>JAGFBZ010000110.1:1792500-2140616 GCA_018398805.1 Hirundichthys speculiger
GAGGAAATTTGATGTGAACCAGGATTTGATTTCTGTGATGCAGTCGGTGGGGAAGGAGGGTGGGAGGTTGGGAGTGGGTTTATTGGAGAGGTAGAGCTGGGTGTCATCTGCATAGCAGTGAAAATCTATGTTATATTTACGGAAAATATTGCCAGGGGGAAGAAGGTAGATGATGAAAAGGAGGGGCCCCAGGACCGAGCCCTGGGGCACACCAGAGGTGACAGCAGATGGTTGTGATTGTGATTTGAAAGATTTGAGCTGGATAAACTGAGTGCAGCCTGAGAAGTAAGATTTAAACCAGTCAAATGGGGTGTGGGTGATGCCGATGGAGGATAATCTACTGAAGAGGGTGGTATGACAGAAAGGCTGCACTCAGGTCCAGGAGGATGAGGATGGTGAGTAGGCCAGAGTCACTGCCATGAGGAGGTCGTTGGTGACTTTAATTAGGGCAGTTTCTGTGCTGTGGAGGGGACGGAAACCAGACTGAAAATGTTCATAAAGGTTGTTTTGAGACAAATGACAGTGGAGTTGAGCAGCTACAGTTTTTCAAGGATTTTGGAAATGAAAGTTAGATTAGAAATAGGACATAGGTTATAGAAGTTGGTAGGATCAGCGCTGGGTTTCTTCAGTACTGGGGTTATTGCAGCAGATTTGAGTGATGCAGGGTCAGATCCAGAGGAAAGGGAGGAGTGGATGATGGCAGAGAAGGAAGGCAGACTTTAACCAGAGCAGTGGAGAGAGGGTCCAGTTGACATGTAGATAGCTTGGACCTGCAGATGATATCTGAGATTTCTGGGGTGGAGGGGAGCAGGAAGGAGGAAAAGGAATTATTGTATGGAGGTGATTCAGTTAAAATACTGGGGGGTGGCTGTGAGCCAAGACGCTGGTGGATCTTCTGGATTTTTTCATTGAAAAATGACATGAGGGAGTTGCAGAAAGCAGCTGAATATAGGTGGGATGGTAGAGTCTGGGGGTTGGATGATGTTCCTGAACAGGGAGGACAGTGCCTTGGTGTTACCCTCATTGGAACGGATTATGCCAGAACTTGAGCTTGAGCAATGCAGTCCTTTTAATGTAGTATATGGTTGTTGCTCAAGTTGCCGACCTTTGGCTTCCATTAGCCGAAGCTCAGGGGTGACCCAGGGTGCAGAACGGGAGAAAGAAACAGATCTGGTTTTTAACGGAGCAAGAGAGTTAAGGATAGAATGAAGTCCAGCATTATAGTGAGATACCAGATCTTCAGGGGTGGAAAGGTTGAAAGTGCCGAAGAGGGAGTCGATACTGGAGGAGAGAAAATCCAGGTTAATGTTCTTAATGTTGCGGAAAGATATGAGACGGGGAAGCTTTGCGATGGTGAGGGGGAGTTTGACAGTGAATGAGAGGAGGAAGTGATCAGATATCTGGAGTTCATCAGTTGTGATATCGAGTGGGGTGACACCAGAGCAGCAAATTAGGTCCAATATGTGGCCCTTTGTGGCCATTAGCGGTTTTTTCATCGGCTTCTCCCTCGTTGCCAGAACTGTTTCATCCCCGCTACATTTTTCCATATTTGCGGTGTTATGAGCCCCCCTGACACTTCGACCTGCTTGGCGATCGCAGAATGTTTCCACCCCGGTCATACTGAGGTGAAACAGCCGCTATACTGTGTGCTGATTGTGGATTACGATGCGGACTCACCGTCACTATTGATGTCAGTTTCTGCTTCACTGGACAACTGCATGTCTTCCTCCTCTGAATTGGAGTTAGCCAGGACTAGGGCTGGGCGATATATCAATATAAAAATTATATCGTTATATTTTTAAATGTGATATGGAATTAGACTATATCTTATATATCGATATAGTTCAAATTTGCGCTGTGATCCTTGCGCTGCTGACCCGGAGCTCTCCACACTGTTCCGTGCGCTCCCGCCCCTCCTCTTTCGTGCACAGAAGGGGGAAGGGCAGGAAGAGACACTCTGGCAATCATCAACAAGCATGGAGGAAGCGACAACAAGTACAGAGAGCGTGCAAAGGAGGAATTGATCAGTAAAAGAAAAAGCAGTGGCTCAGTAATTTGGAGATGGTTCGGGTTTAAAGTGTCGGATGAGCAACAAAATCGCATTATATGTAGGGCGTGTGATAAAGAAGCTATAGCCAGGGGTGGAAGCACTTCAAATCTTTTTCACCACCTTAAACAGTGGCATAAACTACAGTACGAAGAGTGTGTGAAGCTACGCGCTGCAGAAGCCCCAGCTGCAAGCCATCAACGTCCCGAAAAAGCTCCAGCCCGAAACAAAGCCCACCCCAAGCCTCATTTTCCCGCAGTGTACCCTATGAAAAAAAAAAGTGACAAGTGGTGCACTATAACGAAAGCGGTGTCTTATCCCCTTCCTAAAGATATGGTCCCTATTGCAACTGTGGAACAACTCGGATTCAAAAAACTACTGAAAACTATGGACCCGAGATATGAGCTTCCCAGTCGCAATTATTTTGCACGAGAAGCACTGCCACAAATGTACACTGAATCAGGCAGAGCCTTGCTGACCAGCTCGCTAACGTTGAACAGCGACATGTGGTCAAGCAGGATGTGTGAGCTGTACATAAGCGTGACAGTTCACTTCATTCAAGACTGGGAGCTGAAAACAGCGTGCCTCCAAACAAGTTATTTCCCTCAGGATCACACCGGTGAGCATATAGCTGAGGCCCTGCAGGACGCAACTGCAAGCTGGAAACTCAGAGAGAAGCGTCTGGTTGCTATAACAACCAACAACGGGAGCAACATCATTAAAGCGACTGAGCTGAACAAGTGGCAGAGGATGCAGTACTTCGGTCACAGACTACACTTGGCTATTGGTGAGTGCAATGTTGTAAGGAGTATTCAGATATTTTACCTTAAACAAAAACATATTAAAATGTTAACTTTTCCCTTGTTTTTCTTTGTGTGTCTGTCTGCAACTTTGTTTTTTATGTTGCTGGCTTGGCCAGGACTCGGCTGAAAATTTGATTGTTAAATAGAGGTTAAATAAATTAATAAGGCACAAAACTTAAAGTGCTAAAAGTAAAATCAATTATAGTACAGAATGGTAGATTTTATAACCACATTTATTAGATTATTGGATAAGAATTAATGATGCACTAGTGTGTTTACCACTTGAATGTTACGTCTGGTAAAGGTGAGGTAATTTAAACCTCAGGTAATTAGACTTTAAAATAATGGTTAGCTTGTTGATATCATCAAGGCAACATATATTTAACTATCATAATAGACTATAGTTTTTTTCTCTGGAGTCAACGGTCAAACTGCAAAATAACTAAAAACTAATGTTAATACGTAAGCCTAAACATTGTGGAGTTTTTAGTGTCATAAAAATAGGAAGTAGCATTAAAAAATGGCATAAACACTAAGAACAACAAGATAAGGACTGGTGTTGAAAAAAAAAAAGCTATGAAACAAGAAAAAAAATATATAATGATGTAGAGTATTTCTAAAGCCTGATTTTGGAAAGCACTTAGTTGTTTGAGTGTGTTAAAGTGAAACCACACTGCAAAAAAGCATTTCTAAGAAAGTAAAATAAACTTGTTTCTGGGAAATCCTTCTTATTTTTTGCCTAAAAAGAAAAATAATCTTGACAAGCAAGTTTTCCATTAGAAAAATAATCTAATCTTAAGAAAATATATCTAACTTTTTCTTAATAAGATATTACAACTAATATTAAGGTAGAATTGCCAGTAACAAGCTACACCAATGGTTTGCATGAAATCCCAGCAGAGGAAAAAGATTGTTTTGCTTGTTTTAAGAATAAGACCAATTGCACAACTTCTCAATTTAAGAAATAAATGAAATGACACAAATTATAATTGAATTAATCTGTTTTATTCACTGTCAATAGCAAAACAATGCAATGATCTATATACAACACCCATACAACAAAATGTGAATGGTTCTATTGAACAAATCAAGTTATAATGCAAAAGTGTCCATGAAACACATCAGTCAAAAACAAAAAATTCAAATCACATAGACTGTCCATCTGAAGGCACCACACTGAAACAGTGTACCTTTTATAATGCATCAAGTGATGCTTTGTGTTGCCCAATCACATCACCCAGGTAATATTTCATAGTGACATATGTCATATCCTTGTGAGTAAAACTGTAATATGGAGTGAAATCTACAAGGTTATCAGCAGATATCAGTTCTGTTCCTTGTGCTGTGTTTGGAATCTCTATTTTATATGCCATGTAATCTCTGTCATAGCAAATAGTGTTGTGCTGCTGAAATTCAAAACAATAGAGTGATGAATTTATTACATAGATATTTCTCACAAGTCCAAATTCAGGTAAATCATTAGAACTGACAGCACTTAGAATTAATAACTTCTCCCGCATGTATTTATTGACATTTAGATTTATCTTTTTAACAGATACTGCATGGTTAACTTCATCATTTACAAGGAAGGCCCTCATTTTTTCTTTTAAGTAAGGCATGTTGCTTATTTCTGATGTTGGTCCCAAAGTAAACTCATTTGAAAAAATGGGATGTTCAAAACTACCCACATTCTGACAACATTCATACATTTGATTATGCCTTATTAATGACTTGTAGATATTTTTAAAATTTATTTTTGAGGCCCATTGTTTGATAAAGCAGTGTTTTGATTCAAATCTCATGCACATGTGACGGACCATTGGTCCCAGTAGTCTAATCTGGGCTGGAGTATGAATCAAATAATGTTGTTTTGGAGTTATGTTGTTATCTGGGAAAAGTTTCTTCACATGCTTTAAGTGCTGTCAATAAGTGTTTTCAACTTGTTAATTGTTTGTAGACCAATAACAGGAGCAAACAAAATTTGAACAATCTCTA
Source organism: Hirundichthys speculiger (assembly GCA_018398805.1). Lineage (NCBI taxonomy): Eukaryota > Metazoa > Chordata > Actinopteri > Beloniformes > Exocoetidae > Hirundichthys > Hirundichthys speculiger. The sequence continues at coordinate 1,797,346 of JAGFBZ010000110.1, forward strand.
TAAGTTCAAGAATTATTGCATAGTAGAAATGGCAGAATCTTTAGTAGAACAATCATTTGCCCTGAGGACTGCTTCAACTTATTATCACTGGAAGCTAATGTACTGTAAGATACAGGGCTCGGTTTATCTCTAATATCAAGTGGAGAGTAGGGGAATCCAGTTAATGCAGTGTTGAAGACATCCAAGTCTAGTTGTCCCAAAAGAATTAACTGTTTCATCACACACTTTATTTCTAATGGAGCAATCCCTTCAAGAATTATATGCATCACATCTTGTGGTGTTTGTTTGATCAAGTTAAAGGCTGGGAAATCTATCAGTTTGCTTCTTCTATTGATACCATATGTTTTCTTTAAGCTGTTTCTGAGATACTCTGTGCTGGCCTTCTCAATGTCATTACACTGCCGGACATGTCTCTCTATTGTCCTGTCCTCAAAGTTAACCTGATCAAAATAGATTTGCATGTCCTCAAATGAACATTCACACTGCCGGCATTTACTAAAAGCAAAACCAACACCCTCTTTAAATCCACAAAGTTCGTGCTGAGCCAAGGTGTCTCCACATATTGAAACTAATGCTCCAAATATTTTACGTTCACCATTCCCAGTATTAATTTTAACCCCGTCATATAGCCTTACTAAGTCCTCATGCAACCTCGCTAAGATTCCATCAACACCACATTCAGAGAGCTCACTCTTCTTTGCAATGGCAAGTAGGCGAATGGCAGCTAGTTTCGATCGATATTTAGGATTAATGTTTCCCAGTGTATAATAAACCATTAGCAACTTATTTTTGGTGGCATGGGACCCAAGTGGATTGCAAATTTCAATTTCATCGGAGTAAAGGATTAACTGTAAAGCAGACGGTCGGACAGAAAACAAAGGGTGTGACTTCATGAGTTCTCTATCTCTGATGTCATACAAATACGCACTGCTGTATTTCTGTGGCTCATCTATCATTGCCAGAACTTTTGGATTAGACAATAACTGTTCCAAACTTCCGATAAGTGGTATATAGTAAAAACATTTCGGCACTGTGGCAAGGACTCTTTTTCTCCCTTTTTTCACCATACATGCTTTATACCCTACAGAAACCGCTTCTGACTCCACAAAATTAAATTTCTCCTTGATCACACTGTCCTGCCTGTATGTTGTTGAAACAGAAGTAAATGGATCCTCAATGTGGTCAAATACTGCCATAGCTTCCTTTTCTAGTTCACTTCCTTGATGTTGCTGAAAGACTTTTTGAAGTTGACTTTTCAGATTTGTCACCAACAGAGCCTGGTACTGCTGCATTGCTGCCAAGACATCATTCACACCACTCTGAAAAACAGACCAGAAATGAAAACAGATTACATCACGGTAGTTAATAACAATAATAAAAATTATTATTGTGTAGTGTGGTCCCTATAGGGCCAGAGAGTACGTCCACCATTCTATTAGGATTAATAATAATATGATAAAGTCAATAAACAAGTGAGGAACCCTATTTAACATCTGAATGTTGGATGGGGTGGGGGAGGGGGATTTAAAGATCTAAATAAGAAACCAAGGGTGTACAAATAGTTAAAAAAACAAGGGATATGAGCAATAAATGTGGCCCTTATGTCCATGCAGGCTCCCCACCAAGGGAAAACTTTCAGAAAGAGCAATGAAGGCTGCAACACTTTATGAAATAATGCAAATGTTAAATCATTTCTATGACTAGATTTAAGAAATCAAATGAACATGTCAAAATAATCAGAACAATCTTGCATGCAAAGACAAACCTGTGAAAGACAGTGTTTTTCTCTTGCAGTCAACATAATGGCAGTTGCTTGTCTGGCCAGATCATCATGGCAGGAGTCATCCTTTGAAAATAAAATAAAAAACAAATGTAAGAATATCAGTGTAAATTAAACTAATCGCATGTTTCTGTGTGTTGAAGAACACTATTAGTAGACTTACCTTAGATTGGTAAGATGTGGAGCAATCTGCGACTTCATTTGGGCAAGCCATTGGGATGTTCGGAGTATCATCACTAATCTGGGACAATGAAGGGTACCTTGGTGACGTATGAATCAGAATCAGAATCAGAATCAGTTTTATTGCCAAGTATGTTTTCACATACAAGGAATTTATCTTGATATCTGGTGCAGAACATATAAACATATAAGATATAAAAAGTATAAAAATATAGGAAAATATAGAAAAATATAGAACAAGTACTAAAATGGAATAAATGGACAATAGAATAACATTGAAATATTATAAAGTGAAGGTAGAGGCATGGACAGTATGGGAAATGTGGTTATTGTTTGCAATGGCCTTTAGTCCACGGGTGTGCATTAATGTAACGCAGAGGGATGTATACTTTACGTTAATATAACGTGTATGTGTGTGTGTGTTGGGGGGGGGGGCAGTCAGAGTCAGTGTGGGTCCTGGGCCTTGTTGATGAGGCCCACTGCAGTCTGGAAAAAACTGTTCCTGTGGCGTGAGGTTTTGGTCCTGATGGACCGCAGCCTCCTGCCAGAAGGGAGAGTCTGAAACAATTTGTGACCGGGATGGGAGGAGTCGGCCACAATCCATCAAAGGCCATCAAAGGCCACCATCAAAGCCAGAGTATAGTGACACATCACCAAAAGCACCAAAATGTACTGGACCAACACCTTCCTGACAGGGTTGCACTGTGTTATCCTCCATCATTGCATCTCCCACTGACTGCACTCTGATGTCCATTGGTGCATCATTCAGTGGCTGACCTCTGTTCTCCATCATTGAAGCAGCTGGCCTGTATGCCCACAGGTTGTTGGTGTTTCTGTCTGCAGCTGGCATGGGTTCCCTTCTTGTAGAACTGCAATAAGGATTATATAATGATCATTTCTAGCAATAATGGCAAACATCTTTTCCCTGCCTGTTGTTGTTGTAAGATCAATAGTTGCAAAATTAAAAAAATAACATGCAACATCCTTGACAAAAACCTTGCAGAACACAGAAGTTGCAGGTCTACTGCTGCCTCAATCGGTTCGTTTGTGTGACTTTGGTAAATCCGAACTCACCCCAAAGTCCCAAAATAACACCATTAAACTTACTGATTAAGGCAGCAGTAGACCAGCACCTTCTGTGTGCTGTGAGGTAAAATTGCAGTTTTTGTCAATGGAGTCTGGTGCATGAGAGCGAATGAATAAACTAGCTATATAACTTCAGTTTCCTCATGGAAAAGGCTGTCTGATAGCAAGTTAAATCGTTAAACAAATTCTTTACATAGCGTTACACTTAAATTTACATCAATTTTATTAGGTTTGCATCTTTTTAGGTGGCTAAAATATGGTTTATCCACCCACATGCATATTTTTTCAGGTCATCTACAACAATTCTACCCTTATATGTATTTTTCACTTACTTAATATTACTTTTTTCTCCTATTTTTGATGGTGAGATTATTAGACCGACTCCTAAAAAATAATCATTAGTTGCAGCCTTACCCTCTTGATATCGATGTCCTCGCTCCCAGCGATCTGCTGCTGCTTCCATTGTCAAGGTGTTCACAGTGGCTTCTACGAATGTGATACCAAAGTGAGTTGTAAACTCGATACTCTTTGACACAGCCATCGATTCCTCAGACGACACGAAAATCTGGACTACGGCTGTGCGCAGAATGAATATGACTGAGTAAAGATTTGAGGGTCAGACCCACAAAAACAAGGCAGATAACACAGCGCCAAATCATTTTTCCGTTTTTCGAGCTTTGGCTAAGGTGCCCGCTATTTTCCCTGCATCCCGCTTTTCCCATGAAACCAAGATTACATGGTTTAGTCCATTTAGTCCATTTGGGAAGCACTTTGTAACATTGTTAAGAAAGGTGCTATATAAATAAAGTTTATTATTATTATTATTATTAGGTGCTATGAGGGGCTTCTTCTCACAATTATATGCTTTATAACAACATGCATGCATAAAACATGAATAATAATTTAGAAAATGCTAAGTTTACCAGTCCATCCTGACTATCCCCCCCCCGCCTTCCTAGAGAGATGGTATAACCCACTGTGCTGTGCGCTGATGGTAGAGGACCGTTAAAAAGATAAAAAGAGACCTGGCGCGTTTCAAACTTATGTTTAACTGCTGCTGCTTTCCTCACAGTTTAGCAATGTCAGTGTGTAGCTGGATATAAGCGAAATCAAACTATGGATAAACTAGACGAAGTTACAACTGCTACACTCAAAGGTATGTTGCTATGTTTTCACATTCTGCTGTTATGTCTGTAAGGTTAGCTAACTGAGCTTGGCACATGGATGCAGTTGTCTTATATGGCGACTGTCGGTAACGTTACTTGTATTATGTTGGTGATATTATTTATTGTTTTTGGTGGTTTTTCATGAAGTAGAAAGAGGCGTTTCAATATATACACATTTAAGGTACTTGACTTACAGTTTTCCGCGATAGTTCGTTGTGGCAAAAGTGGTCCTAACCATCCTAAATTTTAAAATAAATTGTTAGATTTCATTGTTAATGGCTCAAGCAGCAGCCTAAGGTGTGGTTGGCCACTTTTTGTAATTACAAACTTGCTATTAGGTAGCGTATATTCAAAATATGTTAATATTTTAGTCTTCTGGGCTGCTCCGGTGGAGCAGTGGTTAGGGCAGGTGGCCCATATACAGAGGCTACAGTCCTTGTGCGGCCTCGTGAGTTCGATTCCCGGCTCGGCGGCCCTTTACCGCGTGTCTTCCCCATTCTCTCTTCCCCCCTTCCTGTCTCTCTACTGTCAATAAAGGCCACTAGAGCCAAATATATATATATATATATATATTTTAGTCTTTAGCTTTTTGATAACAGGTTTTTAGCTTTCAGAAAATACCAGTCACCATGGAAGATGGCGCCATCTACTGCCATTGTACTGTCTCAACAATCAACTGTTGTGGCATTTAAGTTGGTAAAAGTGAAAGTGTGTGTATTAGTAGTATAGTAATAGTGCTTGAATTTGTTTCTATAAAATGTTTAAAACAAATTTTAATCTAAAGAAGCTCATTTAGCTGATGAAATACAAAAATACATAAAACATAGCTTATGTTTGTCATGAATTGCAACTAATCCAGCTTAAAATCAGAGGTTAAAATGTCTTTCATATTTATTTGTTTGGTACATAGGGTTTAATTAATCTTCTCTGTTGCAGAGGCAAATATTGGAGAGGACTTGCTGCCTTCACTGTCCCGAGATGATATCAGAGATCTGTTTCCAGGTCCTGAAAATTTCCTTAGGCGCCAGGCTCTATGGCTTGTGGTGAATCAAGATGAAAAAGTAAACTATTTTCTATTTCAGTGTGACAAAATTGTGTCACTAAAATGTAAAGTAGTATAAAGTAGTAGTAGTGTCTTTTTAACAACATTTTTATTTTTAGCAGATGCCTAAGAGGAATGAACCTGATCTTCTTGTGTTTTGGCTTGAAACAAATACAAATATACACAAATCTTAGATGTACAGAACAGAATTTGTAATTGTACGACTGTACTCTATTCAGTTTTATGTGCTTTTGCAATTTCTTTTAAATCATTAATGTTCAGTGTCATTGTATTTTAGGAGGAGACACCTGAGAACCCACCATCAACCACTGGAGGCAGTGATCTTTCCAAAGAGGGGCCCAACATTTCGAAGTTTGTGACTATGTCCAATCCAGAACACATAGTCTTCACAGACAGTGAGCTTGAGCAAGCGCGACGCTCCTACTTTGAGCAGAAACGGCTGGGGAAAGAGTGTGTTGAGCCCTTATCCAAGGAACTCTTCTGTCGACTCATAAGAAACACTATGACAAATATGATTTCAATAGCAAGGGCCACTGAGGACACCAGATACCCCAGCAAACATGAGGTCAGTGCCATGGCGAAGCGATTGGTAGAGTACTACCCGATGATAAAAGGAAGGATGGTGAGTGGGTAAGTAGCCTTTGGTTACTACTACACTTTGTTTGATGTTTACGGTGTAAGCTTGGGTTTCTAATCATCTTTCAATATTACCTCTCTGTACCTGACAGGAGCACATTGCTAAAAAACTCATGAAGAGACTCTCAAATGTCAAAAGTCCAAAGAAAGCTAAAGGTCCTTTTTCCAAAAAGCCAGGACAGGATGGGGATACGGATGTTGCAACAAGTGACTACGATGGAGATTCCAGTGCATCAACTATTATACTATCACCTTCCCGAGCCAGCACCCCAGTGCAACACCAGAATAGCAGTGATGAAGCATGTATGTATTGCATTAATACACTGTATACATCTGTGGGCTTGGGGTAGAGGAACATGTCACAAAAGTGAACATAACTGCTTTTATTTCTTTCTAGGTATGTTTGTATTCCATGCCATATTGTGACAGGTTACACACATGAAAGAATAAATCTGATACTCCTCACCTCCCCAACTTGTTAATTTTTAATTCTAATATTTGCCTCCAGTCATATATTAGACCATATCCTCTAGTGTTATAATTTTTAATATTATTTGCTTTCATTATTTTTAGTTTTGAGCACAAACATACACCAGCAAATATTTAACAATGCTTGAAAATAAAAATAAAACTGATTGTAATTATAACACCTTCACCCCTGCTTTATTCTTTCAGCTGGTTCAGTTGACTTCTGCGACAGCCAGAAAACCCAGGCAAGGCACTACAGGACTCTCCAAGAAATGTACAAGTCCAAGAAGCCAAACAAAGCTGCAGTGACCCAAGTTCTGGATCTTGAGTTTGAGGCAAGAAGACGCTTCATTGATTCAGATGCATTAAAGGAGCACGACAGACCAACAAAAATTCTATAGGCTTACCCCTGTTTCAGAGAAGTGGATCATGTAAGTTATGGCTTGCCAAGTCTTCAATTTTTTTAGCTGTCCTAGTATACATTTGGGGGCATCTTGACATGATTTTCCAATTTCTTAGACATTAGTGCTAATGTTTGAATGGCTATCTCTCATCAAAGACCAAGACTAGTAACAGTCTTTGGTTTCAAGTAATTTCCTTTCTGCATTTCCATGGATTTTTTTAGGTTCTGGATGAATTGCGGAGAATTGTTCAACCATCCAATGCTCAATACATCTCTGAGATGAAGGAAAGATGGGAAAGCTTCTACTCAAAGGTGCAGTTTTATGCTGTCATGAAGAAAGCCATGAAGCCTCCACAAACATTGGATGAAGGTATGGTGACAGTACATTGATCTGTTAAGTTAATATGTTTTCAGGTTACATTAGAAACAGTTATTTATGATGACACCTTGCCTGTTCATTTTTTGTCTAACCAGTGGAGCATGCCACAGCTGTGTTCAGAGCTCTGCCACTGCTCTTCCCATCTGCCACTGCACCTCCTAAGAAGCTGGGTGCCTCCAGAGAGGCTCTTTTCCATGTCCTTACAGTAAGGCTGCAGTATTTTATGCTATATGTTGTAGTTATACATCACAAAGTGAAAAGGTTAGAATGTCAGTGTGTCAGTCTAGAATCTGACCTCAAGATGTTGCATAATATCCACAATTTTAAACATTGCACCTTTGAGCTCATTTTTACAAATGTGTTGTCTGTTGCTGATTGGAACTTGCTGTGATGCATATAGAATTTGCACAAAACAGTTACTTTCATTTCATTTAGATGGATTCATGTATCTAGGATCTTGATAATTTTCATCTGACTATTTGATGCTCTAGGGTGTTTTTTATTTTTATTTTAATTAATTAATTTGTTTTTTTTGTTTTAAAGTTCTTCACTGTCTTTTGTCTTGTAGACTTCTGAAGACCCAGATTGTTTCCTGCGCCAGCGTCCTCTGTCTTGTCCATTTGTGCTCCTCTCTGAAGACAACTGCATGGTTGCTGTAGGAAGCACACCAGTGACCACATTCGACAGGAAGGACTTTGATGAGGGACTGCTCTATCTCATGGCATATTATTATGTCTTCCACCTCACCTACCCCAAGTGTATTTCCACACTGCTATCTGTGTCGAAACTGAAATTCTCCAAGATTCCATCCATGACCAAGATTCAACCCCCTCGTATAAAAAAGCCCTTGCTGAGTGGAAGTCATTCATTGGGTGAGTCTTCCTCTCGGGCTCCATCTGTTTTTTCTTCTGGTCTCTTATGAAGAAAACAGTTGTCAAATGTTAATTTAACGGTTGTTCTTGTTTTTCTGGGCAACTATGTGAACAGCAGCATGAATGTTGTTGATTTTGTATGCAGCTGAATGTTGGATGTTGTACTATTATTGCACTGTTCAGAATAACTGCAATATGCCCTTTTTGGCAATGTTATTTAGTATTTAGTAATATTTTACACAAACGTGCACTTTCTGAGAGTTTGGCAGTGTTGTTTAGTACTCTGTTAAAATACCAGAAATATGCCCTTTTTGGCAGTGGCAATGTTATACAGTGCTGGAATTTTTGAATTATACTGGAATTTTGTCAATATATCTGCTGTTCTGATTGCTCTAATAAAAAAGCAAAAACAGCAGGAATGCTTCTGGTGCTTTAATTCAAGACAAAGTTGCTTGTTTTTTGTATGATTATTTTAGAAGTTGTGTCTTATTATAAGCTTTTTTTTGCTAATAATTATTCTTGGAGTTCAGGTATAAAGTCTTAAAGCCAGCTGCAACAAGAAGAAAATATTTTGTTTTAAGAAAATCTGTCACATTGTAAGCTTTTTTTTTAACTAACTGAAAAACTTAATTAAGGTATAAATTCTTAAATTAAGCAAAAAAAAAAGTCTTAAAATCTGTTAAATTAGGAAAGCAGATCACTTATTTTAAGTTTACATTTCTTAAATAATATTGTTTCCTTGCTTATAAGAAGCAAACTTGACTAGATTTTGGCCTGTTTTTTCTAGTTTCAAGACACATTATTGTCTTAAAGGAGCTAGACTTATGGGCTAGTTTTAAGAATTCTAGCTGAGCAAAATTTGCTTACCCCATTGGCAGATTTTTTTTAGCTCAAAACAAGAAAATTTGACCAAATGTAAGAATATTTAGCTTATTTCTAGTAGGGGTGTTTTTGCAGTGCAGCGTCAAATTTCTAACATAAGCCCATTTGATTAATAGTTTTTTATGATTCTGACAGGACATGGGATGAGTGACAAGCGCATCACCCGGGCCATTTCTCTGTGCAAGAGAATTGTTAGCTGTTTTTCATACAGCTGGAAGAAAAGGAGGCATCTTGCTGAAGTCCAGATTCAGCTGGGTCTGCCAAGTCACCAACTCAGAACCGAGTTTGCCACATGCTGGGGATCAAGGCAGCAGATGATAGAGAGAGTCCCGGAGCAGGAGGGAGCACTGGCCCAAGTCCTGTCTGGTGACAAAAAGACCAGGCTCCTTGTCCCTAGCTGGCAGGACATAGAGGTCCTAGAAGCAGTTTAAAAGGTACTGAAACCTCTCCAGGAATTTACAGATGCTTTGTCAGGTGAGGGGTACGTCACTCTATCGTATGTGAAACCTCTGCTGCACCTTTTAAACAAAAGTCTCCTGGCATGTAAAGAGGGTGACAGCATGCTTTGCAAATCAATCAACACCAGCATTATTGGGTACCTCAACAGCAAGTATTCTGACCCAGCTACTATTGACTTGTTGGAGATGGCTTCATTTGTGGATCCACGGTTCAGGGCAACCCACATCCCAAGAGAAAAAGTTGATGCATTGAAGCGCAGAGCTGTCTTGGAGGTGGAGACGCTACTGGCTGATCAGAGCAGCTGTCAGCCTCCTTACCTACGCATACCCACTGTACCTGAGCCTGCAGGTGGAGAAGCAGCAGTTGCACCAAAAGCTAAGAAGCCGCTGGCAAGCTTCTTCAAGCAGCGCACAGCTACCACCGCTGCACAGCTACCACAGCTACCACCGCCACACAGCAACCACCACTGCGCAGCTACTGCACAGCTACAACTGCTGCACAGCTACAGCCGCTGCACACCTACAACCGCTGCACAGCTACAACCGCTGCTGCACAGCTAAAACCGCTGCACAGCTACCACCGCTGCACAGCTACCAGCCACACAGCTACCACCACTGCGCAGCTACTGCACAGCTACAACTACTGCACAGCTACAGCCACTGCACACCTACAACCGCTGCACAGCTACAACCGTTGCACAGCTACAACCGCTGCTGCACAGCTACCGCCGCTGCACAGCTACCACCGCTGCACGGCTACCACCGCTGCATGGCTACCACCGCTGCACGGCTACCACCGCTGCACAGCTACCACCGCTGCACCAACCCTGAGGGCAATTATTGAAAATGAACTGTCAAGTTACTTGCAGTCAGCACATGTGGAGAGTGACACTGATCCCCTCAAGTGGTGGAAAGATCATGAAATTGTCTTTCCAGCTCTGAGCCACCTGGCAAAAAAAGTATCTCTTGGTACCAGCTACCAGTTCACCCTCCGAGAGGGTTTTCAGCTGCAGTGGCAACATCGTCACCTGCCACAGAGCATCTCTGAAGCCGGATGCTGTTGATAGGGTGGTCTTTCTCGCACAAAAGCTTTAGATGAATGAGGACTTGTTTATCTGTCCTCTATTGTCTACCTCAAGACACAACTATCATTTATTAAAGTAGAAAAAGAGAGGGGAAATGTTTGAGTTGATAGTTTGTTTCTTGTGCAGCTGGTTGAGACTGTTCAGATAGGATATTGAGTTAACAAAAAGGGAAAGGTAATCTCAAGCTAATGTTTAAACTACTTTTTTTTTTAAACCGAGCACTTTATTTGGTTCTTTTATATATAAATGCTGCACTTACTAGGGTTTATCATATTTTGTTCTTTTGCAATGTTTATTATTTGCATCTGTGGATTTGTTAGAAAGGAGAAGAAAATAATTTGAATCCAATAAGCTATTTGTAGTTGTCAAACTAAAAAAATGTTTATTGTAATTTTCTTATGAATGGATTTAAATCCAAAAAAGATTGGCCTATTTTATTTTTTATGGTATTTTTATTTAAGATATATTTGTATTTAAATGTGCACCTTACAGAGCTTTAATTTCAAAAAGGCTATTCCTTTTGTTATACAGTATTTATGTTTACATTTACATTTCATGAACCAAGTAAAGAAATCTGTTTATTATTTAATCATTTATTTTGCCACTATTCATTGAAATTAAACTACTGTTTCAATTAATCGTGACATGTCATATTTGGCTTTGACTGAACATTTGCTCTCCCTTTGCGGGAAAAATATCGGGATATATATCGTATATCGATATTCAGCCTAAATATATCGGGATATGACATCTGGTCCATATCGCCCAGCCCTAGCCAGAACCTGACAAAGTACTTAGTGGACGGTAAACCAACCTCTCAGCATCATGAGTAAATAAAAAAAAGAAGAAAAAGGACTCATTCGCTCTGCTCTCAACGCCCTGCATTTCTCCCTCTGCTGCACCGCGCGTCTCTCCGCCGGAGGGTGTTTTTCAAACTCATTTTATCTAAAACTTTATACAGAGGTGTCAATTTTCCACGGATTCACTGATTTCTGAGTTTTTTTTTCCATCCTGGGGGTCATTTTTGAGATACGTGCAAATCTGGTTTAATATTTTTTTTTGTAATTTTTTTTTTTTTTTTTTTTTGGGGGGGGGGGGGGGGGGGACGTGACGTGACGTGAATTCTCGGTTGCGATTGGTTGATTGAGACCAGGGCATGTGCACTGAACCCATTGACAATCCAGCCGCTATCACAGCCAAATCAACAGCCAAGTCAAAGTAAGTCCAAAGCACATATTTTCTTATATTACTTCTCTCTTTCTTGTTTGGATGGATGATTATTCGCTTTAAATTCACAGGAGAGATGTTTATTCCTTATTGCACTTATTTATTGTTAGACAACACGGATGGAATATACAGCGCTTCTCACCACTGGTAAATGTAGGTAGGAAACGTTTAATTAACATTAAAAACATTGTCCAATTAACAATGTAACCTCCACGTACATTTAAATTGTCGATTTCTGAAGTGCTCAATTTAGATATTAGGGCAATTATATGATAATTAAATTTAAAAAAAAAATCTCCCGACTCCGACACCCCCCCCCCCCCCCCCCAAAAAAAAAAAAAAAAAAAAAATAGAAAACTCCTCGGATCTACACGATTCACATAGGTCTCCCTTTTTGACTTCAAAACGGCAAATTTCGCCAAAAGGTGGGGGATTTTAATGCCTGAAGTATTAGTTATTCAGTGTTTCGAGCTTTTTGTGATTAAAAAAAAATAAGAGAAGCTACTGTTCAGAGTTACAGGCATCAAAAAGACATGTTGAATTTAACATGCTATCTTCTATAACTGCTTACTAAAGTTTTGTATCCATGTATCTTATCAGTGATGTTTTACTGTTGAAGTTCATCAGTGACTGAATCACTAGTCATTCTGAATTTTTCCCTTTAATAGGCAACTTAATTGTTTCATAACAACTACTTTTATTTTTGATATCTAACCTCTATATGCCTCCTAAAGCAGCACCTTGAGAGTGTATAAAAAATTTTCTCGAGCCCCCCCGCTTCAGAGTTTTTTCCAATTTCCAATTGACACCCCTGTTTATGGCGCCACCACCAAAACTGGTTCTCAGATTACAGACACACATGTCCACCGTCTCCTGGTGAAAAGTAATAACTAGATTTGGCACAACTTGATGCTGGTACTAGATATTCCAGTAAATGAACTGGTGGGAGAAGATGGCGTTCACTTAACATGGACGGTTAGAAACAGGTGCGAAGAGGGATGAACGCAGGGAACAAAGCAAAAGAAAAAAAGTTATTTCTTACCTCTCTCTGGCCTTTCTGGTGACGAGTCTCTGCTGGAGTCTCTGCTGCTCTCAGCTGATCCAACCGGAAGCCATTCGTCCGACGAATCTCCGTCAAAGTCGTCAGAACTTTCTTCGGAGCAGAGCTCTGGCAACAAGGGCAAAGTCTGCCCGTGTTGTCGGAGTCTGAGTGCGGCCGAACTCCACTTGGACCTGGTTGGTCGTCCGCGGCCTTTACTCCTCTCCTTCACTCTGATCCTCCTCCATGATCTCCATCACCTCCATCATCTTTTTTCCGTTCACTCCTCAAACTACCATCACCGACACACTGTTCGAGTGTGAGCTGCTTGTACTGCTTCGTGCTACCAGGCTGCGCCATCTTCTCCTCAGACAAATCTGCATCGTGGCAGACTTTATAGGAAGTGTGGACGCTGCCATCTGGAGGATCTAAACACTAACTATGATGCTTAGAACTCTGATATTTATTGAGAAGCTCCGCCAGAGTGTTTCCTAGCAACCCCTGTTCAAAAACATATTTTGCGCAGTTCAATGGCAGTGAATGAGTTAACAAAGGCACAATTCAGCTCATGATGATAACTTTTGTATGATAAAAAGTTAGCCTTAACATGCTAAAGCTCTTGATATAAAGTTAGCTTTAACACGCTTAAGCTCTTGATATGAAGTTAGCCTCAGCACGCTAAAGCTCTTGATCTGAAGTCAGCCTTAACACGCTAAAGCTCAAGAGATGAAGTTAGCCTTAACACGCTAAAACTCTAGAGATGAAGTTGGCCTTAACACGCTAAAGCTATTGATCTGAAGTTAGCCTTAACATGCTAAAGCTCTTGAGAGAAGAGATATCTCTCCAGACTTGTCATGCATCAGTCAGACATTTGGGCTTTAACATCATCTGTTGGTAGTTGTCTTTAAATTTCTGCTCCTCTGCTTGTGTTTTCACAGTTTGACCCCTCGAGACTTCAACTCTTACGGCTCTCGTCAGGGTAATGACGCTGTCATGGCTCGAGGAACGTTCACCAACATCGGTCTCTTTAATAAATTCCTCAACAAGCAAGGACCCCAAACCATCCACCTGCCAACAGGAGAAACGGTCAGACTGCAGCACCGTTTTACAAATGATGTCTCAAAAAAAAGAAGTATTTTCACTCCACTCATCATGAAAATTAATATCTACAAAATGAGATAAAGTTCATAAAGTCTGTGATACTGAACTGTGCCAAATCTAACCATATCTAACCATAAGTTGGAGAGGTGGTGAGAGTTTATTGTTATAAGGAAGATTACTGCCTGTTTAAGGCTGTGTTCATTTTACTACGACCACACTAGTGTAGTTTCATGATAAAATCATGAAACTGTTTCAGTATGTAAACACAACAGTTGTTGTAATGTGAACACATGTGAAAACAATAACATATTTGCTCCTCTGAGTCACTATATATCCTTAATCATGTGACCATTAATGGAGGATTAAAAAAAAAACAAATGATGAATGGTAATGACAGTTTTATGGTGCTGTAGTGTGGACGGAGATCTTTTCTCACACAGAGTTGAAACTCTATGGATGTGGTGTGGACATCGTCTGAACCTGCAGAAAAAAAATACCCTGCAATTGGTTCCAGAGATCATATTCTTGAACGTGTTCCCCTTTCCTTCCAGCTGGATGTCTTTGATGCTGCAGAGCAGTACTGACAGTCTGGTTCCCCGCTGCTGGTTCTGGCTGGGAAGGAGTACAGCTCAGGCAGCTCCAGAGACTGGGCAGCAAAAGGCCCCTTTCTACTGGTGAGCTTCACATGTCAGCAGGCCCTCTTTACCCTTTAAGCGCCAAAGTTGCAATATTGCGACAAGCAACATTGCTGAATAAAACACGCTGTATCTATAAATGTAGTGCCGAATTGTGTCACTACTTTTCACCAGGAGATAGGAGACATGTGTGCCTGTAATCTAAGTAGATTTTTTGGGGGTGGTGCCATTCAAAGTTTCAAAGAAAAATAGTTTGCAAAGCACCCTCCGTCGCAGAGACGGGGCGGCGCAGCAGCGGTAGTAGTGCTGAGCGGAGCGAGAGCAGAACAGAGCGAAAGAGTATTTTCTCATTTACTTACGATGCCGAGAGGTCGGTTTACCATCGACGAAGTACTTCGTCAGTTACTGGCTGACTCCGATTCCGAGGAGGAAAATGTAGAGTTGTTCAATGACGATGAAACTGACATGAGTAGTGACAGCGAGTCCGCACGCCATAGTTCACAACCATCACACAGTACAGCAAGTGCTTCACCTCAGTGTGGCTTGCTAAAACCAAGCAGAGGACATGGTCGGGATGTCAGAGGGTCTCATAACACTGCAACTATGGGTGAATGTAGCGGGGATGAAAACAGCCGCGGTCGTGGAAGCCACGGGAGAAGCCGCAGGAGAAGCCGTGGGTGAAAACACACCTCTAATGGCGGTGGAGATGGCGTTCACCACCGCACCACAAATCACAGCGGCAGTGATTATAATGATGATGGCTAGGAATTCTTGAGAGGAGAGGAAGAATATCTAAAGTGGTTCCCAAATTTTGATGAGCCTGTTGGTTATTGTGAAGACGATCTGACAAATTTTGAGCCACTTGATTTCATCTCTCTTTTTCTGAATGATGAATTCTGGAGCCTCATCGCCCGTGAAACATCCGTCAGTGTGGAGTAGGTCTTTGTGCTGTGTCTTGCAATGAAAGATACCACACACAGAAAAACTACAAGCAGTGCCATCTTGATCATTGAAGGTCTTTGAAAATATTACAATTCCATATGGCCGCCAAATAGTGCTTAAAGATTATACAAATTGGATCAGTGAATTTATTTCTATCAAAAATTTTATTTCATACTGAATATATTTCACATTGACTGTTGAAAGTATTCCCTTATCTCAAGCCACTCAAACTATAGCCTTTAAATCTTTTTAAGAAAATTGACATTTTCCAATATGGCCACCACCTGTTGATGTCACAATATGCAAATTAGTTGACAATTTCTTACAGCCCAAATTTTGCTTCAACAATATTTCTCAATTATAGTATACCCTTATCTCAAACCACTTTCAAATTGCAGCCTTTTGAAATCTTGAAAACAAAAATGGATGTTTTCTATGACTGCCACCTGGTGATGTCACAATAATCAAATTAGATGACAAATATACTTCCATTCCAAATTTTGGTTCATACTGAATATATTTATCATTTACAGTATGCCTTTATCTCAAACCACTTTAAAGTTATAGCCTTTTGAAACCTTGATATCAAAATTGAACATTTCCCAATATGGCCACCACCTTGTGACGTCATAATATGCAAATTATTTGAATAATTTCACTCCTATCACAAACTTTGAGTCATACTGAACAATTTTCTCATTAACAGTATACCTTTATCTTAAACTGCTTTCAAGTTATAGCCTTTTGAAAATCTTGATATCAAAATTGAATATTTTCTTGAAAAAACTCCGGCGCCTAAAGGGTTAAAGAAGAAAAACCTAAACAAAAAAGTTCCAACCAAGCTTACATGATTTCTGCCACGTATTTTTACTTTCTTTAAAGGCTCTCATCAGCTGATTGACTTTCAGTTCAGTTAATTTTATTTCTGTAGCACCAGTTCCCAACAATAGTAGTCTGGAGTCACCTTACAGAGAACATCAATGGGTTTATTTCCTTCCTAACCCTAACCCTAACCCTTGGGGGATTAATAAAGTATTTTTGAATTGAATTGAATTGAATTTAAGCCAGTCTAATTAAATACACTTTAATTATAATTCATTAATAATGTAATAAATCCAATTTGTTCTTCTCATTTATAATTTAGTTTATTATAATTCTATTTAGTTCATATAAAATGTATTGGTAAAACAACCTAGCTTACATATTTTTTATATGTAAAAATACATGTAAAATGTATTTTTAAAACAACCTAGGAAGAAACAAGATCAACAAACTAAAAAAAAAAAGGGGGGGTGCAAAGTTAATCATTGTGAAAAAGGAATATACATACCTGAAGGGTAAGGAGTGCTGAGTGAGGAAAGTCCCAGTGCATTATGGGAGATCCCCAGCAAACTAGATCTATAGCAGCGTAACTAAAGAGCTATTTCAGGGTCACCAGAGCATGCCCCAATTATAAGCTTTAACAAAAAGAAAAGTTTGAAGCGTGATCTTAAAGGTAGAGAGGGTTTCTGCAGACATCTACCTGGTTCCAGGTAGGAGCCTGATAGGAGCACTCAACCCAATGTTGAGTCTTAGGAGTCTGATAACTCAAACCCTAGGGGTTCAGTAAGTCAGTCTCAGGGGTTCGGTGGAGGTCCAGACACACACCTGGCTCATGTGATTCATGATGACTCGCCCCACTTGGCCATCAATTGGCAACACTTCTCTGCAACTCATCGTAGGTCAACCCAGAACAGTCACAAAACATGACTGTAATAAGAACAGCTGTACCAAAGAACAAGAAACCTCAATCTTCTATGATTGTACTCACTTATTTATGACACTTGAGAACAAAATACTGCATTTTATGCTGAACATTTATTTGACTTTCTGTACAATAAAGTAAAATTGAATACACAACAAGAAAATGAACTGAAGTTACATTTAGATGTTTTTTGAGAAAGTGAAGCTGATCTTAATTGCTCTCACTTCTTCTTCTTCAATTTTTCTGTTTTTTTCAAACCCAGACGGTGACGGGCTCTTTTCAGAATTGAAGGAGGTTTGGTGCTGGACTGTGGGATGGCGTCATGGGAGACATCAGTCACCTCCATGGGTTCTGGTTCATCAACTGTTGTCTCAGGGATGGTTCCTTTAGACAACACAGTCGTATTCATGGGTTCAGGTTCTTTTACCGTCCTTTCAAACACTCAGTCACCTTCATGGGTTGAGGCTCAGGGAAGAACACTGGCTCCTGGTTTGGCTCCTCACATCTGGCTCTTTTTCTTTTTGGAGAACCATAATAATCATCTCTGTCCAGGAGTTCAGCAGAGAGCTTTTCATTGATGGAGATTTGTCTCTTAAGTTTAGTTTTTACATCCTCCAGCTGTTTCTGAAAAGCTTTCTGTGTCTCAGAGGAACATTGTTTTGAAAAAGTGATCTCCATGGTGTTTTTTTGACGGAGTGCTTCCTGCTGAGCTTTCATTTTGTCAAACATCTCCATGTTCTTGGTCACAGTTTGCGGGTGAGCCTTCACTTCTTTGTCAAGCTGCTGCTGGTAAGTGTCCGCCGGTTTTCTGACTTCAGAAACTTCAGTTTCATACTTCCAGCTGAGGTTTTGGTGAAAAAGCTTGACCTGCTCCAGGTCTCTCTTTAAGTGCAACTCTGTGTCCTTTGACCTTTGCTGCAGGGAACTGGTCTCCTGCTCCATCATGGAGTCCTGCTCAGCTCTCAGCTTGGTGATAAGCTGTTGTTTTCTGTCACTTGGTCTGCATGAGACTTCATTTCTCTTTCCAGATCCTGCTGAAATCTCTCAGTCTTCCCTCTCTCCACCAGGACGTTGCTTTCATATTTGATGTTCAGCTCCTCATATAAACTCTTGGCTCTGTCCAGTTCTCCTTGGATGTCCTTGTAGTTTTGTTGTTCAGTCTGGAGCTGGTTGGAAAACTTTTCCTGGTTGAGAGTATAGGCAGTTTGAAGCTCCTCGTAGTCTTTCTGAAGAACTTTTTTCTTCTTTTGTCTTACGGTGCTTTGCGCCAGAGAAGTCATTTTATCTGCGCTGAGAGTTGCTGCATCAGCGTACTTCTGCAGTCTCTCTATCTCCCTCTTTGTATCTTTACCCTGGTTGATGTACATTTCTTTGAGGGCTTTCAGTCTTACAACCTGAGATCTTGTTTGCTCCAAATCAATGAACAGTTGGTTTGCTCTTAAGGTTTCCTTGTGGCTGTTGGCTCTCTCAGTATTGAGCCTGTCATTTTTTCATCGAGCTTTTGGTCGTTGTTCTCCATCCAGCGTTGGTGGTTTTCACCACTCCACTCTTGCCTCCTGTACGGGAATCTTGATGGTTGTCGTGCCATTTCCTGAAAGTTTGAGAATGTTCTGTGTTTCAGCAGTTAGATGTTGCTTCTTGCTGGGAGATGTGCCTTTGTTGGAATGTTTGAACTGGGACACCATGCCTGCCTCTTAATGGCTGAGGACCCCTGACTACACAGCAGGGGTTCCTGGCAAAGGCAGATCACGTCCAGCCCACATAAATACCAGCTCCCTCCTCCCACTCTCTCTCTGACCTCCACTACCCAAAGCAAAAGGTGCTCTTTCTCTCTGGCTGCTCCAGCAAGGTAAACAGCCGAAAGCCTGCATTTCCCTGGTGATCTGTCTGCAGATCCCTCTGGTTGTCCGACGACAATCACATGCCCTTTCTGATCGTGACGCGCCACGCGGAATGAGCCATGACGTACAGAAGAAATGACGCATAGGAATCACCCACGTGCCGGGGATGCGTGACCGGTCTTAGATGAACCGGGAAGGAAGACAGCCTGGCTGCTGTTGCTGCGCAACGCTGCATCCCTACGTTAACCACAAAGAGAGGGAGAGGAGGAGAGACGCTCCTGGATACCAGCGAAGCGTACGTTCAAACCTGCCCTATACAACCGATCCTGGTGCATCAGTCCAGTTCCACGGACTTCACAACGCCACCGATTGCACATTTTGGCTATGCGACCCTTTTTCTGACAGTTGTGACACACAGAGTCTTTCAAACTACAGTCATTTGCAATGTTTGGTCCCCCACAATGGTAACACTCCATGGACTTCTGTTGTTTACCCTTCTTTTCTTTGATCACATGATGGACAGCGTCAGATTGCGCCGCTCCGCTTGCTTGTTGGATATCTTTGGTGTTAATTGCCACCGTTTCAATTGCCAGTGCATTTTTGAAAAGTGAGCTTGGTTTTACTCAATTACCGACGCTGAATGCTCATTTATTCCACAGACCAATCTGTCGCGCAGCATGTCATTTAGTACATTTTCTTGTCCATAGAACATTCAATATTCAATATCACTTCATCATATATCACATTACATTGAATAGAAGGCAAAATACAATAAGCAACATCCGGCCATTATTACTTTTCAATAATAACACACTTTCTGTCATCTCTACAATTTCGTTTTTGGTCATTTAATTATTGCATAATACTGTGCACTTTTATTTTAAAGATACTACTAGCACCAGGACTTAATTCAAAACAGTAACTGTATCACCCATGAACACTATTTACATGTGCATATCTGCATCATGGATTTAAACCATTCCCCAAAATAATAAAATGGAGCCAGCCATTAATCAAATTCAAACGCTAAATGTATGGTGGGAGATCTTTTTTTTGCAGCAGCATTTTTTACAATATTGTCTGAAAACCTTTTCACATTCACATTTCACCCACTGAAATAGAATGTTTGCAAAACAAAACGAAACGTTTTGGTCCGGTCTAGAGGGTGTAATCAGAGAATAACTCTGACCAATCAATGTACTGATCATCTTTAAATTTACTGGCTGCCTAATACGTCCATCACCCCTCCCTCCCACAGCTCTGGCAATCAGGTGAGCGGACACAGCGTTGCTATTTGAAAGCCAGAAATCAAGTTAGCTCACACAGATCATTTCGTTGCTGCAATGGCAGAGAAGAAGACGTCAACCAGCGGCAAAATCAAACGGAAAACTGTTGTTTAAAAAGCAACAGCCATGCGGAAGCTAACTGAAGAACCAAACAGAACCAGAGTGGTTATCGGTACGGCTTTCCAGCGCTGGCACCAGCTAAAAAATGAAAAGGGGCTCCAGACCGACGCCAAGGTGGCCCAGTTTCTACTAGATAGGTAAGATGATGCCGTTCTGATCATCTAATATTTCAACATACTGATCGGTTACGGGTATTTTAGGCCTATTCACCCAGTCAGTGAGAAAATGAAAGATGACAAAATTATTGTCATTCGAGTTACATGACGAACATATTCCAGCATGTTTCGCTAAGCTAGCAACTCTGTCAACTAGGCTACAGTACTATGTGTGACACCGTTAGCTAAGCTGTTGTTATCCTTGACGCTAGCTTTCCCAATATTGTTATACCTTTTGTTAACTATAAGCTTCATGCACAAACTGATAAATGCTGCTTATTGATTTTGTTTTTAGTTATGATGCTGGCGTGGCACATAGTTCTACTCCTACGAAGCACAGTGCCATCACCCCCCCCCCCTCCCCCAGTGTCTACCATTCGTACAGAGTTGCCTTCAGACTCAGACCTGTAAGTATTATTATCACCCAACCTTGACAATACGCAGTAGCAAGCTAGAAATATTTTTTTGTAAAACCCATATCAACTACACTGTAAAAAAAAATTGTCATTTTTACAAAGAAACTTTGGCAGTTGTGGTTGCCAGAAATTTTTTGTAAAAAATACAGTAAAATGT
Source organism: Hirundichthys speculiger (assembly GCA_018398805.1). Lineage (NCBI taxonomy): Eukaryota > Metazoa > Chordata > Actinopteri > Beloniformes > Exocoetidae > Hirundichthys > Hirundichthys speculiger. The sequence goes on from JAGFBZ010000110.1 coordinate 1,818,467, forward strand.
AAACAAGATTACAGAATGATCTGTATATTTTACATAATACAACTGTTGACTCCCTGTTCTTTTTACAACTTTTAAATGTTATTTTAACTGTTTTTTTCCTGTGTATTTACTAACACTACCCCATTATTTAACAGCTTTTTTCAGTACAATTTACACGTTTTCTATGCTTTTTATACATACAATATGAGTAAATTTTCCTAAAAAGTATTGCACTCACAACATCGTTTCACTGTAAAAACTACTTTCAAACCTCTGTTAAATGACAATTTTCTTTAGTACAATATACATGTTTTTTATGCTTTTGATTTGTAAAATATAACTACATTTTCCTAAATAATTCTGCTCTGGAAACATTGTTTAACTGTAAAAGCTACATTAAATAACAGTCAATTAACATTTTTATTTTCCGCAAAATAAACTTTACTGTATTTTCAGCTTTAACAGTACAGCGTTAACAGTTAACACAAGTGCCACAAATGTAGTGGACTCCTACAAAAACATATGTCAAAAAAGTTTCTCATTGCAGTCTTCTCAGAAGTGCTTAATATCTACCCAAATAATGAAAACAAAACGACTATTGGAGGACATATGATCCAATCTGATCCAACCAAAAGAAAATTGTTGTCAACTACCATATTTGAATTACCAGTATACATTACTCATATTTGAATAAAACATTACTGGCTCTCAACTGGCTCACCTATTGTTACTGACCATGTATCAATTTGAACATCTCACTTTGTTGCAGACAAGTTAGTGTTACTGTTGATGAAACAAAATAAAGCAAAAAATACAAGTTTATTTCCACATTACAACTAAGTGATATAGCTGCGTAAAAACTGAACTTTTCATATAACGGTAGAGTAAATTGGAACAAACTGGAATTGGAATTGACTTCAACTAACAGCAGGTTGAATTGCAAAAAGGTGACATGGGACAAGTTCTGCGTAATGTTCATATGTATAACTTTAGTCAAAAGTTAAGTTTCAACAAAACTTAAATATTCATTGTGCTGGATTGTTTTATTTACTGCCAATTATGAAAGATCCTATAAATTATAGGTATTTTTGTGTCTTGACTGGTACAATGAAAAAACAATGAACATCACCACATGCGATAACAATACAGTATTTTCTGCAAAGCGCACTTAAAACCTCAAAAAACAACAGTGCGCCTTAATACAGAATGCCTTCTAAATGGATAACTGTGGGTATGCTTACTGACTGAAGAACTGTTACTTAATATTGGACGACCTTTTTGATAAATACAAGTGGACATAATTTTTTCTGATCAGAAATGAATATTTTCTACCCAAACAAAGGTAGAAAATCATTTTATCAGTTTGTGCTTGCTTGTAGTTTACACCACAAAACAAAGCAGCTCCACTCCAGTGAGGTTTAAAGAGTTAATTTGCCTTTTTTGTAAAATGAATCAGTTGTTCTATAATGTGCAACAAACTTCCAATGAACATGCATGTCTGTTTAAGCTTACTTTTTTACAGATCTGCAGAGACAAATTTGAAACCAGGAACCTCACGATGTAGTATGGCATCACATGCCACAAACCTTAGCCATTTCTGTCCATATTCAAACGTTACACCACTCATGATCTGAAAGTTCTTGAATCAAGGTAAGGACCCTGGGGTTCACATTAAGACGCCTGGTTGTGCCTCTCTCCACTTTGGTGCCCTTCTCTGGGTTGATGGAGAAAAAACCCCTAAAACATATATAAAAAATGAAATTGTATTAGTTAAAAGGTCAAATAAATCAGCAGTGGTACAAAGCTTAGCATAGTCACACATATTGAGAGGGTCATAGGTTAAAGCAATCTTAAATCACGTACCTCTGCAAAAACTCCAGTGTTGAAGCCAGTTGTAATGGATAATGGACATTGAAGCAATAATAGCTTCCAAACATCATGAAAATGGCCGACACAAAGGAGGTAATGTTGTCTTGGACAATCATACGATCCACACTCAACATAAACCGGTTTGCAGAATAGCAGGATTGTCCTTAAATAAAAATACAAAATAAGTAAATACAAGTAAAATGACACTTCACAAAGCAGATCTATTTTTGTTATTTTGACTGCTGAGGACTAAATACAGAAATCAATGTGGACAAAAAAAACTAAAAAAAAATTAATTTGACAGTACAAAAAAACAAACAAAACAAAACAATATTTTCTCACCACACACAATGATGGTGGGAGTTAAGGGAACATGCTCCATTTGCACTTCTTCTCCCAGGCATGTCTGGTCAACATAGCTGAACATGGCGTCTTCTCTCTCCTCGAAGTAGGACAGCAGAAGCAGCAGCAAATCTTTTGTGTCCTCAGAGCATCCACTCAGCTGTCCTCTCAAGACTTTAAACTTCGTTAGATCCTCAAGGAACCTTTTGCATTTGTATTTGCACACGGTGTTCATGTAGTGCAGGAGTCTTTCACCTTTCAGATCAATGTTGCGCACTAAACTTTCTTTCAGTCCATTTCCAGTTAGTTCTTTGAAATGAATATTCATCCCAACTTCATCAAATAAAAATGGCCACTCTCTATGGAGAAATTTTACATTTTTCCCTTGGTTGATATCTTTACGCTGGCTGTAATAGGTCTTCTTCATGAGACTTATGACCATCTCTGGATTTGCATCAGGTTCCTTGGCTATCTTCTTCATTTTTTCTTTTTTCTCATGCTGGGTTTCTGGGCTCTCTCCAAGTGGGAGAAGTTTTACATCCTACTTAACACACCCATAGGTGTCTTGGATTGCTGCTCTTTTTTCAGGAGGGATTATATCTGTGTCCTCACTCTCCGTGCAGTGTTTTCTTTTTATTATTTTGGGGGTGACAGAACGTTTCACATTGTCTAGCCTATACTGCAGCTGCTTTACAAGAGAGTCATAACCAGTTCCAATCACATCCCCCTCAATTACATCCTTAAAGGATTTAGGATATTTTGCCACAATCTTCTTTGCAACTTCAGTACTGTGTTTTCGACTTAAGCATGAGCTCTTTCGCCTCATTTCACCAACCACAATCCTGATCATCTCCCTTCGCATCCGTGGACTCGGCCTCTTCCCTCTCTCCAGTGGGTCCATCAGTTCTGGTGGAAACTTATTCCATGGGATGTCAAAACTGTCGACCCAGTCTACATCTGGACTCGGGCAGCTGTTTGAAGACAATGAACTTAAAGGCGAAGGAGAGGTCTGACATTCATAATGTCTTGTTGTTACATCTGCAGATGAGCTGCTGGTTTCAGGACTTTGACCTATAACACGACAACACAGAAATACAAAAGTAGTTAACAGAAACTTCATGAATAGTTTATATTAGTCACAAGTGAGTACACCAGTATACAATCTAAACATCCATTCAAATTATATGTATCTATACTCTGTGTGGGTGGGGCTTAAATTGATGATTTGAGCTGAAGTTGTAATATTTACAATATTAAAGAAACTATTTACATGACTATTTTTTTATTCAAAACATGGACATTTTAATTGTATGAATTAATAATTTACATAACCACCTCAGATATGATTTTCAATGTTTTTCACTGCACAAGTAGTCAATAACATTGACAATTGGCGAAATATTTACAGAACTATTATTTTTTAAGACCGAACTTTTTTTTTTTTGTTTGTTTTCTCTTTAGATCTGGAATATTTGTAATGTTTTTGAGCACATTAGTAAAGGAACTATTTACAGAACAATCTTTTTATAAACAGTCATAACATGAATGAAATGATGACCTACGTTACATACTCAATCATTTTTTTTATGAAACTGATTTTTTTCATTATGTTAAAAATAAATAAGTAACTCAGCTGTAGTTTTTATGTTTTTCCAGGAATTTTTATTTAATAAAAGGCAAACATACTGTTATAAAAAGCTTACGTCTTAGCTTCCAGGCAGCAATGAGTTTCCGTGCCTGAATTGGCCTCAATGAGGACAACAAATCAGCTTCCTCAATAAACTGCAAGTCGTCTGATGTTTCCACTCCAAGAGATTGTAAGCTTTCTTCTAAAATGTCTTTGTTCATCTCTGGAAGATCAGGCAACACCTCACTGATGGTAGTACGCAGAAACTTCTGCCCTGAATCTGCCATTTCTGTCAAGAGAAGAGAAATTTTATACAATTAGAAAGGGAAAAAAACAAAATATCACTGCATACAACCTTATACAGAATATACTTCAGACTGTTTCTGCATAGCTTACAAGAGGCTCCCCTTCACCTAAATGTTAATCTATAGACTCTTTAGAATGTTGTGAGGTTGAGTGAAAGCAATGTTTTCTTCATATGAACAATTTATAACAAGGAACTACAAACCTATTTACAATTTGCCTTTTACATTTCTTCTAACTAAAGAATGTGTTTTGGAGTTATGTTTACTTTGACAAAACACAATGTTTCAAAGGAATAACCTGGAGACCATTCATTACATATGATGGTAATGGATAATAATCTATGAAGTCATTAATGTGAATGCACTGTAGCTCCATACTTTTTGTTACTGAATACAGATGATATTCTGAATGATAATCTGTCTTGTATACATCAATCACAAAATAAACAGCATCACGCTGAATTAAAATCATGAGAAGCTCTCCAAACTCAATTGACTCGTCATTTTTAGACACAAGAAAATGCCCCTTTTTGTATGATGTACCTTTGTACTGAATGTTTGTTGACACACTTGTGTTGCTTTCTGAAAAGCCAAACTCTCTCACAGCATTTTTAATAGCGTCACTGTAAAGACTTTGGTAAAAAACACAACTGTCTTTGACTTGAAGAACCTGATCATATCCAAGGCCTGCTGACAGATATGCCTGATAAAGCTGATGCCGTTCAGACAAAGTTAGGCAGATGTTTTTAAAGTTTTTCAAATGCCTAGCACACCTCTTGAAGTAGCCATGCTTACTTTCAAAGCGCATTGTCCAAAGTCTGATCAAGGGCCCAAATTTCAAAATTAGTGCTGGATAATGTCTTAAATAATGGTGTTTTGGTTTCAATGGACTATCTGGAAATAAAAGCTTTCTTGACTCCAAATATTCTTGGATTATAACATCAAGATAAACTACTTGTGCCACAGAAATATTTTGTGCACAAACCATATCAACAATATCCTTAAGCTGGAGAGTCAACTGCCAGACATCATCCTCTGCATTTTGAATTTTGTCAGCAATCACTACAGGCAGCAGCCTTAAGAAATTCCAGTTTTCAATGGCTTGACCTGTCAGCTTATTAGCATCAGTATGAACCGTACTCGGCTTTGTGAGCGCATCTGAACCTCTGTATTTAAACTGTTTAATGCGTCTGTTCAAAAGTGAATATGTCAGCCATTTCTTCTTTTTGATGAAATACTTCAAGAACAATGCGACATCATAAGACAAGACACCTTCGAATACATCATGTCCCAAGCAAGGTGGAAGGCCCGGCTGGCAAACATGAAAAGCTTTCAAAGTGTTAAAAACAGAGTTGGTCTTTATACCTCTAATGCCTTGATTAGCCTCTGCTTGTAAACCATCAATCGCAGTATCATATTTGTCAGGGGTACGCTGTGGGGCACACATATTTGGATCACTCGTAAACTCACCCCTTGTAATCTCACAGTACCTGCAAAAGTAAGGAGCTCGACTGAAGTTTTCAGTGAAGCCACCAATGCTGTGCGAACCCAAATTGTCGCCAGCAATGCAGTAGAGAGCTGCTTTGATAGTTTCACCTGCAACGCTTATTCCGTTGTTTTCCAAGTCTTTTAAATCTGTCAGCAATTTAGAGAAAACCTTGGCAATTCCAAAATGTTTAAGGTCATTTTCAGTGCACAGTAAAACAAAAGAGATGTGATCTGTGTTGGAGCGGATATGAGCTGGCAAATTTGCTACAGAAACATAGACTGCAACAACTCCCACAGGTTCCCCACCCCCCTTTCCCTTAGGTTCCCCACCCCCCTTTCCCTTTAACGAGCCTTGGCTTGTCAGGCTGCTGTTGAAAATAAGAATTTTGTTCTTAATTTGCTTGCCTGGATAAATAAAGGTAAAAAAAAAAAAAAAAAAAAAAAACAAACTTTGTGTGTTTTTTTTGCCGAGCCAAGGGGATTGACAATTTCAAACGCATCCTGGTATAGAATTAGTTTGAGACATCCTGGATTATCATTGAAGAACTTGTTAGACTTAAAGTTCTGTCCATCATTTATATAGCAGAGTTCTGACTTTGTTTCACTAGACTGTTGAGCAACTGAATTCTTCCATAATTCAGACTCTAGCAAACCTTTTAATGTTTTAATGACAGGTATGTAATAGGCAAACTTTTCTGTCATATTCTCATCATTTCCTAAAGGTACTTTAACAGGCTCTACATATTTGAACATGTTTTTGAATACCTGATTTCTGGAATATGTTGTTCTAAGTGTTCCTTTGTGACAGGCAGAGAGCAGATCTCTGTCCTTAATACAATCACAGATCTTAGTAACATCATCATCTGTTAGACTCAAGTCATTTGTTAAAAGTGCTCTGAGTTTGCCTAAAGTGTAATCTTGTCCCATCTCATGGATATTTTGCATTTCTTCCACAATTGTTTGGATTGTTGAGGCTGGAAGAAGCAGCTGTCCTTGCAGTTTCAGATAGAATAGACAGGCATTTCTTAGAAAGTTCTCACTGAGATTATCTGGCAACTCCATGCTTTCATTTTCAGTGTCATCATTTGGGTTTGGGAGAAACTCTTCACATGGTGACTGAGGAATTGTTTCTTTGAAGAGATCACTTATATCATTTACTGAACAGGCTCTGTGTTTTCTGGACATATGAGCAGTAAATGATGATTTGACAGTAAATGAATTGCTACAGCCAGCAACTGGACATGCCACAGCTCTTCCCTCCACTATATACTCCTTTAAGTGGGAAATGAGTTCTCTCACAGTTTGAAAATGACGTGCACACAGAAAAACTGCACATTTAAAATCTGACACAACTGCTGTTGCAGCAGGTGAAGGTGTGGTATTATGTGCCCGATAGAAATGAGCTTTGAAAGCTGCATAATTACAAAATGTCCATTTACACTTGGTGCCTACACATGAGAAAATACAACGTGGTTCATTCCTATGAACTTTACAGTGCAGGACATATCCTCTCAAACTTTCTACAGCTTTACTACAGAACCGACAAGTTATCATTTTAGCGAACAATTTACCCTTCAGACAATGCCTCTGGTCTCAAACTTGGATAAAATGAAAGTCTTACCTCTGTTTACAGACCGTCTCCGGGAATGCACTTCATCTACATCACACGGTCACAATGTCAAGCTCTCACTGGGCTGCCCGCAGCTGCTCAGGAACGAATTGTGCGCTGATTGCTAGCACTTTCAGCTAGCCACAAGGACTCAGAGTTATTCTGAAAATAACCAGAGATCAGCTTAGTTGGTTTTCTGGGGTGTAAGTCCTCTGTTATAAGATAAAAAATATCTTACATGTGTGACGGACAGTCGGGCTGCCCACGTTACTCACTAATGGGCACCCGCGCCTCGATGCTAACTTGCGGGTTTAGCTAACCACAAGGTGCCAGAATCCTTCAAAAGCAAAATAACCAGAGATTAGCTCGGTAGATTTTTCCTAAGCATCGGTCTTCTGTTAGATGAAAATGACTTACCTTAGACGTGTTAGAGGAAACACCGTGAACGCTCGGCTTCCCCGGTCTCAGTGAGCTTCCTGGGGTCGGTCAGTCAGATGAACTGCGCGGTGCTAACTAGCTCTATTAGCTAACCACGGTTAGCCAGTACAATTCTGAAAATATCACAAACTTTCAAACTCCACAAAGTTTTCCTGAAATGTCAGTTTTGTGTTTGAAGATAAACCTTAGCCCACATGTGTTTTCGGCTGCCGAATGCTCCCCCTGCACTCCAAGTCAATCCTCTGACCAGCGCGCTTTACTTTTTTTCTGTCTTCGTTTGAAAAATGCAAACAAGACTGCCCCTGCCGTTGCCCGCTCACAATAAACTCCGCCAGAGTGAACACTCTCACAATAACTGATTATCTGATAAAAAATAAGAGAAAATTAAATATTCCTGATCCACTTTAACAAATTAAAAGTAAAGCAATGCTTTTGAAATAACTATTTCAAACCTGAATAGTTTCCCCGTTGCCAATGTTTCAAGTGTGAACTGTTTTATATTAAAATTAAATGTTTTGTTTGTTTTTTTTTTGCTTGCAAAGAGGAGACCATTACACCACAGAATATTATTTGCTAATAATTATACACTATGTAGGCCTATGTTTTAGGAGGGGGTTAGTGTTTCCAGGTCTGCGGTTTCCATTTGTTGTTGCTGAAAAAAAAAAAAAAAAAAAAAAAAATATATATATATATATATATATATATATATATATATATATATTTATATATATACATATATATATATTTTTATATACACGCATATATATATATAGGAGTGGGGTGCCAGGGGCAGATCTAAAGTAAAAGAGTAAGGCTCTGGTCAATTAGATTATTTGTTAAATATTGAAAATAAATATTGAAAATATTAGTATTACCAAACAGCAAACTGAGCAAAGAAGAGGAAACCCATCCACTTAAACATGTTTGCATGTGGATGCATTTGTAGTGGACATGACATTAAATTGATAAATTTAATTTTTTGTCAGATAAAAAAGAATAATTATTATTGTATTATATTTACATTTCAAGACGTTAATTTTACTGCATTGTCAGTTTTTTGTTGTTGAAATTACAAAAAAATGTGAATATTTTAACATCAATTGTCTGTAAAAGTAACAGTCCTGTATAGTAAAACATCTAACTAAAAATGCTGTTTATTAAACAGTGTTTTATTGTTTTTCAGTTTACAATTTTTTTTAGTCGCAATTTTACAAAAAAAATCTGTTAATTTTACTGGCATTTATTACAGTGTATAGTTGATATGGGTTTTACAAAAAAATATTTCTGCTGTTGAGAAACAATCGTGTGAAGGCGTGGTTTCGAGGGGTGGGCTGAAGAGGAGGAGGCGGAGCCTTTGGGAGGAGGGAGGGAGTGTATATTTTCAAAATCTCACTTGAGTTGGATCACTGGAACCATTTTTTCAAAGATCTCCCACCATACCTTTAATCTAGCTGAAGAAGTGGAGGGTGATGCCTAAACATGACGAGACACAGCAACAGGTGGGAGACGCCATCTTAGCGCGCCACAATACAAAACACTGACGCAAACTGTTAAATTTCTACAAGCTTCTTTTACATATAAATCTGACCCAAATCAAAGCACAAACCTTACCAAAAGCGATATAAACACCTAGTGATACCTCTGTGTGGTTTGTGAAGGATAACCCACCTGGAAAACAAGTAAATGAGTTTATAAAGGAAGGAGAGTGGAGTTGCGGGCTGTTTTCACCGTTCCTCTGTAGATATGGAGCGAAGCGAGCTGCACATGCGCATAAGAGACTCAGAGAAACAGGTCAAATGGTCCTGCACTGCCACCTACTGACCAAAGTTATATTATATTCCAATGAAAAACTGAATATCACACACAAATTGGGTCTTGAAAGAATAAATAAAATAGAGACAATTCCAAAACATTAAATACAAATAACACAATCGCATACTAATGTGATGACACTTAGTGGGCATCACATCGACATATTCCACCCAATCCCCATCAGTCTCCACATACTCACTGAGCCTTCCAACAGTTGACATGGTTACGAATTAAAGTGTGTTGCTCCTGTTTAAACATCACGTCAATTTCACAGTTTTAATCCTCGTCGCCAGTGTAGCAACCGAGCGAGTGTGTATAAATCCATTCAATCCACATGGAGGCAGAGAAACTGTTTTGTCATTCTTTACTCGAGAAATCGGCCAGCAAAAAAACAAAAACAAACTGGGATGCTCTACATTAAAGAGAACCCCCAGCGGAGCAACCCCCATTTAACTGGAGTTCCGTTTCCAGTATATTCCACTATGTAACAGCTTCATTGGAGAGAAAAACGAGACATTAACTGTCTGGATTAAGTCTTAAGACTGATTCACAGGTAAATGTTACTGCACATTGCGTTGACGTGGACCAGAAGAAATGTGATGGGTAAATTTGTTCTTCTTCCCACTGGTACTTCTTCTTTGTCCTTTTCAAGTCAGGTAGAACAATCGTTTGTTGTAATGTCTGTACAAATGACTGAAGCTAAAACTGGTGTGAGGAAAGGTGATGTGCCCCGACTGTCCTCTGGAGCTTAAATTCATACTGTTAGGATTTAGAATTCTTAGTTAGAAATTTAAAAAATGTAGAGCTAAACTTTATTGACTGGGGATTGGCCTGTAGGAGGGTGATTGCTCAGAGTTGCTGCTTGACCTCCTGACCTGTTGTCTTCAAAGGACTATGCGATGTCATAGGTCAACGTATTTAGTTACACCCCCTTTCCTGTAGCAAACAAACCACCTTTGTTTGGACTGGACATCTGGACTTAATTACTGCAACATCACCCCCATCACCAGTTTGAAGACCCCGGAACAAACAGTTGTTGATTTACCAGGACTGTGACTGGACCATCTGGATTTTCGGAGACAAAGGATCATACAACCCGGGAGAGCAGGACCCGCCTTCTTGGGATCCTTAAAGGAGGGACAGAATTTGACTTCTGGGTGCATTTCCTGACATCCTTGGTGGTGTCAAGAGGTGTACCATCGGCCGATTAAAATATTCTGCATGGCGTAATAATTCTTTGTATACATGATTGTATTAAATTCTTGATTGATCTTTGCTTCTGGATTTGTCATTTAGGCACCAGATAAAAGAACACGGAGACACAGTTTTTTCAATACATTAATCATGGGTCAAAGTTACTTACCTAATCTGCATTCCATTTTTTTTTTAAATAAACGGCATACTTGCTAACTTTGACTGCCCCTACAAATACACATTCCAGGAAACTGTCTTGTCAGTTACAGATTAAAGGAATGGGCCGTTGATAGAGTTGCTATGAATAAAAAATGATAAATTCATGAAAGATTTAGTCCTGTCTTTGCTGAGATTTTTTTATTTCTGACTTTGTGTCACTTGCAATGTACCGTGGCCACAGTGATGAGTCCAGGTTGAGCAGTGGGCCCCCCCTTCTGCACTATAAGCAAATGTCAAGGTACATCAGTGAGGTCAAGACGCAGGTCAAGATGATGAGCTGAATGTGTGTCTTTGACTCACAGCTGCACTTTCACTGTGACACAGAGCTTATTTCTTAGACAGTCAGTGTTTCAGCTCTGAACCATGACACTTCTGCTTGTCTCCTGTGACAACTGGACATCCAGGGAAGGTTAAGTCATTAGACTCTCTAAAGGTGTGTTCACACTTGTGGTTTGGTACTTCAGACTGCTCCAAACCAGAAAATTAGTTCACTAGAATAAAGTTCTGGTTTGCTCGATGTTCACATTGGCTTTCCAACATCAGACAGATGGAAAAGGTCAACCTGATTGGACTGGTGAGCTGTTTTAAAACTACAATTAAAAATGTCGTATTCAGGATGTACTGTATACTGATCCAGAAGTCACTGTTTGTACAGGGTCATACTACGTACTAACAACCATGCCACAGCAGAAGTGGACCACTCAAAAAGGCTTCTGCTGTAGAGACACATTGCATTATGGGATATAATATGTAGGGTAGACTGGTCAGTTGCACACTTACTGGGTACTTCCCACACACTTCACATTGTTTGCATAGTAGGGATGTAACGATATGGAAAATTTCATATCTCGATTATAGTGACCAAATTATCACGGTTTACGATATTATCGCAATATTCTTAATTGCTGTACAAATGTCTAAAACCATACATTTTAATAATTTCACAATCTCTTGTGATTTTCTCGTCATATTGAAACACCAGAAGCCAAAATCTTATTAAAATGAAACTTTCATATTAAACGGGGAAACAACTGTCACAGAAAGAGGTTTTATTTTAAATGAACAAAATAAGTAAATTAAAAAAAAGGTGTGCAAATTTAAATAAACACCTTAAAGGTGGTGTAGGTGTTGTTTGAAAAACGATTCCAGCACTCCAACTCAAGTGAGATTTTGAAAATATACACTCCCTCCCTCCTCCGAAAGGCTCCGTCTCCTCCTCTTCAGCTCACACCTCGAAACCACGCCTTCACATGATTCACGACTGCATGAACCATAGGGAGGGAGGGAGGGGTGGGTGGGAGTGCATTGATATTTGATGGACGTATTATACAACCAATCAAAATAGTGATCATCACTATTTTGATTGGTCTGAATTTTTCTCTGATTATACCCTCTAGACTGGACCAAAACGTTTAGTTTTTTTTGCAAACATTTTATTTCAGTGGGTGCAATGGGAATGTGAAAAGGTTTTCAGGCAATATTGTAAAAAGTGTTGCAAAAAAACAACACCTACCCCATCTTTAACAACCATACTAGGTCAGAATATGCAAACAATTATCAAGAACAAAAATTATAGTGCAAGTTTAAATGAAATAAACTTTGGACTTTAAGCTGAACCTTAAATACGTATAAATGTTCAAATAATGAAACAGTTGTAAATGAGCCAAATATGTTTTTATGAATTGTAGTTAACTCTGTGTCTGTGGGTGTCGCTGTGTTGTTACCTGAGGGTCAGGTATAAAGGTAGCTGCCTGTTATTGGTTAGGTGTTTGACCCGGAAGGGCAAAAGGTTTTTGACCGCTGTGGCGCTAACTGCCGGCGTTATGGTTGTCGGATCAGTTAATGGAATAAATAAATATTTTAACTGCATCAGAAGAACATCGTTCCGGTCATTTTTCAATGTCCTGTGTGCTATCACCACTTTCCGCCATGCTCACGTTACGATGCCGATGTTACAAGCTACAAATTCACGCGAGACACAGTCGCGAGTCGTGAGTCGCTCATAGACTTGAATGAGGCTGATATTACACATCACGGTAATTGACCGCGATAATGAGATGAAGTCAAACTTAAACGGTAATCGTTATCGTGTAAAATTTTACCGCGCTTTACCGTAATACTGATAACTGGCCCATCCCTAATGCATACTACATATTGAGACCCACTTTTCCAGAGAGTCAAAGAGTGGGAAGCTTGTTTGGCATGCGCCCAAGTTCAGATGTCACGGTTCACACGTGTTCCAGTGAACCGCAGAAACAAGTCAACCACACCACAGTTTGATTTAAGTGAACCAAACAGGAAACTGTGAAGTCACTCTCAAAATTTCTGACGACATCAGTGACAGCTCAGAAAGACCTCATACGTAAATGACCAACAAGAGCTTTCAAGCAGTTCTTGAAACAGTCCACTGGTCAAGAACCAGGTTTCATGGTGATTGTTTCATGACTGTTATTTCATGCACACAGGCGTTTTCGAAGCACCTGGGTTATTCTCCCCCCATCGAGGACTGAACTGGCCGTCTGGCGTACTGGCATTTGTCCGGTGAATTGGCTCACCTTGCTACGCTGAGACTTACAAATAAATTAGCGACATTACGTGTTTATGCTAATCAATGGTAAATTTTCTCACTAAAGCTTCAGAATTGTGTTTTTTTTAAATGTCAGTGGGTTGATTAAAGGGACCTGATATGCTGACAGAAGCCCATGCGGTTACTCGGGCCGTTATAGAGCGAGCCATAAACCTAAGGAGGTGAGCAAAATAATACTGGTGGGCGCCTAAATACTGAGACAGGCTACTTCAACACTGGAAGTAATGTGTAAAAGGTAAAAAATGTTTTCCTTTAAAAAATTACTTATCAATTAAAAAGGCCTTAATTGCTATTTGACAATTACATTGTTTGATTTTACTTGGACTAAAAAAAGAGTTTATACCCCAGAAAACTTTAAGTTTGGGAAATCAAGCTGTCAGTTTTCAGATATTGATTTTTTCCAAAAAAAAATTTATTTTTTGGCTCCATTAATGTCTCTTAAATTGTGCTTGCCAGAATTTACAGACACATGGTCACGCTTAAAAGACACATCCTCATTTCCATTGAAACTAGAAAGTGTTTTTCAATGATTTAAAGCAGCATTTTAGCTGCTGATAAAGTTAAAATGCTTAACAGGATGCAGTGAGAAGCTACACAAAACACTTTCTCAACCCTTTTGTTTGTTAACTTTTCCCTTTGTGTCCCTTCTTACATAATGTCTTGGTTTATATCTCCCAAAGGTGACATGCCAGCTTGTGTTTGTGATGACGTGTTTTGACGCGGCGCACAGCGTTTTACCTTTTTGAGCAGGTGTTTATTTTCTTTAATTATAATCATGAGGGTATGAAGTGAATAGAATTGAATAAACAAAGCCTTCAGCTAAAGCATGGATTCTATTTACAGTGGATAATTGGGATGTGCATGTCTAGACTCTAGCTTATTAGACACGGCTTAGACGGCCACGCCACCACCGATACCAGCGCTCCTGTTAGTGTGAGTAAATAATTGACAAGGAGAATGGAAAATGCACCTGAGGCAAATCTGTGCATTTTCTCTGAGAATAATCAGAAGAAACTGAAATGATGAACAGAATGCAGTCATACACTTACTGTATATTTGTCACATCTTTCAAAAGAAGGATGGATGGATGGAAGGATGGATGGATGTCTCATCTTCGTGTCAGTTTTTTTCCCTGTGCTGGTGTGCAGGAAACATGGAACGTTTCACATATGCACAAATGTTTGAGCGCAGTTATGTCAATGAAGCTTTGTAATTGAATCTGCTCTGTTTACAGCCACATCTGACATAATCGTCCCATGTGCTGCCCAGATATTTTGTCTCATAACATGATAGCATCACACACTCGCTGCAGATTTGTTGTCCACCTCATCTTAAAGATGCTCTATTTAAAGGAGCCGTATGTAAGAAGTATAATAAAACGAATCATAAAATGACCCAGATATGTCAACAGACATTTAAAAATCATGTTCATTTCAAATACTTATGTCACTGACAACAGCACTCAAGCCAGGATATTCCCATTTAAAAAGAGGAGTTGCAGCCCTCAACTGATGTTGATGTTGTCATTTTTTGATTTGGCTTGAAGCGCCACCCTCCACTTATCTCCCAATCACGAAGTCAGTAGTGGTTCGGCATCCGGGTTGCAGGCTTGGCTCTAATTATCGCAGCAGCCGCTACGAACGTGTTGGATGAAAAAATGTCTAGCTTTCCAAAACCTAAAAGACCTCGTTATGAATCCGAGTTACGTCGTGACAAGGTCCGAAATAAAACAAGGATTTGTATAGGAGATGCTTTTGATAGATGGAGACGGCTGAAAGCGGAGAAGAATTTGAAGACAGATGCCAACGTTGCAGATTTTCTCCTGGACAGGTAAGATTTATAGTTAAATGTTTGGCTAACGCTAATTTACTTGGACAAGCTAACAGTGGTATACAGTGGTACCTCTTCTTACGAACGCCTCTACATACGAAACTTTCAGGTTACTAAAGGCCTCAAGGGGAAAATATTTCCTTTAGTTACGAAAGAAATTTCAGTATTCACTACGTCGTAGTATTCACTAGTTAAACAAAGTTATGCATGTTCGTGCATAGTAACGCTAGCGCATAACGTTATGGAGCAGGTGGGTCATTGAATTGAAAAGGTAAATAATTATTATTTAGGATATAAAAACGGTGACTGATATTGCTAACACTAGCAATGTAACATTAGGCTAATAAGCGGAGCCCGTCAGTCATCATGCCGTGAAAAACATTAGCATGGCCATGGTAATGTGAAACCTAATTGAGACAGTAGCCTAATGTTACCACGGTAAAACGATTTCTTATTCGTTCTTCGCATATATTGTGTATTACACGTGCTGCAAATTGACCCATATGACCATTGCTAACGTTAGTTATTCGTGTTAGTCTTTTCTGATGGAACTGATAAAAAACGTTAGCCATTGATGACGAATGCAGACGTAATTTTCCCCGCATTATCTTTGGTTAGACACTAGTCTGTGGTAAATGTGTTGGTTGTTGCATATTATGGTAAATGTGTAGAGTGTTCCATAATTATGACAAAAACGCTTGTCTCTTCAGCTATTATGGCCCAAGCACTTCAACCCCAAGTAAAAGACAGTGGAAGAAGCACCACCTGACTGCACCATCACTTTCCAGTATTGGACATGCATCGTCTGAAACCCTTTCAAATCGGTTAGTGATCAGTGCCACGTTGTTTTCATTTTCATTTCATATTTGGATCCATGCTGTAAGTTCAGCTGTTATTTCTTTGAGTTTATTTTCTGCATGACAATTGACCCTAATCTGAGCTAATGACTACTGTATATCCCAGGCTTCACAGGTGAAGGGTCAGTCCAGTTTGAGCTGTTGGCTAAAAGATATTGTCAACCACTTTTGGTGGTGCTGCAAAACAGCTAATTCCTGCCAAGAGTTTCTTGTAAGTTGTTATAGTTTGGAAAATAGTTGTCAATAATGTATGAAACTAACATGCAAGATGTTACTTTGATGTTGGATATTAGCTTATTGATTACCATAAGTACCTATCCAGAGGTGTCATTGTGGTCAATCAGATGACCCACTTACATTACTAACAATCATCATCATTAGCAGTGAATAATGTTCAATTGCCATGCTTTTTGTGTCTGTCCATTATATTTCTGTATTATTTTGTAGGAACTGTGGCTTGGGCTCCTACAACATGTCACGAATGAACACAGGTGGGTACTGGGAGGCTGCCAGCATGCAGACTTGGAATCAGGGGGAACTCAAGAGTGGCTTGAGCGAGGCTCCATGGCACACGAGGCCCTGAAGAGTATTGTGCGAAACAAGCGATGGCTCAATGAAGTTCACAAATACCTGAACTTCAGGTAATTTAATGAGTGTGTACACATACTGCACCTAGAAAGTGATTTTCAAAAAAATCAAAAAATGTCTCTATGTCCCACCCCCACAGGTCCACTGCTGATCTGGAGTCCTTCCAAAACCATATTTTAATGTATGCCAGGAAGCGCTCAGCATTTAGCCCTCCTGTCTTTGAGGCCAGGATGCTCCTTGCAGCGATGGATTATAACTACCACAAGGACCGCCCAGACTTGTGCAAGTCTGATGGAAGCAAGCAGTAAGTGACATGCTCATTTCTACATGTTGGATGTTGGGAACCATTTTACCTGATTACACCATTGAAACTCTATATAAAACACTGTACTGTAAAACATGGCCCTTGGAATGTAAACAAGCTATTTTCTCTGCTTTTATTTTAGGTACAGGAGGCTGTACAAGAAAAATGCCCAAAGGTATATGCTGTACACCAAGAAGACATCGAAGACCTATGGCTACATCCCAGAACTGCAAACAAAGATTCTGCAAAAGAGGCTAGCTGGCAAGGGAATGCCCAGGCAGTGGAGTCTTCGGCCCGATGACCCCAGAAAGTATGGCCCACTTCCCCCTGTGCCGGCACCAACCAAGGAGGAACTCCTGCGCACCCAAGTCAGGAGAGGTCTTGGTAGGTAGAATACCAGTTTATTTCTTTTGCATCTGCGGCTACATACCACACACCAAGTTAGATGTAATGCATATTACATTTAATTTTAAAATAATCTAATTTCTGTTTTTATTTTGCTCTCCTCAGTGTCAGCATTCCAGAGTGAAGACCAGTGAAACCCGTTTCCAGAGCCTCTCAGCCCTTGTCATTTCCATTTTCTGCCACAAGCTGCTTTTAAACAATTTCATAAAGTTTCCACAGTATAGAGCAGCTAATTGTTCAATAGTTATTTATACTATTTATACTGTTTATCCCTCGTTTTATTTATTTATTTATTTTTTACTGTTCCTCTGTATCGTAAAAAGCAAAGCATTGTTATTATAAATAAACTTTTTTTTATTGAACAAGGAAGAAGGCTCTTTACAAACTTGGAACAAAACAAACAATTTGTAAAAACAAAGTATATACAACAAGTAACTTCAAGTAAACTGGAGTCGGTAAAGTTTGTTCAAATTGTGGGTAGGAAGCCAGTGTACTGGCCTTGAGGGTCAGTGTATTTGTCCCTTATTCTCCAAATGAAGCAGCTGGGGATAACATGACGGTTACCCTGGCCCAGTGATCCATGCTGCCAAAAGGTCTACTGGCGATAAGCAGCATATCTAAACTGCCTATTATCATCACCTGGCTCTGTAACTTCTGCTACCACCAACACATCATCCCTGTAGTCTCTGTGTATACGCAAATAGCCATCTTCCAAGCAGTAAAGCTCGAAATGAGGCAATTTGCTTATGCAGTGCTCAGGCCCCTGGCCACAGCATTTCCTTTCTGCATCTGTGGCCATCTCCCTGCAGTTCCCACAGGTACACCATGGAAGATCAGCTGCAGGTGGGAGAGTGGTGCAATCCAATGGAGGCAGGGCATCAAAAACCAATCCAGGGTTCCGGGAGAAGATCCGGGTTGCTAGTGCTCGTAGCCCCATTTCACTCATGTTTTGAATGAGTTCCTAAGTAAACAAACCACAAAATAGCATTTGGCATTTACATTTGATTAAAACTACATAAGATGCTGACATAGATACAGATGGTGATATTACAAGTCATAATTTTACTGCTGCC
This sequence comes from Hirundichthys speculiger, assembly GCA_018398805.1. Classification (NCBI taxonomy): domain Eukaryota; kingdom Metazoa; phylum Chordata; class Actinopteri; order Beloniformes; family Exocoetidae; genus Hirundichthys; species Hirundichthys speculiger. The sequence goes on from JAGFBZ010000110.1 coordinate 1,836,993, forward strand.
TATCAAATGTTTAGTATAGCCTACTCTGGAAACAAACCTCTGTCTTTACTCGATGGTCATTTCGGAGCACCGAAACCCTCTTCCTCTGCATCTCTGCCTCCTCTCCTTCTCCTTCCTCTGCCACCACCTCCAGCACTGGGACCTGAATTACCTCCACCTCCAGGACCTGCACTCTGTCGTCTTCCTCCTCTTTGGCCTCTTCCACCTCTCTGACCTCTTCCACCTCTTTGGCCTCGGTCATCTGGTGCAGGGCCTGCCCTCTCTCCTCTTCCACCTGAAACATGATCTGCACTCTCTCTCAGTTCTCTGGTCTCTGCCACCTGGTCCATCTCCTCCCTCTAGATTCTCTCCTCTCTGCTCTGTGTCTCCTGGACCAAGACCTGCACCCTTTCTTGTCCCTCTCCCTCTTCTTTTCCTGGGTCTGCTCCGCCTCCTCTCACCTGCCCAGCTCTCATCAGCCTCAAGAGAGGGTACCTCAAAAGTGAGGTCTAAATCAGGCTGAAACAAGTGAAAGCAGTACAAGCAAAGATCATCTGGTACAAGTGCTAGGCTACCTTGACATAAACGTGTATTCTAAGCATATTCTATCTTTTAGCCTGTGCAATAATTTAGTATTAGTTTGGAAGTATCAGGCGTAATTCCACGGCAACATCCTCAATACCAAAAGCGGATAATTTGGTTCACATACATGGAACTTTTGGACGTGTTTTTGATTCTATGGTGTTCTACACGTCATGTGATTTTTCATATAGCCTGATGTATTTTAGGAAAATTACCCTCGACTTTACATGTGGTATTGTCAACGTTACAAAAAGTTACCATCAATATAAGCCTATAGTGTTTCCAACCAAACAATGAATTACTGCATAGCCCAAAATTTGAATTTGCATGGATTTTTCAAATGCGTTCATAAAAAGCTTTACATCGCAACACTAGCCTAATAAAGACATTTTTAACAGGGTAACTAACTGAAAACTTATGCTCCGACTGAAATGTGGTAACATTTACGATTCCATTTGGCTAATCGCCATTAATAAATTTTGCAGTACATTATTACTTCGCAAAAGATCTTTCATAAAACATTAAATATAATTAACAGAAAATAAACTTACTGTGTAGGACTCGTCGCTTGTCATGGCAGCCTACGTTCCTGCTGCATTCTGCAGCCGACCTGGCAACCTCTGGTTGGGGAGGAGGGGGAGGGTACACGCCGCTCAACAGTAATTTGAAAGTGACTGCAGTACCAGTTTTGGCCATAATCTTACACACGGCTCCTTTAATTAAGCTGTGGTGACTGTGGAGACCATTTGAATACAGTGACCATAATGTCATGTTTGAGAAACCAGTTTGAGAGGCTGTGAGCTTTGTATCACAGCATGTAATCCTTCTAAAAACGCTGTGATGATAAAAGGATGGACTCCGGTAAGCTGTGGTGTTTAAACTAGGACTTGGCAAGTTAATGTGTTATTATCGCGTTAACGCATTCATTTATTAACGCCGACATTTATTTTATCGTGGGTTACTGGCTGCTGTGGAATTGGAAGACAATTAGCAGGTAAACTTAAGGAAAAGCTAAAACAGACATGGAGAACGGTAAAAATCAGTGAACTTTACAGTTCAGGTAGCAACTCAGGTAGCAATAATAACAATTAAGTCTAAAAAAAAAACAATTCTAGACAGCATCAAAACTTTCGTGTCATTCCTCCATGTTCCATCAGATGTGCTCCATATGTTCACTGTCCTGCTGTTCTCTAGCTGGTTACTGCAGTGCGGCTCCATCTAGTGGGACAGATGTGTAATGACAACAGAAAGTCCAGTCCTCCATTATAAAACAAATTCACTCCTGTGGCCCGTTTTTAATTTCATATTTTTGATCCAAGTCTAAAATTGAAATATCAAAAAAACATCTTTTTTTTTTTTCATTTTATTGTGTTAGATTAAAAAATGAAAAAACATAATAAAATTTTACTTTTTAATTTTTTTTACATTTTTGATTGACAATTGAGGATGGAAAGAATTAAGCCGAGAAAGAATTAATTTTGGGGAGGAGCACCGGAGTCTCTGCGTAGGGTGGGGGGGCATCTCTGCGTCGTCGGCGTAGGTAGAACGGCAACCTGACATTCGAGTATAAATCAGGCTTTATCCCCCTGTCTGAGCAAATACTTATCCGTCAGAGCAGCTTGCTCAGTTACATGTGGTATTTCAGTGATTTTTTTTTTTACATTTTTTATTGTGGAAATATTGTGTGAAGATGAATTTACTGGTTGACACGTGACCTCTCCCATGTTTTCCTCCCTCTGAACACTGTTCTGATCTCACTTCATATTTTTTTCCTTCTCAACTCAAAGCATTTCCATCAGTTTCTTTGAGGGTGAGAAGTGTGTGAAAGCTCCCAGCTCGCCATAGCCTCAGCCTGGACCTCCCAGTGGGCAAACCTCCAGAGCTGAGTGTCTGACATCACTGCCGCTGCAACAAGTCAGCTTATTGACCACGTACATCTCCGTGGTTTTCAGTGTGGTGGTTTTAAGTCTCACCTGCCAGCAGGTTGGCTGAGGAAACACAAACCTTGTCATTTATGCATCAGGGAATTTTATTATGGATCAATTCTTAAAGGTCCATAATTAGCCATTGATGGACTAAAAGAGAAAGGTAATAAATCACTATAATTCATTAGTGTATTAGTGCTTTTTTTTTGAGGCACTATATAAAAAAAAGTACACTGGTGTTTCTGTTCGAAACACCATAGAATTATTGGCATTTATGGACCAAAGCTGTAGTAATTAAAGTTTATAAAACACCTATGGTAGGGTCAAACTAAGAAAAAAATTAATATAATCAGTGCTTTTTTTAAAATAATATTGACTCCTTCCTTTTACATTAAAAATTAATGCTTGAAAAGATGATATTTACAGTGACATACCACAGAAGGGACCATTCAAAACTATGCAGGCCTAATGGAAATCTTCCACATCATCCTCTCCACCTCCCTGTAAAGTGATAGCCCTGGTGACTGGTTCTGATTTGCCTCCAAGGGTCCAATAACATAAGCAGTCATTTGGAGAGGATGAGGAAGCTGTTTTTAATGATCCCCAGAGACAGCTCCTATATTTACCATAATCCCAAGCCTCAGGGAGCATCAACTTCTAATCACCTCCATCTTCCCTCCCCATTGCAGATAGAGATCAGTGCCCATTATAAACTTACTTAAAGTATTAGGCTTTAAAATCAAAATCAGCGATTCTCCCCAACACAGAAGGGCCCATAGGTGTTGTCGGAGATGCTGTTTTGTCTGTGTTTTTTGTTCTTCTAGACTGTCTTGAGTCTTTAGTGGTTTCCACTAAACATAGTGGTGTGTATCACGGTCCAACATAATTATATTGGTCTTGTCAGTTCCAGAAGTCTTGTGGATACAACTTAGCAAACCTGAGCTGAAAGAGGCTTTTTCCTGTCAATCATACTTTTTCAACCTTTTTTTTTTCTGAAGGAACTGTGATGAGCTTTTACATTTAAGATGCTCACTCTCCTTTACAGACTGACGGGCTGCATCACTAGCTTTCTCCTTTCCTTCTTACCTTACTGGTAAGACTGGTCAACGCTTCACAATTTTACCGCTGATGGGCAGACTGATGGCAGACTTCCTCGTTACATTACGCCAATAACATAACATGAGTATACCATCAAAGTCTCTGGTAACATCCTCTATACCCATTAAATAAAAAACTAGAAAAGCGCAGACCTCCGTCAAGCGCAACAATAATTGAAAATGTAAAAGTGATCCAGAATCCAGGATTTCTTCCAGATCACGCCCAAAAAATAAAATTAGTTCTTCTAGTGATGCACGATAACTATCGGGCCAATAAGAGGAAATTATGACATCCTGATAGGTCCGATATCATGACGAACAGCACCAATAACACACATATATATACAGTCATGGAAAAATTTATTAGACCACCATTTTTTCTTCACTTTCTTGTTCATTTTAATACCTGGTACCACTAAACGTCATCATGTGACTAAAACAGACAGAAAAGAAAACACTGAATGCATAAAAGCAGTGTTTTTGGCAGTACAACACCATAGCTATTGATGTAAAAACTTAAGTGATTTAGGTTATAATCAAGAAAACCATGGAAAATGGTAAGATATCAGCTCTTAAATAAAACTCTTATGAGCAATCTTTGTGGTTATCGTTATGTTTGTCCAAACAAATGTACCTTTAGTTGTATCAGGCATCAAAATGAACAAGAAACTGAAGAAAACAAGGGTGGTCTAATAATTTTTTTCCATGACTGTATATATATATATATATAAAATTTTTTATTTGTATTTATTTGTTTTTTTTAACACGGCAGTGCTTCGCTCCCTCAAAAAAACCATTTCTCAGTAAGGAAAATCAAGAATACCTCCTCATGCCAGAAAACAACTTGTTAACTCGTCATCATTTTGGTAGTTGCTGACTTTAATTGATATTCGCAGTATTTTCCCACATGTTACACATACAAAATAGAAAAAATAGATAAGGCCGAAAGAACGACGAGCAAACGAGGGAACGAAGGAATTTACATTACACCTTGAATGCAGCATTGCGGAACAGTGCGCTGAAAAAAAAAACATGGCGGCGATGGTGTAGAACTTCGTTAAAGTTTCAGACGAAGATAGTTCACTGGGTATTCGTCACAAATGTTCCAAGCGAAGAAGGGAAAAATAGCACAAGCTTTAATATGTCAAACCCAATCAGCCACCTGAAACATAACCTTCGCTTCCATGGAGTTTTGAAATTGGGCTAATGTGAGCTAACGTGAGCTAACATGAGAACTCCTCCGCTCTCCTCTCCTCTCCTCTCCTCTCCTCTCCTCTCCTCTCTTTCCGTTTCCGGTGAGTGTGAGTGGTGGACGTGTGAGTGGCGCGGGGGTTTGGATGGTCTGGACTTCACCCTTTGGGTTTGGTTTTCTCTATTGGTGTTCTTTCTGCATGATTGGGTAAGTGTTTTTTTTTTTTTGTTCCTTTTTTTTTCTGTTGTGGCTCGAGCCGTGGGTGCGCCCTGGTTTGGCCCGTCGCCCGTGTTTGAGGGGTAATGGCGTCCCTCGGGACGCCGCCTCCGTCTCTGAGGCAGGGGGTGCGCGTGGTCCCGCCGGATGGCGGCCTCCCGATGGAGGTGGTCCTGTTGGCCGTCGGTGATCAGGTAGGACATGACAACCTGCTGTTTGCGTCCCGTAAGAACAAGGCGGTGGTTGTCTTTCTCCGGGAGGAGGTTTTGGCTCACCGGCTTATTGAGGGAGGCGTCTTTATCGACGGCGTCCTCGTGCAGGTTTACCGCTTTCTGTTCCCTCCACGTGGATCACCGTCTCCGGTGTTCCGCCGTTCATCCCCGATGAGCTTTTAGGGAATGAGCTCCGTCGGTTTGGGAAATTGGCTAGCGGATTTAGGACCGTGGGTCTGGGTTGTAAGGACCCTAAACTCAGACATGTCCAGTCGCTGCGAAGGCAGGTGTTCATGTTTTTGGACTCGCCTGCGCAGACCCTGGAGGTGTCTTTCCGTGTTAAACATGGGGACGGCTCGTACATGGTGTATGCTAGCTCGGGCCAGATGAAATGTTTCGATTGTGGTGATGTGGGTCACAAACGTCTCTCCTGTCCGCATAGAGAGCGGGAGCTGGGCCCGGTTGCGCCCGCTCCCGCGGAGGCTGTGGCGGATGTTGCTCTGGCCTCCGTGGTGGGTGGCGGGTCCCGCTGCTGCTGCTGGCCCCTCCGCCTCGGCGGTGGGTCCCGCGGCTGCTGCTGGCTTCTCCGCTGCTGCTGCTGGTCCCTCCGCCCCGGCGGTGGGTCCCGCCGCTGCTGCTGGCCCCTCCGCCTCGGCGGTGGGTCCCGCCGCTGTTGCTGGTCCCTCCGCCTCAGCGGCGGGTCCCGCTGCTGCTGCTGGCCCCTCCGCCTCGGCGGCGGGTCCCGCTGCTGCTGCTGGTCCCTCTGCCTCGGCGGTGGGTCCTGCGTCTGCTGCTGGTCCCGCTGCCCCGGCGGCGGGTCCCGCCGAGGATGGCCCCGCAGTTGCCGTTTCTGGCTTGCCTGTTGGGGGTGTGGTTTCGATTATTGAAAGTACCGGCCAGCCGGTGGGTGGGGAGCCCTTGATGGCTGCTGGGACCCCTGGCTGCTCTCAGGCTGCTGGTGTGGACCTGGGCTGTTTGGCTCGCCGGGCCGCGGACGAGATGGAATTGGAGTCTGAGTCGGATGCAGTCTCTGTTGCTGAACATCGTAGGGATTCCGAGCTCTTCTCTCTTGAGGACATCAACCGTTTTTGGATGAGACTTATAAAAAGTCTGTCTCTGTTAGTGATTATTTCAGTGACACGGATAAATTCATCAGGTCTGTTGATGTCCTGAAGAGGCTGGTTGGCTTTGATCTTCTGGATGAGAAGAAGCATTTCAGGTTGAAGAAACACATAACTGTGATTAGGAAGGAAAATAAGGGTAAAATTGCTCAGAGACTGAGACCCAGATGATCATGCATCACTTGGTGGTTTCTTCTTTTTACTGCTGGTTGCTGGTCTCTGTCTGTCTTCTTCTCTTCCTTGGACCTTTCATGAGGAGCATTAAGATTGGCTCTCTTAATATTAGTGGTGGGAGGGATGGGCGAAAGCGGCGCTTATCTCGCTTGTCGCCACGTTGAATAGTGCGAATGTGCTGTTTCTTCAGGAGACCCACACTCTACCTTCAGATGAAGTCGACTGGAGGTTGTGGTGGGGGGATTCCTGTGTTTTTAGCCATGGGTCCAATGTCAGTGCTGGGGTTGCGGTTCTTTTTGCTCCCTCCTCGAGGGCTGTAGTTTTGTCCTCCGTGGAGGTTGTGAAGGGGAGGCTGCTTATTGTTAAGGCTAATATCGATGGCTCGGTGTTTTGTTTTGTTAATGTTTATGGTTCGACCGATGGTGTGGAGAGGGTGGATCTTTTCACTCGTTTGGGTGATGAGCTGGTGGCTGGACATCACAACCAACTCATCGTGGGGGGTGATTTTAACTGTACTGTGGACTTTACCCTTGACCGTATGACCGAGGAACCACACCCGCGGTCGGCCCAGTCCCTTCGTGGTACCATTGCGTGACTGGACCTTTTGGATGAGTGGAGGGTTAAACATCCGCTCTCCAGGCAGTATACGTGGGTGATGGTGCAAGATAATCGGATGTGCGGTGCACGGTTAGACCGGATCTACGTCTCCCATGGCCTCAGTCCCAGGCTGAGGCGCAGTGACATTAGACCCGTGGGTTTTACCGATCATCACTTTATCGGTGGTGAGTTGTTAATTTCGCCGGGCTCTAGACCCAAGTCGTATTGGAAGTTTAATAATAAGCTTCTGCAGGATGCCGCCTTTTGTCAGGCATTTGGGACTTTCTGGCAACACTGGAGAGTGCGAAAATCAGACTTTTCTTCTTTGAAGTCGTGGTGGGATGTTGGCAAGGTGCAGATCTGGGCCTTCTGCCAGCAGTATACCTCCCACTCTACTGCTGTGTTTACGGCGGCGGTGAAGGCTCTTGAGGCCTCCATTGCTGCTATGGAGCGTGGGTTGGACAGTGATCCTGATCCTGCAGTTGGTCGTCTGCTGGGGGAGAGGAAGAGGGAGCTGGGCTCGCTCCTGCGGGAGAAGGTGAAGGGGGCCCTGGTCAGGTCCCACTTCCTCCATCTTAAGGATATGGATGCTCCGAGTGCCTTCTTCTTCAGCCTGGAACGGTCGGTGGCTCAGAGGAAGCAGATGTCCTGCCTCCAGCTGCCAGGGGGCGGGGTGACGACGGACCACAGGGAGATGGGGGCGCTTGTGGTGGATTTCTACTCCAGCCTCTTCTCTGCGGAGCCTTGCAGCTCGGTGGACCGTTCCGACCTCCTGGAGGGGCTTCCACAGCTCAGCCCGGGGGAGAGGGCTGCCCTGGACCTTGACCTGACTCTGGAGGAGCTGACGAGGGCTGTGTCCCAGATGCCGACTGGACGGGCGCCAGGAATTGATGGCCTCTCTTCTGATTTCTTTCAGAAGTTCTGGGGGGTGGTTGGTTCTGACCTGCATGAGGTTTTTTTGAAGTCATTTCAGACTGGGACCCTTCCGGTGTCATGTCGGCGGGTGGTTCTTTCCCTGCTGCCTAAGACTGGCGACCTGGCTTTACTAAAGACTGGCGACCGCTGGCCCTCCTTTGTACACACTATAAGGTTCTCTCTAGAGCCTTGTCCAACAGACTGAAGGAGGTGCTGGAGGTCATTGTGCATTTGGACCAGTCTTGCGGTGTTCCCGGCAGGACGATCATGGACAATATTTTTCTTTTACATGATGTTATCAAATTGTGTGAGGTTTATGATGTCGATGTTGGGGTGGTGTCTCTGGATCAGGAAAAGGCCTTTGACAGGTTGGATCACTCGTATTTGTTTGACGCACTTGGGGCTTTTGGGTTTGGTGATGGGTTTGTTTCTTGGATTAAGTTGTTGCATGGTGGGGCTGAATGTCTGGTGGGGATGTGTGCAGGGCTCACTGGGTCGGTTCCTGTCCGCCGGGGGATCAGGCAGAGCTGTCCTATTTCAGGTCAGCTCTATGTCATCGCTATTGAGCCTCTCCTGTGTGGACTGCGGAACCGGCTCAAGGGGTTTCTGCTGCCTGGGTTCTCAGGCCTTCGTTCACTTGTTTTGACCGCTTATGCGGATGATTTCAGTGTTTTTATATCTTGTCCGGCTGATGTTCAGTGTTTGCAGGACACTCTGTCGCAATATGAGGCAGCTTCATCTGCTAGAGTGAACTGGGGGAAGAGTAATGCTCTGTTGGTGGGGCGGTGGAGGGGACAGGTGGTGCCTACCCTCCCTGGGGGTCTCCAGTGGGGGACTGTGGGCTTTAAGTTTTTGGGGGTGTATCTTGGTTCTGTTGGTTTTCTGCACAACAACTGGGATGGGCTCAAGGAGAAGGTGTGTGCTCGGTTATCTCGGTGGAACTGGTTGCTACCGCAGTTGTCTTATCGGGGCAGAGTTCTGGTTGCCAATAACCTGGCTGCCTTGACTCTGTGGCACCGATTTACAGCTCTTGCTCCTCCGAGGACCCTGGTCGAGGACATCCAGAAGGTTTTGCTGGACTTCTTCTGGTCTGGCAGGCATTGGGTTCGGGCCTCTGTACTCTACCTGCCTGTGGTGGAGGGTGGCCAGGGCCTGATGGACATTCGGTCCAAGATCGCCTCCTTCAGACTGTGTACTGCCCAGAGGCTGGTGTATGGGTGTGGCCCGAGCTGGTTGGACACCTCCAGGCTCCTGTTGAGGAAGGTTGGACGCCTGGGCTATGACAAGCAGCTCTTCCTCCTGACACCAGGGGCGGTGGACCTCACTGGACTGTGCCCGTTCTATTGTTCTGTTCTGGAGGCATGGTGGATCCTGCTAGCCAGCCGTGTTCGAGGTGGAGCCCCGGGCATGTGGTTGTTCGAGGAACCTCTCTTCTTCAATGACTTTGTTGCCAGTCCCGCGCTCCGTGGTGTGGGTCTGCGGACTGGTCTTCGGCGGGCCGGCTGCACTAAGGTGGGCCACCTTTTAAAGATGACGGCAGCCTCCATGGACGATTTCCGGCGGGCCACCAGTATCAGATCTTTGAGATTGATTGAAAGGGTTGTCCGGGAGGTCTGTGCTGCCCTGCCGCAGTCTCTTCGTGCGGTTGCAGAAGACCGAACTCTCTTTGACCAATGGGATGACGATTGTGAGTACAGCTTCCCCCACCTGGCTGTTGCTCCTTCTGTGGGTGACTGGCACGACGGGGGAGGCCAGCTGTTGTCCTTCAGGGGGCTCCTCCTGGCTGATTTTGAGGCGGTGGGGAAGAAGTCCCTTTATCAGCTTTGCGTTAAGGTTCTGCATTTGCGCTCATTGGCGGAGGTTAAGGAGTCGAGGTGGTCTGACTTTTTTGGTCCAGACTCTTCTCCGAGAGGCAGCTGGCGGTCCCTGTACAAGATGCCCCTTGATAGGCGGGCGGCGGACCTCCAGTGGAGGATTGTACATGGGGGTATAGCTACGAACAGATAAAGAGCACACCTGGATCGTGAGCTGGGGGGGGAATGTGGGTTTTGTTTCCAGGGTGAGACCTTGTTTCATTTGTTTGCTGAATGTCCGCGGCTTCAGTCGCTTTTTGTTCTTCTGACGGGTTGGTTTCAGGGACTTGGGGTGGTTTTTTCCTTTCTTTTGTTTATTTATGGGCCACGATATTCGGCTCATGAGAGGACTGTCCACGTGCTGCTGAATTTTCTGTCCGGCTCTGCTAAGTTGGCCATCTGGCTGACGAGAAGGAACCAGGATCAGGACGCTGGATGCAGGGACCCAGTCCTGGTCCTGAAGGGACTGCTTAGGGCCAGGCTGCATGTTGAACATGCTTATTATCACATGATGGACTATGTGCGGACTTTTGTTTGTTTTTGGGCTGGGGGGGGGGGGGGGGGGGGGGGGGGGGGGGGGGGGGGGGGGTTGTGCTCTGTGGGGGTGGATGAGGAGTTGATTTTGACTTTTTGATGTGTATTGTGTGATGTTCTTATGTTGGCATAGGTGAATAAAGGGCTTTTTGAAACCGAAACCTCTCCTCCCATTTCCAGTGGGTGTGAGTGGTGGACGTGTGAGTGGCGCGGGGGTTTGGATGGTCTGGACTTCACCCTTTGGGTTTGGTTTCTCTATTGGTGTTCTTTGTGCATGATCAGGTAAGTGTTTTTTGTTACTTTTTTTCTGTTGTCACTCGAGCCGTGGGTGCGCCCTGGATTGGCTCATTGCCCGTGTTTGAGGAGGAATGGCGTCCCTCGGGACGCCACCTCCGTCTTTGAGGCAGGGGGTGCCCATGGTCCCGCCGGATGGCGGCCTCCCGATGGAGGTAGTCTAGTTGGCCCTCGGTGATCAGGTAGGACATGACAACCTGCTGTTTGCGTCCCGTATGAACAAGGCGGTGGTTGTCTTTCTCCGGGAGGAAATTTTAGCTCACCGGCTTATTGAGGGAGGCGTCTTTATCGACGGCGTCCTCGTGCAGGTTTCACCGCTTTCTGTTCCCTCCACGTGGATCACCGTCTCCGGTGTTCCGCCTTTCATCCCCGATGAGCTTTTGGGGAATGAGCTCCGTCGGTTTGGGAAATTGGCTAGCGGATTCAGGACTGTGGGTCTGGGTTGTAAGGCCTGTTGGGGGACTCGTGTAATTCATTAATATTTCAATAATAATACCAGGGGTGCCACCGCCTTTTTCCTAAAAAAGTTGGAAAAATTAAAGAACAATGAGTCACTAACGCTGTGGGTTCTTGATGAGTTGGATTAGCTATGGAAATTCAATCATCAGAGTCGCCAATGCGTTTTAAAACATTTATTTAGACACAGACAAGAACACAAAACATTTAAGACATTATATATATATGATGCGCATCAACTTTAACGATTTCTTCATTTTTGGTTATAGCGCACGACAGGAAATGACGACAGAGAGTAAAGGAAGGAAGTGAAACATAATAACAAAGATGGCGGGTACCGAAGGGGTTGCTAATGGCTAATCGGCTAACAAAGTGAATAAAATAAGAAAGAAGGGCAAATTTCGAACTAATTAGCTGCTGAATAATGGGGGAGTGGGGCCCTGATGTGGTCCGTGGTGCACGACCTCTCTGAGCCGTGGACAAACTTTGGGAGGCACCAATCTATTCTCTTTTCAGCCTTACCCTGGGGAGTCTTGCTGCTTACGTTGTTGAATGCACCGGTTAACACATGGATCGCAGTGGGTCTCCGGGAACAGTCTTTGGCCGATGGCTGAGGAGGTCCTGCAGTCAGGGTCTCCGGACGTAGCGCGTGACTCGGGCGGATTGTACCACTTTCTTTTCGTCTGGGTAGGTGGGTCGGTTCCGGGGTCCGGAATCCGAGCGGCAGGCTGAGACATCTGGTGTCCCCGGACATGGCGCTGGTCAGCAGGGATCGGCAGTTAAAGGTGGAGTAGGTGTTGTTTGAAAAACGGTTCCAGCAATCCAACTCAAGTGAGATTTTGAAAATATACACTCCCCCCCTCCTCCCAAAGGCTCCGCCTCCTCCTCTTCAGCTCACCCCTCGAAACCACGCCTTCACATGATTCACGACTGCATGAACCATAGGGAGGGAGGGAGGGAGGGGTGATATTTGATGGACGTATTAGGCAGCCAATCAAAATAGTGATGATCACTTTTTTGATTGGTCAGAGTTTTTCTCTGATTATACCTTCTAGACTGGACCAAAATGTTTAGTTTTTTTTGCAAACATTTTATTTCAGTGGGTGCAATGGAAATGTGAAAAGGTTTTCAGGCAATATTGTAAAAAGTGTTGCAAAAAAACAACACCCACCCCACCTTTAAAGAGTTCGAATGGCTTGGTCAGTGGCCCGTTGAATTGACGTGAGCCCCAAAAGAAAAGACGATGTAACGAAAGATCAAAATTATTAAACTAATGCAAAAACTCTGGTCAGTTGGCAAAAGGTCTAGGCGTGGGGTTTTCGGGTGTTGAACGTCATGCGTTCAAGCACTCCCCGCCGCACGTAAAGGCTTACAAAAGAAAAGTTGTTATCAAAACTTACAACTAACCTCTGTTAGTTGAGATTATTCAGTGGTTGTTCTATCAAAAAGTCAATGCGGTGCCACTGCCAAGCTTCTGTAAAAATGAGGACTAAAAAGTGTGCAGAAGCAAAATCGAATTGAGAAAAATAAAAATGAAGCAACAAATGATTTCGGCATGTCGTCTGTGCTTCAAAGGTAATAAAAAAAGGAAGAAGTTGCAGAGAGTGAGAAAAAGATTTTCAAAAGGAGAGTAAGAGATTCAAAAGAAAAGAGAGGGAGAAGAGAAGGGCAGTTTCAAAAAGGAGAAGAGACAAGACAAAGACTGTCGTCTGACTTTATACGGATGAATAATCAATGAGCGTTTATGTAAATAAGAGCGGTTTGGCCCCGGGCTGGTCGATGTTCTGTCCAGTTGGAGACTGGGATTTTTCCCGCTGGATCACAAAGCAATAAACGCAAAGCACGCTGGGAGTTGAAGTTTTGGTCTTTTGTCTACACTCTGGCCATGCGCTCCTTTTGTAGTCCACAAATTTAAACACATTTACACAGTTACTAATTATCAAGGTGTGTTAGCAGTTTACGACAAGGCATCACATAGCACAGTTATGTCCACAGGATAATAACTTTTAACCTTTCATTCAGAAAATGCCTTTTTGGGAGAGAAAACTTGGGGTGGCATGAATCTAAATACCACAAATAACCATTTCAGCTTAACTTGACAGTCCCTTTTATGTGTTCGTGTTTGTTATATTCTCTTCAGTTATATCATTTTAAGGAACTCAGTTGTGGCCCGGCTCCAAGCCGGTGGTTGCTTGTCCTGTAAAAGTTATCTGGTTATATCAAACTTTTAATCTTGCAGGCATTTTCTGTCTTGGCTCTTGTCAATGCAGATAAGAGCTGTTTGAGTGAGGTGTCCAGGTGCCCCTTTGTAGCTGGTGCTTTGCATTCCAATGTCGGGACCAAGAGATATATTTTTTCTTAAAGTGGTTTTGGATTAGGGTTGTCATGGTAACGAGTTTTTTTTTTTTTTTTTTTTTTTTCTCCGAGTTTTATGGCTCTGTGCTGTGGGGGTTTTTCAGGTCGCAGGTCCAGGAAATAGGTGAGAGTTCACAGGCGGCTGCCTGATGCTGTTGTCCTACCCGCAATTTTAATTAATAAGATAAAATCCGATGACGAGATGCTACAGGCCCCTAAACTCAAACATGTCCAGTCACTGTGGAGACAGGTGTTCATGTTTTTGGACTCTCCTGCGCAGACCCTGGAGGTGTCTTTCCGTGTTAAGCATGGGGACGGCTCGTACATGGTGTATGCTAGCTCAGGCCTGATGAAATGTTTTGATTGTGGTGATGTCGGTCACAAAGGTCTCTCCTGTACGCATAGACAACGGGAGCTGGGCCCGGTTGTGCCCGCTTCCGCGGAGGATGCGGCGGATGGTGCTCTGGCTTCCGTGGTGGGCGGGGGCCCCGCTGCTGCTGCTGGCCCCTCCGCCTCGGCGGTGGGTCCTGCTGCTGCTGGCCCCTCCGCCTTGGTGGCTGGCCCTGCCGTCCCGGCGGTGGGTCCTGCTGCTGCTGGCCCCTCCGCCGCGGGGGCGGGTCCCTCCGCTGCGGTGGTTGGTCCCGTCGCCTCGGCGGCGGGTCCCGCCGATGCTGCTGGCCCCTCTGCCTTGGCGGTGGGTCCTGCTTCTGCTGCTGGTCCCGTCGCCCCGGCGGTGGATCCCGCTGAGGATGGCCCCGTGGTTGCCGTTTCTGGCTTGCCTGTTGGGGGTGTAGTTTCGAATATTAAAGGTATAGGCCAGCCGGTGGGAGGGGAGCCCTCGATGGCTACTGGGGCTCCTGGCTGCTCTCAGGCTGCTGGAGTGGACCTTGGGCTGTTTGGCTCGCCAGACCACGGACGAGATGGATTTTGACTCTGAGTCGGATGCAGTCTCAGTTGCTGAACATCGTAGGGATGCTGAACTCTACTCTCTTGAGGACATCAACCATTTTTTGGATGAGACTTATAAAAAGTCTGTCTCTGTTAGTGATTATTTCAGTGACACGGATAAATTCATCAGGTCTGTTGATGTCCTGAAGAGGTTGGTCGGCTTTGATCTTCTGGATGAGAAGAAGCGTTTCAGGTTGAAGAAACACATAACTGTGATTAGGAAGGAAAATAAGGGTAAGTTTGCTCAGAGACTGCGGCCCCGATGATCATGCATCGCTATGTGTTTTCTTCTTTTTACTGCTGGTTGCTGGTCTCTGTCTGTCTTCTTCTCTTCCTTGGACCTTCCAAGGGCCTCCCAGGGCCTCAGTCCCAGGCTGATGCGCAGTGACATTCGATCAGTCGTCTGCTGATCATCACTTTATCTGTGTTGAGTTGATAGTTTCGCCAGGCAACAGACCCAAGTCATATTGGAAATTTAATAATAAGCTTCTGCAGGATGCTGCCTTTTGTCAGGCAATTGGGACTTTCTGGCAACACTGGAGAGCACGAAAACCAGACTTTTCTTCTTTGAGGTCATGGTGGGATGTTGGCAAGGCACAGATTCGGGTCTTCTGCCAGCAGTATACCTCCCACTCTACTGCTGTGTTTACGGCGGCGGTGAAGGCTCTTGAGGCCTCCATTGCTGCTATGCAGTGTGGGTTGGACAGTGATCCTGATCCTGCAGTTGGTCATCTGCTGGGGGAGAAGAGGAGGGAGCTGAGCTCGCTCCTGCGGGAGAAGGTGAAGGGGGCCCTGGTCAGGTCCCGCTTCCTCCATCTTAAGGATATGGATGCTTCGAGGGCCTTGACCTTGACCTGACTCTGGAGGAGCTGACGAGGGCTGTGTCCCAGATGCCGACTGGACGGGCGCCAGGGATTGATGGCCTCTCTTCTGATTTCTTTCAGAAGTTCTGGGGGGGGTTGGTTCTGACCTGCATGAGGTTTTTTTGGAGTCATTTCAGACTGGGACCCTTCCGGTGTCATGTCGGCGGGCGGTTCTTTCCCTGCTGCCTAAGACTGGCGACCTGGTATTACTGAAGAACTGGCGACCGCTGGCCCTCCTGTGTACAGAATATAAGGTTCTCTCTAGAGCCTTGTCCAACAGACTGAAGGAGGTGCTGGAGGTCATTGGACATTTGGACCAGTCTTGCGGTGTTCCCGGCAGGACGATCATGGACAATATTTTTCTTTTACGTGATGTTATCAAATTGTGTGAGGTTTATGATGTTGATGTTGGGGTGGTGTCTCTGGATCAGGAAAAGGCCTTTGACAGGGTGGATCACTCGTATTTGTTTGACACACTTGGGGCTTTAGGGTTTGGTGATGTGTTTGTTTATTGGATTAAGTTGTTGTATGGTGGGGCTGAATGTCTGGTGGGGATGTGTGCAGGGCTCACTGGGCCGGTTCCTGTCCGCCAGGGGATCAGGCAGGGCTGTCCTATTTCAGGTCAGCTCTATGTCATCGCTATTGAGCCTCTCCTGTGTGGACTGCGGAACCGGCTCAAGGGGTTTCTGCTGCCTGGGTTTTCAGGCCTTCGTTCACTTGCTTTGACCGCTTATGCCGATGATGTCAATGCTTTTATATCTTGTCCGGCTGATGTTCAGTGTTTGCAGGACACTCTGACGCAATATGAGGCAGCTTTGTCTGCTAGAGTGAACTGGGGGAAGAGAAATGCTCTGTTGGTGGGGCGGTGGGGGGGGGGGGGGGGGCAGGTGGTGCCTACCCTCCCTGGGGGTCTCCAGTGGGGGACTGTGGGCTTTAAGTTTTTGGGGGTGTATCTTGGTTCTGTTGGTTTTCTGCGCAACAACTGGGATGGGCTCAAGGAGAAGGTGTGTGCTCGGTTATCTAGGTGGAACTGGTTGCTACCGCAGTTGTCTTATCGGGGCAGAGTTCTGGTTGCCAATAACCTGGCTGCCTCCACTCTGTGGCACAGATTTACGGCTCTTGATCCTCCGAGGACCCTGATCGAGGAGATCCAGAAGGTTTTGCTGGACTTCTTCTGGTCTTGCAGGCATTGGGTTCGAGCCTCTGTACTCTACCTGCCTGTGGTGGAGGGTGGCCAGGGCCTGATGGACATTCGGTCCAAGATCGCCTCCTTCAGACTGTGTACTGCCCAGAGGCTGGTGTATGGGTGTGGCCCGAGCTGGTTGGACACCTCCAGGCTCCTGCTGAGGATGGTTGGACACCTGTGCTATGACAAGCAGCTCTTCCTCCTGACACCAGGGGCAGTGGACCTCACTGGACTGTGCCCGTTCTATTGTTCTGTTTTGGAGGCATGGCGGATCCTGCTGGCCGGCCGTGTTCGAGGTGGAGCCCCGGGCATGTGGTTGTTCAAGGAACCTCTCTTCTTCAATGACTTTGTTGCCAGTCCCGCGCTCCGTGGTGTGGGTCTGCGGACTGGTCTTCGGCGGGCCGGCTGCACTAAGGTGGGCCACCTTTTGAAGATGATGGTGGCCTCCATGGACGATTTCTGGCGGGCCACTGGTATCAGATCATTGAGACTAATTGAAAGGGTGGTCCGGGAGGTCTGTGCTGCCCTGCCGCAGTCCCTTCGAGCGGTTGCAGAAGACCGTACTCTCTCTGACCAATGGGATGATGATTGTGAGTACAGCTTCCCACGCCTGGCTGCTGCTCCTTCTGTGGGTGACTGGCACGAAGGGGGTGGCCAGCTGTTGTCCTTCAGGGGGCTCCTCCTGGCTGATTTTAAGGTGGTGGGGAAGAAGACCCATTATCAGCTTTGCGTTAAGGTTCTGCATTTGCGCTCATTGGCGGGGTTTAAGGAGTCGAGGTGGTCGGAGTTTTTTGGTCCGGACTCTTCTCCGAGAGGCAGCTGGCGGTCCCTGTACAAGATGCCTCTTGATAAGCGGGCAGCGGACCTCCAGTGGAGGATTGTACATGGGGCTATAGCTACAAACATATACAGAGCACACCTGGATCCTGAGCTGGGGGGGGGGATGTGGGTTTTGTTTCCAGGGTGAGACTTTGTTTCATTTGTTTGTTGAATGTCCGCGGCTTCAGTCGCTTTTTGTTCTTCTGACGGGTTGGTTTCAGGGACTTAGGGTGGTTTTTCCTTTCTTTTGTTTATTTATGGGCCACGATATTCGGCTCGTGAGAGGACTGTCCACGTGCTGCTGAATTTTCTGTCTGGCTCTGCTAAGTTGGCCATCTGGCTGACCAGAAGGAACCAGGATCGGGACGCTGGATGCAGGGACTGAAGGGACTGCTTAGGGCCAGGCTGCATGTTGAACATGCTTATTATCGCATGATGGACGATGTGCAGACTTTTGTTCGTTTTTGGGCTGTGGGGGGGGGGTTTGTGTTCTGTGGGGGTGGGTGAAGAGTTGATTTTGACTTTTTGATGTGTGTTGTGTGATGTTCTTATGTTGGCATAGGTGAATAAAGGGCTTTTTGAAACCGAAACCTCTCCATCATCTCTCTCATCTAAAGCTTCCTCTAAACCTAATTTACTCATTAATTAAAGGCATTCATTTGAATGGAACCACAAGCCAAAATCCTTTAAACATAATGTTTTTGTTACTTTGGAGTGCACTTTTTCAGTTTATTTACACAGACAAGTCTAACTTGTGTCAGTACATTATGACCTGTGCATTATTTTTTATTGTCATTAGGAATGCATTTTTTCAGTTAGTAATTTTGATGCATGTATTTCCATCAGTTCAAGGAGTCTTTATTTTTTATATCAGTCAGTAATGAATCTTATTTAAGTTAAAGTGAGATATCAAATAGGTTTGTTTGATAGCTTTATGAAAATGTTTGAAAGGCTTGCCAATAGTTTTTCATTGGAAAAAAATAAATATCTGTTCATTTAAAGAGTCAAAACTGTTTTTGGTTTTGTTCATAGTATTGATGTAATGATCTTAGGTATATATGTGTGTTATTGGTTATCGGTATCGGCCTTTAGGTGCTGAAAGTTATCGGTTATCGGTATCGGCCTTTAGGAGATGAAAGTTATCGGTATCAGCTTAAAAAAAACAGTTATCGTGTTTCCCTAAGTTCTTCCTTTTCATATTTCCAAAATTTCACCAAAATCCATATATAACTTTTTGAGTTATCTTGAACACAGACAGACAGATAAACGGCGGTAAAAACATAACCTCCTTGGCGGAGCTTGGTACGTTGGAATTACCTGTGGTGATAAATCCATATTTCGGTAGGACTCCTGGTATTGTCTGTTAAAAGCTTTTTTTTCCTTGGAAGTCATAGGCTGTTCTTCTTTCTCTTCACGGGGCATTTTCCCCTTCACAAGGAAACTTGCCAAAAACATCTTGTTTCTTACTTACTTTGCCAGCTGGGTTAAATTTTGGCGCTCAAGTGACCGAGATGTAACCAAGAGAGTCTGGTCATTTTTCAAAATAAAAGATTTTTCACAATAAAAGCTCATTCAGACTCATATAATAAAAAAAAAAAATAAAAATTTCTTGCAGACCAGTACCAAGTGATCCACGGCCAGGTACCAGGTCGCGGCCCGGGGGTTGGGGATCACTGCCTTAACACAGACCTGAATGCCCAAGATGTGGAAATTGCCAAAACATCTGCTTTTATATAGGTATTCACATTTACTAATGATCAATTAATCAAGTGGTTTTGATGAGCAGTACCTGGCTATCTCAGTTTGGATAGAAACATAATAAAGCATTATCCTTTTTTTTTTTTTAAATACACCCTTGACTTCCTGTCTGGTAAAGTTTTCGCCTTACAGCCTAAGTGGGTCATCAGAGAATTTCCCTAACCTGAGATCTGGGAGCATCTAAGGCTATAAAGTCCAGCTCTGGCGGAGCTTTCACTACCGTCTCCAGGCAGCCCCCCCCCCCCCGTCTCCAACGTGGCCTCCGCAGGCTGCTAGTTTGTTTCTGCTCGTTCAGCTTATGTGGATTTTTACATGTCCGATGTCTACGCTTATCACAATTTACATCACATACATTAACATTCTCTTGAACATGGCAGAGAGATGGAAAACCCATGTTTCCATCTCTCCATCACAACTAGGGTTGGGCATCGTTTGGATTTTAACGATTCTGATTCCGATTCTTTGTTTCGATTCCTGTTCAAAACAATTCTTGATTCAGATTCTTTGATGTGTAGGTCAACAGACCTACACCTCGACTTATCTAACAGTAGAATTTTTTTTATTTAAAAAAACTGTGACACATTTACACAGGCGACAGGCCATCTTTATTCTTCCACATGCTTGCATGCACATACGCACACACAGAATTCACTTACAGCCTAAATGTTAAACAACTTACAGTTGGCAGTTGCCCTCCAAAATACATTTTGCCCAACAAAAAATGAAAACAACAGTTTTTGTTCAGGAAGATGACCATATCTGCTCTTTCAGAAACAGACAGATAAACGCCGACAAAAACATAACCTCCTTGGCGGAGGTAAAAGTTGTTTGTTTACCTGGGTTGCTGGGTTACGCTCATACAGACAAGGGGCCGTCCTAGCCAATGGGATGCCAGGAAGATGCTAGCCGATAGCCAATGGCAGAGCAGCTACAAGTATGTTTACGTTCAGTAAACTCTGGGAGCTGCTAGTAGCAGCGCTACTGGATTTCTGCCTTTCGTATCCTGAAATTTCTTTTGGAACTAGAGGCAATATTTTCCCGTTGATGCGTTTCGCAACCTAAAAACTTCATATATAGAAATGTTCGTAAGTAGAGGTACCACTGTATATGAGAAGGCAAGAGTTTCTGGACGAAGACGGACTCTGTTGCAGTTGAAGAAGTGACAGGAGCAACGCAGTGAATTAAATACGGTACACTCGTTTATTTTTGTGATGCCATGCAGGCGAAGGTGTTTTGCCATATTAGTCGTGCACCCTCCTTTGGCAGTAACACGCTTCCCACAGATGTTGCACTGCGCCAGGTAGCCGTCATTTCCCGGACTGAAATGCAGCCAAACTCGAGATCTCTTGGGATCCACGTTGTGGCGAGTGAAGTCCCGTCGGTGACGGACGTGATGTCGCCACTAGCGTGGAGTTGAGTACGCCTGGCCGAGTAACATTAACAAACTAGTGCAGTAAATCAAAACAAAACAAAACCAAATAAATTGCGCGGACATTTAGGAACCAAAAAAAGGAATGGAAATTCAAAAATCTTCTAAACGATTCTAGAACCGGACGTTAGGAACTGATTCCTATGTGTCCAACCCCAATCACAACTGGTGTAGTATACTGACATGTATATCACAAAAAAGGGCATCCCCAAGAGATTCCAGTTGTGATCTTTCAACCCAAAAGCATGTCACCCTATTGACCCGACCCCCCCCCCCCACTAAAGCCATAATCACAAAAAAAAGGACAATTACAATGTATGGTTTATTTTTCATGGAGGTTGTGCTGTGGTGTATTTTTTTTCTTTCCAAATATTTAAAAAAAGATAAAATAAAAAGTAATTATTAAGGAAAGAGCATACAGCAGGTCTTCATTTCAATGGATTTAAAAGGTTTTGCCTTCAGGGCTTCACCTCCTCCTATGAGGAGCCTCAGTTCTTGTTACGCTCAGACCGTGTGTCGTTTCCAGAAGTAAACAAGTTGACCACTTATTTAGACCCATGACACTGTGTGACCTAATTTATTATCTTTATCAGTAATTACATATCTGTGTAATTGCTGTACCAAATATTAACCATTTAGTTTCATTTCCTAATTTGATATTGCACATGCGTTTCATAAACTGTTACACATTTGACTTGTGTTTCAACAGGTGACAGATTGTGTGAGGATGTCATGGAAAATTACCAGGTCAGGGCCAGTCATCAAAACATGTTGTGGCCAAATTAAGTTTTTTCGCAGAATAGTAACTGGGTTATGGTTAGGTTTGTACAAGCAGAACGCATCACCTCCTGGGGGGGGGAACTGTTGGTCCACCATATTGGCAGATCAAGAGAATTAATCCCTTCTTTATTCTTAATCTTTTTCCTTATCATAAGATTATGAAAATCCAGATCTCTCCCTCCTCTCAGATATTAAATTGCACCCATAATATTACTCCTGGCTTAAAGAATAAAACGCCTGGGCTCTTAGCCCTCTCAGACTGGGGCTCAAGTGGGCTTTGTTTTGAATTTCTTTCAGTATTTTTTAATTCCTGTAGCCTGCGAGTCTGGTCCACTGCTTCATGAATAATGTCAGGGGGCAGCCGGGCTTTGGTATTCAGTGGTTGACAATCTGCTTAAACAGAAGCAAATTGGGAAAAAATAGCTTTCAAATGCACTTTCATTCCTGTGTGTGGTGGAGCGGTTGAAGCAGGGTTATTTTTTCAGCAGAGGGCATTTTTCTTTGACAACACATCAACCTCTCCCTCTGTGTGTGTGTGTGTTTGATAGGTTAATAGGTTTAGTTTCCTATAATAAACAGAATTTCAACAAATTTTGGCAGTCAGTAATGGCGGATAGACATAGTAGTAATAATTATACCTGGAGACAAATTTGTATGAGAGAAACTCAATATAATAAACACGGTTTGGCCTCTAAAACAAAGTTGTAAGCGCTGAATGTTTGGAAATGAATGTGGAGCAGCCTCCTTCATGTTTGAGGTTTCCCACTGTGTTCTACCAGTCAGTGGTAGAGAGCAGCAAAGAGCTGTGTGGAGCACAAGCACTGCTGACAAACCACTTTGAGACTCTCGAAGGATAAATCCAGGCTTGTTGCAAACTAATGAACATCCAAAACATGCAGGTGCATGTGGAATTTTCTTTTTTTTTCCCCCCCAGAGTAGAATATGGTATGATGAAATGTATCACCTCTCTTTATTTTCAGTTTGACTAATTTCTAGTTGGCCAAATATGCTCAGTTGATAAAATTGTGAGCAGAGTTTGTAATTGACCTGTGGGACCCATACGGCATACGCAGGACAAGGCATTAACAGTGCAACTTTGTCTCAATGAACATCTGAAAAAAGACTTTTAACTGTCATTTGGTTTTCCATTGAAGAAGTTTTTTTTTGTAAAAGACTTGACTCATTTTTCAAGATCGGACAACTAGTACTCATTTTAGTGGTTACGAATAGTGGTTCTGTGGTGGTAGAGAGGCACAGCAGCACTGACACATGGCTCCTTAAACACAGCAGTCGTGATATATAAAGTGATCCCTTGCCACTTCGCGGTTTGAGTACCGCGGTTTTAGCGCTTCGCAGATTTTTTTCAGAGATATATAATTTTAAAAAATTTAAAAAATCACGGAAACGTCACAGGATTTTGTGTGCATTCTCTTACAGTGAAGAAATGCTGTGTGCTCGGTTCTTTCAGCCTTTTCAATTTTTTTTTCTTTTTTATGTGTAACATGAGGGAAAATACTGCGAATATCGATTCAAGTCAGCAACTACTAAAATTATGACCGAGTTAACAAGTTGTTTTCTTGCATGAGGGGGTATTCATGATTTTCCTGATTTAGAAATCGTTTTTCTGATTATGCCGACGTTACTTGAACATAATATTCACTGCTGGTCATTTAAGACTCAGAGGGAGCGAGGCACTGCCGTGTTGACAGAAATATATATGTTATCAGGGCTATTGGTCATGATATCGGACTTATCGGAATGATGTCAAAATTTCCTGTTATTGGCCCGATAACTATCGTGCACCCATATTTTGAAGCAAATATTCCACCTCGTTTTGTTTATAACCAACCCAGAGGTGGAGGGGGCGGAGTATTTTCATCAAACCTCTGCTCCACTTCTGGAAGTAGTACCAGCAGTGAATCACAGGAGAGACGAGCTACTGGTACCATGAACCCTGACCAGCATCGCTCTTGGCCTGCAGCAACACATCAGTGGGAATTCTCCAGCTCCGTTCAGAGAACAGAGAGGAAGAGCAGGTTAACAGAGATGATGTTTTATTGCACCAATACGACACAACCACTGTGTATAATACGATTGTTGTGAGACTGGCTTTTGTGCTGTGCCTCACTGAAAATGAATTTCAAATAAAGTCTCAACATGAATGATGAGATTTAGACTTCACATTACCTGCACCGCTTTGTTGCACTGATTAAACCTGATGAATAGCAGTGGAAAATCTAGTAACCGAAGCCATTAATGCTGCAATATTTTAGA
Source organism: Hirundichthys speculiger (assembly GCA_018398805.1). NCBI lineage: Eukaryota > Metazoa > Chordata > Actinopteri > Beloniformes > Exocoetidae > Hirundichthys > Hirundichthys speculiger. Next base: position 1,860,552 of record JAGFBZ010000110.1, read on the forward strand.
AAGACTGATCTTTAACGTCATTGGTCTAAAAAGAAATGAATCTGGAAAAGGACGGACTGATGAAGTAATATGGTTTGTTGTTATTATGCAGTCTCTGATTAATAATTTCTTTTTTACCAATTACTGCAAAAAAAGGAAAAAAGTTAGTATTTTTCTTTCTTTTTTTCTTCAAAAGTTAAATGTTTTTTGTATTGTTATGGTCTTGTCGGGGCAGAAGGTTGTGGAACTGTTTCACTCCACAGAGGTGGAAAGGTGGGCAGAACAGAAAATGTTTGTTAGCCACTGGAATAATGTCAGAACAGTTGTTAGCACAACTCATATATTGTAATATCTCAAGACACTAAAACTTTTACATATATATCAGTGAAATAGAGGCTATCTTGAAAATGCTGTCATTTTTATCCGTTAGGTGGCAGCATCAGTCTTAATGCGTTGCATTTGTGGCTTTTGCAGAGGTGACCACTACTGGTAAAGAAGGCAACAACAAGCCAAAACAAGCGATGCAGATTATTCATCTCACCTGGTTTTCTACCTTCAAACAGCCACGGTGTACTACTGTAATGTTGCTGAGCGTACACCACATAAATCCAAAGAAAAGAAGCTACAAATCTACCCCTTTATGGCTGACGTGACGTGAATAAAGTGACCGAATGGTCTCTCTGAGCAGAGAAGATAGAAGGAGAAAAAGGGGAAGAACGTTAATGTGTTAAACCTCTCAAGAAATTCCAGGTTATGTTCCTGTCATGTCCACAAGAAACGGATCAGCACTGGTGCTGAAATGTATACCGGTTCATACCGAATACCGGTGTTTATTTTTCTTATGATATTAATTTTTCATATACCGCAATACCGGTGATTATGTACTGTAGCGTACACAATGTTGGGAACGCCGCGCGGCAGGACGTAAGTGCCGCAGAACATTGTTTGACAGGGGACTGTTTTGCAGTTGCACTGGAGGCACAACATGCTACTAGTTTCTGGTTAAACGGTGATGGCTGCAAACAGAGAAAGTCCCGAAGTGGAAGCTCCAGAACGGCAACATGAGACTGAGGAACTTCCTCCTAAACCAGGAGCCGTGTCTGTCGTTAGGAAGTTCTTTGGATTTAAAAAAGATGATGTCCAAACTACAATAATCTGCAAATGCTGCAGAGCTAAAATTGTAGCCGCTGGAGGCTACACCAGCAATCAGCTACACCACCTGAGCCGCAACCATTTGTTAGAATACAAGGAATGCATGAAGCTGAGGTCTGCGTCCTCTGTGGCTAACGCTAGTAACGTTACTGCTGTAGAAAAGTCAAGTCAGATGACAATTAAAGACGAGTTAGCTAGGGGCACTGCCTATGATAAAAAATAGTAAACAGTGGATCAAATTAACCAACACGATGACTGTCCACTTAGCGAAAGACATGGTACCGCTAAGTACCATGTCTTGTCCTTAAAGTTGTCATGTGTGAATATTGTTTATATGCTGCTACAGGATAATCCTTTTTTTTTTTTCAAAACTTGAATATTGCAAGTTGCAAATTTTTAGTTTACTATTTATTTGTTGAAATATCTCAAACGTTGTTTACATTGTTTACATGTTGATTTTTTACAAAATATGTTTTTTTCAAGTTGTTTGCTAAATTTGAAAAATAAAAGGGTTCTGTATTTTAACTGCAACTATCATCATTCTGATTCACTTAATTAGGATATTGAGTGCCACCTCTTTGTAAATAGTATCATTTTGTGAGGCCATGCAAACCTGTATTAATACTAGTGTACATATGAATGTTTTTCTACAATATTCACTCCTCGTGACAGTAAAATAGGTAATTCTAAGCCAATTTACTGCAGCAATTCCTCTCTAAATGATTAGTAAAATCGATATAATTTTAAAAAATACCGTGATATAAATTTTTGGTCATACCGCCCAGCACTAATCAGCACTGACGGCTGCATGTGTGGTGATCGTTCCTGCTTTGCCTGGATTAACGGGAGGAAGCCTCCAGCGCAGGGAAGACTGGAAAGGCGCAGATCTGCAAAGCCCCGGATGATTGTGAGAGCTGCCACCTTACACGTCATGATCCGCGGTACTCTGTTAGCCTCTGTTGCACCTTCAGTAAAAGAACTCAATCTTTTAATGGCAATTAAAAATGATATTAAAATAAAATAGATGTTGCCTTAAGCTGCTTTTACTGTTGCCCGCCCGTGGCACTTCAGAGACAAGAAAAACTGCATAAAGTGATCCCTTATTTATCGCGGTTAAAGGGGACTAATGCCCCCTCCATGAAAAACTTGAAAATTGCAAGTTGCAAAAGCCCCCCGAGCCTCAATAATGTGTTTAAAATATGTTTAAAAAATCACAAAAAAGTAGCGAGGCACTGCAGCGAAATAAGACAAAGGCTCAACTGTAGTCTTTCTGTTACCTTCACAGCCTCTGGTCTCTGAACCGTAATAAAGAAACCACTGGTATTGTGCTATTTTTGGCTCGTAATTAGCAGCTAACACGCTAACAACAACAAAACAAAAAAAGTCTGGTTTCTCTGCATGGAACGAGCACTTTATTCTGGCACTGCAGGAACTTGTAACATCACACAGGTTGTATTGTTGGGCTCCTGTCGGTTAACAGAGAATGTAAATCTATACACGCTGGGCTGCTGTTGATGCTCACTACACTTTTCATCTAACCCCGTTTTCTTCTGCCGTCCCACGACACACACACTACATGTCCCATAAGGCCACATCATTACCCATAAGGCCACCTTCTTAAAGGGGCCAGGCTGGCTCGCAGCATTTCTTTTCTGTGAGAGAACGCGCACAACATCCTGTGATGTTTCCGCGATTTTTAAATATTTTTTAAATTATATTATATATTTCTGAAAAATGTGCGAATAACTAAAACCGCGGAAGTTAAACCAGGAATTGGCGAGAGATCACTGTACTATATATCAAACTGTACAAGCTAGGGATGGACATTTGGTCGAGATTAATTCTTCGATCGTCGGGAGAATTAATGATTAATAATCGATTAATCATTAACATTTTTATATTGAAAACTATCACAAATATTCTCGATATCGGCGTGGCATTTGTTTTCCCCTTTGGCCTGGTTGCTATGGCCCGAGCATGCCCAGATGTGTTAGTGGCCCGGATGTTCGTGGTCGACAACAATGTGACATTTCCTGTTTCTTTTCTTTAAAAAACAACGATAATAAAACGAAATATCGAGGAGACTATGTAACAAGGACAATTTATATCAAGGCGCCAGTATTACAGGCTTTTTGTTTCTTAAAAAGATGCACTTGTTGTGTGCTCGATGTGCGCTGCAGCTCGTTCTGGTCCGTGCTAACACCGAGTTAAGGCTAGGCTAGGCTAGGCTAGGCTGAGATAGAAATGAACCGCCGCCACCGTCCTTTACAAGGCTTGGATGCGCGTTGTTCAAGTGATACATCATTGTCGTTGTTGATTAATTGTATTTGTAATTTGCATTGCAGTGATTGCAGTACACTTGCTCATTTTCTAAACGAAAATGATCCCACGCCACACTTCACCGCGACCGCTTCATGATTAGGCGAGGACCTACAGAAGCTCGCGTGTAACAACTGAGTCAAGCCAGGGTAGGGTGATGGTGAAATGTTGCCCCCTGCTGCCAAATTTCTATCGGTGGCACAGCGAAATGCATCGCATTGTTTGAGGACGTGCACTGAGAACCTACGTTCGGAAAAAAAAAAAAAAAAAACATTCGGTTTGTCGACGAAAATTAATTTCTTCGACCAAATTCTTAATGATCAATCATCGATTAATCGATTAATTATGCCCATCCCTAGTACAAGCACATCATCTGCCACCTTTTGTCTTGGGTTCAACTATGCTTTAATAAAGCGTTTGACTCTGTCCAGGCAGCAGACAAGAGAAAGCTGCAGTACCTGCCACTGGTGTCAAGGGCCAGCTCTATGAAAAAACTGCATCATTAGCACATTATTGGTGTTTCTAAATGTCACACAGCCACCAAGGGGATGATGAACTATTGGGAAACAGCCGTCGTGTGCAGGCCAAACTCATATGTCGTGTCAGGGTCCACTGTGACCTCCCAGAAAGTCAAACCACAGATCATTATTAACCTTCTACAAAGGGGGCATCTACTCCAGACTGTGCTTTTACACGCATATGCACGCTCATATTTCTGTTTTTCTGTCACGGCAGTGCATGCAGACTGAAAGAGTGAGAGGATGAAGGGGGAACACCCAGAGAGAGAGAGTGGAGGAAATAAAAAAAAACTGTAGTGTAAATCAAGTCAAAGTCCATCCAGTTTCTGGTTCGTCTGCAATTTATTTTTTCCCTCTCCACCGTGTTTCCCGACATTTGATTCTCCCATCCTCTCCTCTTTCAATCTCATCAACTTTAACAAGTGCAGAAGGAGGGGGGGCTCTGCGGCGGGCTGTCCGCTGTGTCAGATGAGGTCTGTCGATATCTCTCATCAAACAGGAGCTGATCAAAGGCCTCCCTGTGCCCATGCAGGCAAAAGGGTTAAGCCACATCATGGACAACCTCCTTGAAAAAAAGGAAAAAAAAAAGCCTCTCCACACGTATAAAGAGATTACATCAAGAGTGAAATCTAATTCAAGGGGATCATTAAAACAGGGCCTCCACATTGTGCTCTACCACTGACAAGATCTGTGTACGGCTTCGACGCATTTGTAAGCTTTGGTGCACAGCTATTTATTCATTCATTTATTTCTTGTTATAGGCTGGCTTAACTCAGTTTTGACTTTGTCTTTTTTTTTTTTTTAACCATTGTCAGGTTTTTGTTTTGTTCTTTTTTTCACCCCAGTTTGCCACTAGCTGTCTTGTGTCTGATCCTAGTTAGCCCACCTCAACCGTGTTAACAGATCAGTCCAGCCCCTCTGACCTCTCACCTGCTCTTCCCCCTCAGGGACTCTCTGAACGTGCCACACACATGAAATATTATGCTTTTCCATGTTCTGTGATTTACCTGCAGTGCTATTATGATAACATATGTCATCTCAGACATGTCTATGGGCTCAAGAAAATGATTTAGGTGTAGTATTGCTCTGAAGTGGTGAGAACAGTTCCTTGCAGAGCATTGTTGTTGTTGTTGTTTGTTTTTTTCCCAAACAGTGGGGTTTTCATGATATGATGGAGGACAGCGTTTTCTTGTCCAGTCATCTTCTCCAGGCAGGGCATGTCCACGGTCCAAGACCTTCAGTAGTCATTTCAAAAGTGGGTGTTTCCACAGAAAGCAAGCTTACTTTCCACACCATGGAACGATAATGAGCTCGGACTGTTTTAATTCCAGAGTGTTCCTTCAAGGTACTCCAACTGGGACTGAGTGTGTTTTGCTTCCTGGTGGATGTGACAGCCTTTCTTACCAAGCATATTTCTTTTGTTTCCAAGATGTCTCAGAAGAGCTGTATTTTTTTGTCATGAGGAAAGGTCAGCTAAGCTCAGTAGCTGACCAGAGATTTTCTGGGCTAGCAAAGGAGCTTTTATAACGAGGGGTTATCTTATGACCTGGGTTCAGTACACAGTAATCCCTCACACTTCGCGGTCTCAAAAACTGTGGTCTCAGTACATTGCGGAGGTTTCAAAAATATTAATTGGAAAAGAATATTTTAAAAAAAAAATTATTGAAAAAAATTCAAACGAAGCGCGCGACACTGAAGCGAAACCCATCACATCAAGAACGAGTTTGAAGAAGCAACAAGAGGATAAATGGAGGCCTAATGGATGAAAATCGAGGCCTGTGATTGGCTGCTATGATGGGCATTACTGTGCCATTGGTTGTCTGTATGCTGATTGGCTGACACGCGTCCCCACATCTCCCATCTCTTGCTCTCGTGAGACAAAAGTTTAGTGCCGTTTTAAAGTCAAAATGGATCCCCAAGGACGCCGCCCATCGCCAAGTGCCTCTGGAGAACCGAAACACTGTCACAAAATGATGACAACTGCCAAAAATGTGCATACACATCGCGGTTTTCACGATTCGCGGGGGGTCACAGCCCCCATTAACAGCAAAATGTGAGTGATTACTGTACATGTTTGGATTAATGCTAGAGCTGAAAGTCTGTGCTGTTCCATTACAAGAAGCGATGTTGTAATGTGGTTCCTGCAACCAGCGTGTTTCCATTAATGTGTAAAGATTGGTTCGGTGAGCACAGATATCCAAACTCACACTTTGATGCTCAGTCTATCGAGGAAGAAAATAAATAGGAAAAGAAAATGTATTCACTGCAAAAATGGTCATCACCCCGAGACAAATGTAAAGAAAAAAACATTTCTAGAAACAGTAAGTGACTGGAGATCAACATCATCCAGAGCTCTACAGATCAGCAAGCCTCCAGAATTTCCACCAATCAAAAAAAAAAAAAAACCTGAGATGAACCTGCTTGTTGTCAGGGAGAACCTCTCCTTGTGATGCTCTCTTTGTTGTTTTGGAATAATTACATGCTTTTGGATACATGCTGGGTCTAAAGATAATCTACAGCACATGTGTCAAACACAAGGTCCGCGGGCCAAATGTGGCCCGCCATGTCATTTTATGTGGCCCTCGAGAGCTTGTGCATTATTGGCTTAAATTTTAAACCAATATTTTAAGACTTAAAATAAGCTTACACTGCTTTAAAGCGCATATTGACAATAAACTACATCTCCCACAATGTATTTTGTCGTCACCCACAATGATAACAGTATATCACCGTATATCACCATGAGCATCAAGACGATTTTCAGAACTGATGGACTTTAGAAAAACCTCTACAAACTAGCCCCAATATGTTCAAGAAAAGAGAAATTGATGCACAAGGAAGGCAGTTTCATGAACGATGGGGAAACAATTACAAGTTTGTACCTCAAGATGAAATAACAGTATGTCTTACTTCCTGCTCTCGATGGAGGCGGACGCATTTCGGTGAGCTCCTCTCTATATGTCCCTGCTGCTTCTCTCTTGTCTTGTCTGAGCTTTTTTGGAACCTCACTCGGCATAATATTCAAATCTCTAACCATGGATCTGGTCAGCTGGTCTCTCAATACAATTGATCAAATTTTCTCGCTGAGAAAACAGGGCCCAGGAGAGCCCTCCTGTCCCAATGGAATACTGGCTGCTGGATACATCAGCGATTCTTATGGATGGCATCTGGGATGTCTATCCCCCCCGTTCATTGTGGATGCCAAAGTTGTGTACCTATTGGGATTTATGATCAATTTCTGCTGTTTGGAGTTGGCGGATACCTGCTGTATCGGAAAATTTACACGGCAGCTGCTATCCTGGACACCGTAAACCTGCCTGCCGTGTGTGTTGGAGTGAGCTGCGCTGTGAACACTCAGACTGATACTCTTGGTGAGCTGAATTGGAAACTGGATGTGATTCTGAATCACAGGCTAGTGACGATTTTTGAACTCTCTGGCAAACTCGATTTGAACGTGGAGAAGTTGCAAGCTGCTCAGGGAGAATTGACCTGTAATTCGGCTATTTGGATTTATTCCCAACGAGATGAAACCAGCAGAAACTGAAGGCAGACGGAATCTCAAGTCAGCCTGACCCAAACAATCTTCTCTTATCTGAATCTCGCTCCCCTGAAACGAAGCTCGCCTCTTCAAGGCCGGCCTCTATCTAATCTCTCCTGGATATTATGACTTCTTGACGCTACTTCCCTCGACCCCTCCCCTTTCCAAACAACACCTGTGGCTCCAGATTGAACTGGGACAGGGGTCACTGGCTTACGCACACACACACACTTCCCGCACACACACACACTTCCCGCCCCCTGCCCAACCGCCTCCGCTGGCTCCTGGCTGTTTCCACCCCACACGCTAGATGGACTGATGCACTGCGCGCCGGGATCTGGCAGCATGCGCACGGACTGTTTGGCTGGACCCCCCCCACCCACCCACCCACCTCTCATGTCTTAGTTTTAAGTTTGTCTATTTTTTGTTTTTGCTTATTTTTTGTGCTGAGGTTTTTTTTTGCTAATCTCACAATGTTCGCCTTAAGGACAAGTTGTGGGAGTAACTTTTTTTTTACCCTCTCCCCCCTTTCCACATGTGGTCTCATTTTCCTCTGATAAGAAGGTGTGCCGCTACGTGGCAGCAGCACCCAGACACCGTGGACCCATGTCTGAATATGTTTGTTTGTTTCTGTATGTTTTTCTTGGACAATGTACTGGAAATGTAATTTCACTGTGTTAGGACGCTGGCTCAGTGACAAATAAAGGCATTCTGTATTCTGTATTTTGTATTATGAGGCGGTGTCAATCGTGAAAGAGTTTAATCTACGTCGGCATTTTGACAACAAACACGGAGCTAAGTATGCTAAATTTAGCCTACAAGAAAAACAAAGAATCGCTTCCGTTTCTGAAACCAAGGTAATGGATACTCATAGTGACATTTCCATTGCCATGGTAACGGACTCTGTAAACATTACCTGTGCGAGAGCAGGTTTACAACCACAAACCCTGAGTTTAATATAATAATGAGTTAAATATTTGAAACTTTAATACATAATAAATACAGAAACAGTTATTTAACAATATAATAAAGTGCAGTTTAATTTATTTTGATTTACATTGCATTTTGTTACGTTCATGCTGTCAAACTGGCCCTTCCAGGGCAACCATGATGCTGATGTGGCCCTCAGTGAAAATAAGTCTGACACCCCTGATCTAGAGGTACCACAGACCAAAATTACACGGCTAAAAATTAGCATAATATGGCCACAATTACCTTTGGACTTTTTCCTGAACCGTTGAATCACTTGTTGTGTATCTGTGTGGCACGTTGTTCTGTTCTGAACTTAACTATAACAGACAATAACAAGCTGGTGTTTTTCTCAATCAGTGACCCCACAAGATACAACTATATCCAAAATAAAAAAATAAAAAAAGGGTCTTGCTATGTCCTAAATAAGATTTTTTATGTTTTTAAAAAACAAAGCATATCTGACTTACAGTATTGGCAGTTACTCTTCTAACCGTCTGAGGACCTGTTGAAGCATCATGATTACAGGACATTGATAAGGATGTCATTCAGAAAGATGGTTCAGATTCAGATATGCAGGGTACTGTGACATCACAGACCCAGATCAGAGTTGAATCATCTTTCTTTACCTTCAATCAACTTTATTTGATCCTGCATTTGCTCTACCTATAGCACAAAGCTGTAACAGAGGTTTCAAAAGAGGCACATCCATGAAAGTTAGGAGACAGGACGGAGACAGGACGGAGGCTCTGTGCATAGCATGGCTGCTATGCACAGAGCTGCAAAAACATGGTAGAAAAGAAGACCGCTGTGCTATACCTAAGTCACAGTTAACAAAGGCATTTCATGGATGTTCATAAAGACATCAGGAAATAGTGTTTGATTTTGAAAAACATCATAATATGAAAAAGATCATAAAGGTTTCAGTTCATTGCACAAACTATATTATTCCAATTTGATGCTGGCTTTATAAACTTAATTTCATGACATCTGGAAGACCACAGTATGAGGAAATAATCAGTCAGAGAGGTGGATAACATGTGACTCTGAAGCTTCCTCTCTTTCTGAACAAAATACACACCCAGCCAAATACCAGCTTGTTAAATTAGGTTATTGAAGAGCAGATAAGCCTAATTTAGTTTAATTAGTGGAGCGCATTGGAGTCTTTGTTTAACACGTATGCAGACACACTACAGCTTTCACAAATGTTTACATTATCTGCATTATGTTCTCTCCCTTTCCTTCCCTTTCCTCCTCCCTTCCTCCTCCTCCAGCTCATTCCATAGTTAATTAGCAGCACCTCGTTACTGTAACTGTCCTCCATTTCCTTTCTGTAGTTTGTTGTGCTGTTTTCCCTCCTTTTTTCTCTTTTCTTTCTGTATGTTTGCAGGCCAGTTTCATGCTGACCTGCAGTTCCCTCCTCTGACCAGCGTTTACCTCCACCTGTGTGTGTAGATGTGTTCAGGGTGGTGAACTAGTGATCTAGTCCTCTGACCATCTCACCTCAGTGCTGCTACCTGCATCTGTTTATGTAGTCATTTCATCAGTCATCTGTGTCTCTCCTCTCTCTGTCCTCCATCCTCTCTGTCCTCTGTCCTCACTCTGTCCTCCATCCTCTCTCTGTCCTGTCTCTCCTCTCTTTTTCTGTCTTTAACCAGCTTGTCTTTACCCAGCAGGAAGGTCCCCCCATATGATCCAGGTCCTGGTCAAGGTTTCTTCCTCTTAAAGTGGAGTTTTTCTTGCCACTGTTTGGCTTAAAGGTTTTTTTTTTCTCCCTCTGTGGGAGTTTTTTACCTGCCATTATCATTGATTGGATTTAATATTATAATTTTAGTTAATGATATTTGCTCGGGGGTCCTGCTCTGGGTCTCTGTAAAGCGCCTGGAGACAATTGACATTGTAACAGATGCTACACTGCCTTGCAAAAGTATTCGGCCCCCTTGAACCTTTTGCCGCATTTCAGGCTTCAACACAAAGATATAAAATTTAAATTTTTGTCAAGAATCAATAACAAGTGGGACACAATCATGAAGTGGAATGAAATTTCTTGGATATTTTAAACTTTTTTAACGAATAAAAAACTGAGAAGTGGGGGTGCCATATTATTCAGCCTCCTTGCGTTAATCCTTTGTAGCGCCATCTTCTGCTGCAGTTCCAGCTGCAGGTATCTTGGGGTTTGTCTCTATCAGTTTAACTCATCCAGAGACTAAATTCTGGTCCATTCTTCCTGTAAAACAGCTGGAGCTCAGTGAGGTTGGATGGAGAGCGTTTGTGAACAGCAGTCTTCAGCTCTTTCCACAGATTCTGGACTGGATTCAGGTCTGGACTTTGACTTGGCCGTTCTAACACCTGGATACATTTATTTGTGAACCGTTCTGTTGTAGATTTGTCTTCATGTTTTGGATCATTGTCCTGTTGGAAGATAAATCTCAGTCTCAGGTCTTTTGCAGACTCCAACAGATTTTCTCCCAGAATGCTCCTGTATTTGGCTCCATCCATCTTCCCATCAGTTTTAACCATCTTCCCTGTCCCTGCTGAAGAAAAGCAGGCCCAGACCATGATGCTGCCACCACCATGTTTGACAGTGGGGATGGTGTCTTCAGGGTTCAGCTGTGTTGTTTTTACTCCAAACATATCGTTTTGCATTGTGGCCAAAAAGTTTGATTTTGGTTTCCAGGTGGCTTGTAGCAAACTTTAAACCAAACTTTTTATGGATATCTTTGAGAAATGTCTTTGTTCTTGCCACTCTTCCATAAAGGCCAGATGTGTCCAGTGTAGGACTGATTGTTGTCCTCTGGACAGACTGTCCCACCTCAGCTGTAGATCAGTTCATCCAGAGTGATCATGGGCCTCTTGGCTGCATCTCTGATCAGTCTTCTCCTTGTTCCAGATGAAAGTTTAGAGGGACGGCCGGGTCTTGGTAGATCTGCAGTGGTCTGATACTCCTTCCATTTCAGTCTGATTGCTTGCTCAGAGCTCCTTGAGATGTTTAAAGTTTGGGAAATCTTTTTGTATCCACATCCAGCTTTAAACTTCTCCACAACAGTATCTGGGACCTGCCTGGTGTGTTCCTTGGTCTTCATGATGCTCTCTGAGCTTTAACCAGAACCCTGAGACTATCACAGAGCAGGTGCATTTATACGGAGACTTGATTACACACAGGTGGATTCTATTGATCATCATCAGTCATTCAGGACAACATTGGATCATTCAGAGATCCTCACTGAACTTCTGGAGTCAGTTTGCTGCTCTGAAAGTAAAGGAGACCAATAATATTGCACACCCCACTTTTCAGTTTTTTATTTGTTAAAAAAGTTCAAAATAGCCAATAAATGTCATTCTACTTCACGATTGTGACCCACTTGTTGCTGATTCTTGACAAAAAGTTGAAATTTTATACTGTTATGTTTGAAGCACGGTGGCTTAGTGGTTAGCACTGTTGCCTCACAGCTAGAAGGTTCCTGGTTTGAACCTCGGCAGGGGGGGTCCTGGATTGAACCTCGGGGCCTTTCTGTGTGGAGTTTGCATGTTCTCCCCGTGCTTGCGTGGGTTTCCTCCGGTACTCCGGCTTCCTCCCACAGTCCAAAGACATGTATGTTAGGTTAATTGATCATTCTAAATTGCCCGTAGGAGTGAATGTGAGTGTGAATGGTTCTGTGTCTGTATGTGTGACCCTGTGATGGACTGGCGACCTGTACAGGGTGTACCCCTGCCTTTCGCCTGTAGACGGCTGGGATAGGCTCCAGCAGATCCCCGTGACCCTTCAAGGATGAAACGGGTATAGAAAATGGATGGATGGATGTTTGAAGCCTGAAATGTGGCAAAAGGTTGGAAAGTTCAAGGGGGCAGAATACTTTCACAAGGAACTGTATACAAATAAAACTGAATTAAATTGAATTGTGCTGATACTGTGGGTCTTCCAGGATTCACAAGTTTCTCTTCAGCATACCGTTGTTGGATAAAGACTTAACTAGTTAATAAGCCTAAAATCCTTATAAGAGTAGAATTATTTAGATATTTAAAAAACAAAAAAGTGCAGGGCAGAAAAGACTAATTTAGGCGTGACTTGATCAAGTCTGTGTGATCTGATAAAGAGGGTAGAGTCTGTCGAGTTGTACAGGTTATAAAGCACATCCATTTCACAGCACACAGACTAAAAAACAAATTGTCTTCAATGAGAAACTTCTTAGTGATTGCTGTAGCACAGAGCAGTACGGCAGCTGAAATGTTTTATTGTGTCTTTATGGTACTGGCTCACTGACAGCAGCAATAACTTTCATTCAGGAATGGAGATTGTATTGAATTTAATTGAACTTTTGATTGTTGTCCCGATTTCTTGTCAGTAACTCTGAAGAACTGGTTAGTGTATCACCATAACCTTTGTTAGTGCTCAGTAAATACCACACTGCTGCCAGTGTTTTCACAACTTTTGAAAGTAGAAGTTGCGTTGAGTGAAGTAGGAGTTGCAAGGCCCGAAAGACCCCCCTAGGGGGGTCTGGGAGCCCCCAAATTTTGAAATTTTAGACTCTCGGAGACGCATTTTCCAGCATTTTGAGACGCAAAATGGGATGTTCAGATACCTTTTTTTTTAAATTAAAATAACCCTAGCCATAACGTTGCATGTCTTTTGTGAAACAAGAGTAAAGAAAATAATTGCAAGTTTGAAAGAGCAAAGTGTGATACATGTATTTAATAACAAATCAAATGAAAATAAACTAGTTATTTTATAACTCCATGTTTGCTTGGTTTATGATAACATTAACATCCTTGATATTAGTAGACAGTAGTGGATCCAACGCATACTCACTATTGGCAACATTTTGGCATTGTGCTTAGTAATATGCAAGATTACCAACAATTTAAATGTGAATTTTCGAAAGTAAAGGTTAAGTTATAACATGTAAACTCCGTCAAGCCCATTAATCTGATCAATTTAGCAACTACTTAATTCAGTAAAGGGCAATTTGTACAAGAAGAAGAAAAAACAAATTGCAACTTCTCCATCATTTTTGTTCAAAACAACAGCAAATTAATTTATAGGAAATACAGTGCCTTGCAAAAGTGTTTGGCCCCCTTAAACTTTTTGCCACATTTCAAGCAAAGATTTTTTGTCAAGAATCAACAAGTGGGACACAATTGTGAAGTGGAACAAAATTTATTTGATATTTTAAACTTTTTTTTACAAATAAATAAACTGTAAAGTGGGGCGTGTAATATTATTCATTTTCCTTGCATTAATACTCTGTAGCGCCACCTTCTGCTGCAGTTCCAGCTGCAGGTCTCTTGGGGTTTGTCTCTATCAGTTCAACACATCCAGAGACTAAATTCTTCCTGTAAAACAGCTGGAGCTCAGTGAGGTTGGATGGAGAGTGTTTGTGAACAGCAGTCTTCAGCTCTTTCCACAGATTCTGGACTGGATTCAGGTCTGGACTTTGACTTGGCCGTTCTAACACATCTTCCATTTCAGTCTGGTTGCTTGCTCAGAGCTCCTTGAGATGTTTAAAGCTTGAAAAATCTTTTTGTATCCACATCCAGCTTTAAACTTCTCCACAACAGTATCTGGGACCTGCCTGGTGTGTTCCTTGGTCTTCCTGATGCTCTCTGAGCTTTAACCAGAACCCTGAGACTATCACAGAGCAGGTGCATTTATACGGAGGAAGTCGGAAGATGTTATTAAATGTTATTACTCTGGATGCATCATCATTAGAAAAGTGAACCATTACATTTAGGTTTTTTTTTTTTTCCATGTTTTGGGTGGTTGATTCAACAACATTCAGAGAAAACGTCCATCCTTGGAGCTGATCAGACAGACGTTTCTAGAACTCTGGAGCTGTCATGTGTGTTCATATAACCGGCCTGCTGAGTGGAAACGGACAGATTTGTAAAGGGTTCTTTACTAACGCTGCTTTTTTTTTTTTTTAACACGGATCTACAGCGGTTGAGCGACCGTTAATGATCAGGCACGTTCCACAGTGAACGAGCGCACGTGTATTTTCAAGTCGGAAATAAAACCGGTCATCGGGGCCGCTACGTCCGCAGCGCTGTGGCTGTTGCTCCGGGAAAGCAGCTGCTTTATACCCGGCGTCTCCTTCGTGACGGCGAAGAGCTTTTTTTCTTTTGCTGCTATAGACTAACTTCTTGGAGCACAACACAGTCAGGTACCAGGTAGCTTCTGGCAGCAGCTCCCAAACCGGCTCTGTCCCCTGTTCCTCTGCCCCCTGTTCCTCTGTCCCCGCCCAGAGACACTTGAATTTTGCCTCCGTTCTTCTGATTGCGGGAGAAAAAAACCACCGACTCACCTCTCCTGCGTTTTAAGACCACTCAGAAATAACGTGTTTCTGTGCGTGTTTTTTTTTTTTCCCCTAAATCATAGTCAAAAGCCGGAGATACTTTAACCCCTGAGTTTATTAACTCAAAAACCTTTGTGGACACTTGGCTCTTTTACGAAAACTTTATTTATTTCATAATTTATTTACCCAAGGGAAAGTAGGCGTCGCAAATGGAAAAGTTGCCGTCGGATGCGACGGCCGACGGCTGTTTTTGAAAACACTGGCTGCACTTTTTACTGATCACTTTAAAAGGCTGACATTAAAACTCTAAAAGTCTAAAGCTTCATTGCAGAGGTTATTTCCCTGCCACACTGCACATCCAGCTCATGTTTGCACCACGTTTATAGTGTTATTTTAGCGTGTCAGCTTCTGCAGAAGAAGAGGCTGGAAATGTTGTTTGTTTAGCAGGTATTTGGTCACAAGCAGATGTGAACTAAAGGAAAAAGCAAGTTTTTAAGGTGGGATGTTCAGCGACCACTTGGCCTTCTGAAGTTCATCCTCAGGGAATCAGGATCTGTACCATTTGTTAAAGCAATGCATTAATATTCACTGAAAAAAATTTTGTTGAATGAACATATTTTTCGTATGTCAAGCAGTTGCACGAAATAGTTTTATCTGAAGCTAGTTACTTTTAGTTTGGTGAGGCCATGGAAAAAGACTTTCGATCGGCTCCTCGGAGATTCTGGCAAACCGTCAGACGGCTCAGGCGGGGAAAGCAGTGCTTCACCAACACTGTGTATAGTGGGGGTGGGGTGCGGCTGACCTCGACTGGAGATGTCGTTCGGCGGTGGAAGGAATACCTTGAGGACCTTCTCAATCCCACCAACATGTCATCCGTGGAGGATGCTGAGCCTGTGGATCCACAGGTGGACTCTTTCATTACCGGAGCTGAGGTCGCTGAGGTAGTCAAAAAGCTGCACAGTGGCCAGGCTCCGGGGGTGGACGAGATCCGCCCTGATTTCCTGAAGGCTCTGGATGTTGTAGGACTGTCTTGGTTGACACGTCTCTGCAGCATCGCATGGAAATCGGGGGCAGTACATCTGGATTGGCAGACCGGGGTGGTGGTTCCCCTTTTTAAGAAGGGGGACCGGAGGGTGTGTTACAATTTCAGGGGAATCACACTCCTCAGCCTCCCTGGTAAGGTCTATGCAGGGGTGCTGGAGAAGAGAGTTCGATCGATTGTCGAATCCCAGATCCAGGAGGAACAATGCGGATTCCGTCCTGGTCGTGGAGCACTGGACCAGCTCTATACCCTCACTAGGGTCCTGAAGGGAACATGGGAATTTGCCCAACCAGTCCACATGTGTTTTGTGGACTTGGAGAAGGCATTTGACCGTGTCCCTCGGAGGGTCCTGTGGGGGGTACTCCAGGAGTATGGGGTGCTGGGCCCGTTGTTACAGGCTGTCCAGTCCCTGTACAAATGGAGTGGGACCTTGGTCCGCATTGCCGGTTGTAAGTTGGATTCGTTTTCGGTGGGAGTTGGACTCCGCCAGGACTGCCCTTTGTCACCGATTCTGTTCATAACGTTTATGGACAGAATTTCTAGGCGCAGCCAAGGAGCGGAAGGGTTCCGATTCGGTTGTGTCAGGATCTCGTCTCTGCTGTTTGCAGATGACGTGGTCCTGTTGGCGCCATCGAGTGGGGATCTGCAGCTCTCGCTGGAGCGGTTCGCAGCTGAGTGTGAAGCGGCAGGGATGAGAATCAGCACCTCCAAATCTGAGACCATGGTCCTCAGTCGGAAAAGGGTAGAATGCCTTCTCCGGGTCGGGAGTGAGGTTCTGCCTCAAGCGGAGTTTAAGTATCTCGGGGTCTTGTTCACAAGTGATGGGAGAAGGGAGCGGGAGATCGACAGACGGATTGGTGCAGCGTCTGCTGTGGTGGTGACTCTGTACCGGTCCGTTGTGGTGAAGAGAGAGCTGAGCCAAAAGGCAAGGCTCTCTGTTTACCGGTCGATCTTTGTTCCAACCCTCACCTATGGTCATGAACTGTGGGTAGTGACCGAAGGAACGAGATCGCGGATACAAGCGGCGGAAATGAGTTTTCTCCTCAGGGTGGCTGGACTCTCCCTTAGAGATAGGGTGAGAAGTTCGGTCATTCGAGAGAGACTCAGAGTAGAGCCGCTGCTCCTTCACATCGAGAGGAGCCAGCTGAGGTGGTTCGGGCATCTGGTTAGGATGTCCCCCGGACGCCTCCCTGGAGAGGTGTTTCGGGCATGTCCAACTGGGAGAAGACCACGGGGAAGACCCAGGACTCGCTGGAGAGATTATGTCTCTTGGCTGGCCTGGGAACGCCTCGGGATTCTCCCAGAGGAGCTGGTGGAAGTGGCCGAGGGGAGGGAGGTCTGGGCCTCTCTGCTGAAGCTGCTGCCCCCGCGACCCGACTTCGGTTAAGCGGAAGCTAATGGATGGATGGATGATTAATGAAATGTAAAAAAACGTTAAAAAAAAATGTTAAAAAAGTTGATTCTAATGAAATACTTTTAGCTTTCATACATCACACAAAACCACAAAATGTGTTTAGACAACCAACTTTAATATGTTAAATATTTAACATCATACATCAGAGCAGTCAAATGGCCCAAGAATATTTTTCTAACATGAAAAACTGTAAAATACACAGTGCATAGATAGCAACACTGTTAGCTTTAACAGATACATTAATCTGTTTGCAAAAGAAAAAAAAATGTTGCTGATTGTGCAAACCATTAAAAAAGAATAAACTTGACACGTGTTAAAGTGAAGTCTCCTGATATGCGACCAGACAGACGGCAACACTTGCTCTCAACATATATGTTATAAGATAAAAACCTGTGAAATGCAAAGTGCATAATCAATAATACTTGTTTTAGCTTATAACCCTTACATTTTTAAAAGCCTCTACTAAAGAGATCAAACACAAGGAACCAGAAACCTGCAAATCAGATACTGTCAACCACAACATAAACGGACACTTTTGTGTAGCGTCCTGATCAGAGACTCTGCAGCAGAATAGTTTTATACCTGTTACATGTTAAGTGTTTGGAGGATTTCATTCAAATCCAGTAAATCAGCGTCATGATAACTCCCAGGATTCATCATGGACACCAAAATCATTGTAGAAATCCTCCAGGAACCATAAACGTCAGCAGCAAATGTGCCAGTTCAGAAGTAGACCTCTCACAACCTTCACCATGTGACGCAAAGCTCCATCTTTGATTCTCAGTCAGATCCTCAGCTAACGGTAATTTGAAAAGAGAAAAGAAAAGTAAACATTTACTGTATTAGTACTAGTACTTTGTGTGCTTTAGACAAACAGCTTTTCTCTTATGCTACTGCTTTAAAGATGCCAGAGAATGACATCAGCTGGGATCCATCTCCTGAGCAGCCCAGGCAAAATGTACTGAGACAACTGACAAAATTAAAATACAAAAGCCTACAAAAATAATAAAGTGAAGAGAAAACTTTGCAGCACAAGAGAAAAAGCTGGAGCGTTTTTATCAGCAGTCACCAAACTATGAACTGTTGTTTCAGTCATTTACTTCATTCAGTTAAACTGAGGCTTATTGTACGACTGTAAACACACATTTGCATCATTTTTCTTGTTATAATAGGTTTTGAGAGTTTTCAGACAGCCAGCATTTCTACCATTCTGGCAGCTTTGTCAGTCAGTATGACTGAGAGAGAGATTTAATGTTCAGTCTTCACATACAAACATTTACACTAAACTATTTTCCTCTAAATTATATTGTCATAGCTGCTGTACTTGTCAAACATTCTGTACTCAAATGTATCCAGATTCCTCTTACTTAGCTTTCACTGCAGCCTTTGCTTTTTTCCCTTCTGATTTTCCCTTTTTTTTCCCACTATCTATCTATATTGGTCTCACCCTTCAATTACAGCACCCATTAATGTCTCCATTCACCCCCGCCCTGATAAAAAGCCCCAGATCATCTCAAATGGGGAGGAGGACTGACACAATCTCTGTATGACATGCATGTAGTACAGCAGCTCTAAAAGATGATTAAATGTTTATTCACAAATGGTGGAAAGCAGATGTCTTTAATACTAATGTTTCAAATATATTTAATTACACACAGAACAAGTTTAGCTGCTCCTCAAGATTCTATTCAACAGGAATCAGGGTGAAATTAAAGATATCTGGCAGACTGAACATTTTGTATTTTCAGACACTGTTAAAATGTCATAATTAAGTTACAATTAAAAAGTATGTGATTTAATTAACTGGTTTTCTGCATTAATTTGACATAAATTGTGGTCTGATCTCAATCTAAGTCATAATATCAGACAAACACAATGTCCCTGAGCTGATAACGCACATTTCTATTTTGTGTTTTTAATGATCAGACTCTTTAAACATATTTGCCACTTTTTTTTTTTTTTTTGTGGGAGTGTGAAGGGTGAATGTGTCCTTCAGTCCTTTCTGGCAGTAAATTCTAACATCTTTATTAACATCTTAAATCCTGATTTTGTCAGAGAGGACTAGAAAAACCTCAGCAGTGAAACATTTAAAGACAGGACAGTTAAAGAGATAGGACAGTGAGGGTGTGGTGTGTGCTGGGTTGTGAAGTGTGAGGGGTGTTGTGTAGTGGATTGTGTTGTGACAGCGAACAAACTCAGAGGATAATATGTAAGAAGCAGAAACTACTAACAAGAAAACTGGATGAACACCTTCTACCAAGCTTTAGACCTGTATATGGAGGATTGATGTAAACATTATTGATTGATTGTGTTGATAGTAGAGGGGGGGTGTTGGGGGAGGGGTGTAAAGAAAAAATGTGTCCGTGTCCATATACACTCACATGTGAGTTACCAAAGTACCAAGGAAACTGTTACCACTATTACCATCACCACCATCCTTATCTTAGTCCATTTCAAGTCCTCCTGTGGGTGAGAAAACACCAGTTAACCCCCATCACCCAGCCTGGTCCCCTGCCCCCACCAACCCCAGCAGGGAGCAGAAGGGGGAGATGGGCGGCACAGAGAGAGGGAAGGAGAGGGAAACCAGGGGGATGCAACACCCCCCCCCCCCCCCCCCCCCCCCCCCCCCCAGGCCAGCCAAGACAGCCCCCCCCCCCCCCCCCCCGCAGCACAGCAGCGGCGACAAATGAGGGGAAGCAGCCCGCACCAGAGGGCCTCGCCAGGAAGGCCGCACAGCACCCCCCCCACGCCCCCGCGCACCAGCCCGCAGCAAGCCAACACCCCCACACACACCCAAGACCCCCCTTGGAGCCACACTGGGCACCCAGCCCACCAGCAGGGGCGCACCCGGGCACACCCGGGCCCACGCATCGTTGCAGGGAGGCCCCCACCAGCAGAGGGCCCTCTTAAAGAAAAAAAAACATATTTGCCACTGGTGGAAAAAAGTATGTGAACCCACAGACCAATGAACATGAACCAGAGTGAGTTGGTTGCACAGCTGTAGTCCAATGAATGAAACGATATTGTAGGTGTGGTGTAGAGCTGCTTTGATTGGTCAGTCAAACATTTTAAGTTTACTATTCACTATTCATAAGAAGGATTTGCTGATGTGAACCATACCCCGAAAAAAAGATCTCTGAAGACATACAGTCAAGAGTAGTACTCTGCAAAATCAATCAGTCCATAGTTAGGCAAATCATCTGTAAATGCAGACACTTCAGTACAGTGGCTACTCTTCCTAGAAGGGGGCCCCCAGCCGGGATGACTCCACGGGGCCCGTGTAAAGCCTTGAAGACATCTGGCCAACAACTGGAAAACATCCCTGTCCGTGAGTCTACCTAACATAAGCGTCCAAGACTGACCAATACAGAGGAAACTGCTGCTGTCCAAAAATATTACTGCACACCTGAAGTTCGCCAAAGATCACTATGGATATTCAAAAAGTCTCTGGAAAAATATTTGTAGAGCAATGAGAGAAAAGTTGAATTCTTCAGGAAGAGTAACCAGCAGCATCAGTGGCAGATAGTAACAGATAGTAACAGATCAGAGTTCAGACCTCAATCCCTTACGGCCTCGATACACTGCAGGATTTTGGGCTGTCGTGGACGAGATCAATGTTGTGAAAGATATTTCTGGTCAAAATCAGCTATCCTGCATCCCACAATATCAGTGTGTTGATGACAGCCAACACACTGGTCTCATGACCTTATCACTGGTCTGGTGATATAAACGTCTGACAGTGTGAGAAATCCCATGACTCTGTCTACTTATTAGTCAATTAAAACGCAACCTATAATGATGTTTTAATTAATGCAATCTAGTGCTATTCTAAAGACAAATACAAGTTACAAGTTAGCCTCTTTTTTCTCCAACCATGACCAGAAACATCCTTTCCAGACCAGGGATCATTTCCTTTGCTACTTCTTTTTTTTTTTTTTTTAAGCCATTTTGGCACTCGCAAATGCTACAACAGACCAGTTTATTTTCACCTGTTGTTTACTGTCACTGCATGCTGATGACATAATTCTGCATTCAAGAGGGCTCATCTTCATCCAGTCTGCACATGCCATTATGGACATCGCACCTAAGATTAATGGAAAAGTCGGGTCAGGTTGAGACATTATAATCTTATATGCAGTTTATAGCAGCCGTTTATAGCAGCCGTTAGAGATGCTGTGAAAGATTTCAAGACAGCTCTTCACACCAGATAACCTAGAAAAGTGTCTGAGATGGAGCTGTCCAGTAAAGATGAATGGTCAGAAATTCATCCTGAATGTTCTGCAGGTCTGACACTGAGCCATTTAAATGCTTTACTTGAAGTCATTGCAGCCAAAGGAGGTTGGACAGTGGGTTCACATACTTTTTCTTGCTTCTGTGTGACAAGAAAAAGCTTGACTTCTGTTGAAGGACATGGTTCAACAATGCTCTCCCCGTAGCATCGCCCCTCATCTTTTGTGACTATGAAAGGCATTTTGGCATCAATATTACATACATAAATGGATGTTTACTGTAGATGAAAACACACAATAAGGTATTTGCATGACATCATCTTGGTAAATCTGAGCTAAGACACTCCAAAGAAGGCTAACATGAATATCAATCATAACTGAATAATTTAAGTGTGCCTAAATAAAACACCACATGAAGTAAGCTTATCAGCCCTGCGGCAAAAATAACAGAGGGAACCCATCCAATCAGTTGTTAAACTCAAAGATCTACATGCATTAGAGTTGAATGCAGAGTTTTCAGCACCCCCTGTATAATAGATTTATGACAAGAGAAACATGTTCTACTATTTCCTGAATACTGTTGATAAGGGAATCAGAAAAAGGCTGCACGCTTCATTCATCAGGCTCTCAAAAGGCTCGTTCTGGAATATATAGGTTGTCATAAGAGCTAACGAGCAGCAATTCATCACTGTGATAAAACCAGCAGGAGGATTAGTCCAGTAAGTGGCTGAAGTGCTGGTAAATGATAAGTCATCATTTCAGGTGCTGGCTGAGGACTGCAAATTTGTCAAGTCACCGTGAACGAGTGGTTTAGAAGGAAATGCTGGATGAAAAACACAGTTTTTACAAAAAAAGTGGCATGAGAGGAGGCAGGGCTGTATCTATAAATTAACTAGTCATAGGTACTTGTCAAGCTTGATCAAAGCTGTGTAACAAGTGGAAAGGCTGAAAACTTATTCAAGTATTTAATGTTGGTCTTTAGAGGCCTAATTAGTTCCCCTGAAGACAATGGCTGCATGTATGGGAGGAGACTCAGGCAAAAAAGAGGTTTCTATGATAGAATAAAAAGAAAAAGGTCACAGAAGACCATGGCATACATAAAGAGGAGGTACATATCAAATTATAGCTATTATAATATCTGAAATTTAAATAAACTCTGAAGATTACCTCCCCTGTGACTGATACAGCTGCCTGGGATCAGGGTCAGATCATGAGGTCAGAGTAACAAATGCTCAGCCCTGTTCAACTGAAAATGGAAATCCTGAAGTCTAAATTTAAAAAGCAGTCAAAGAACATCCAAGGAATCTATTTTCTCAGATTTTGTCAGGTTTGTGAGGCGAAATGGAGGACCCAAACACAGGAGGTGCAAAAGAGGGTATTTATTAAACAAAAACCAAAAGCAAAAATTCTAAACTAAACTGAAAATCCAAAAAAGGGGAAATGGGGAAAAACCACAAAGTCCAAAACAAACCAAAAAAGTCCACAAAAGAAATAAAAACAGGAATCCAGGGCAGAAAAGCAGAGACTCACGGGACACAAGACAACACTTACGAGTCATAAGAAGAAGTAGAAAACGGACAGCACAGACAGGGGAGATGACAAAACTTAAATAGAGGGACAAACGAGAGGCAGGTGCAGACAATCAGGATAACAAGAGGGAAAGAAGCAAAGCTGAAAACAACGGAGACAAGACAGACTTTCAAAGTGACACAGGAAAAAGGTAACACAAAAGACAGGGTTTGACGCCAACTTAACACAGAACAAGGAAAAATCCAAAATGGCCGTCATGGCTACCCTAGACCATGACAGATTTTTAAAAAAGTTACTTAGACAAATTAAAATTTTCTTTGCTTGACAGTTTACGTTTGGATGTTTGAAGTCATTATCAATTCAAAAATTCCAACATAATCCAGTCCAGTCACAACGGTTGGCGCCTTCTCTGTCATAAACCATGTCGTTCAGATTTGTTGACATGATGGACCAGACATCCATAAGTTCACAGCTCATTGAATTTGTTGTACATCAATAGAGAGTACCACAAATCTCACCCGTCTCCGAACTCAAGGAGGGTGGACTGGAGACTGGATCTAAGGAGGGACTCGGGAGTCCTGAATCCCAAACTCTAAAGCACATGTGTCAAACTCAAGGCCCGCGGGCCACATCCGGCCCGCCGTGTAATCATATCTGGCCCGCGAGATCATTTTACATTATCATTATTAATGGCCCGTTGATATGAAGCGCTGATTAAAACAATACTGCACAGAACTACAGATCCCAAAATGCAATGCTTCAGTGGCCTTTCCGCACACTTCCTGCGTCAATCAAGTCTAGTTTCAAGCTTCATTCACGGAGTGGACTTTGCGCGTAACAGAGGAAGTAATGGAAATTAAATCGATGCACGGGACAACGACTGGAAAAGACATTTTTGAAAACATGTGAAAGTGTAACAGACATGAAACTGTCCTGGGACAAACTTATTGGACTGACAACAGATGGAGCAGCGGCTATGAGCAGTAAATAAAGTGAACTAGTGGGAAGGAAGCAGCAGGAGAAGTCTCCTGGTGAGTTAACAACATCACTGCATCAGACACCAGGAAGCTCTACGTGTCCTGAAGATGGACCATGATGAGACCTGGAACACAGAAACTTTATCCAGCTAAAGCGTTAAATCACCGGCAGGATGGTTCCTTTATGCGGCAGATAGATTCAGAGTTTGAGACATTCCTGATCATCCAGAGGTGCGTTGGCTCAGTTGGGGGAAAGTTTTCAACAGAGTTTTAGAACTCAGCAACAGATCTGTCAGTTCATGGACAGTAAAGGAAAAGACTCCACCATTTGGTGGGATGAAAAGTGGAAGTGTGAGTTGGCATTCCTGTCTAAAATAACAGCTCATCTTAACACCTTAAATGTGCAGCTCCAGGGACGTCACCACATGATCACTGACATGTATGATGCAGTCAAGCTGCTTTTATGGGAGAAACGGTTCGATCAGATGTCATAAGAGCAAAGAAAACTGAATTATTTAAATTGTTACTGCTGAAAAGCACACATTTTATGTATATTTACAGGTTTTTTAGCAAGTTCATATTTCTAACTTGTATAATTTTGACAGGAGATATTTTTAAGGAGAGCAAAATCTTTTTTAGTATATTTAAAAGTTTATTTTTTATATACATTGACATAGAAGCAAAGGAATTTTAATGTTATTTTAATGTAAAGTTGCTCATATTTCTAACTTGTATCCTTTAACAATATATTTTTATGGAGAGCAAAATATTAAATATAAGTTATTTAGGGTTTAAGTCTATTACAGAATAATATTTCTGTCTGTTTTATTCATATTTATGTTCCAAAAACATTTCGTTTTAGTGTGTTCAATAAATGTTTTCCTGTTCGGCCCGTGGTGGTTGAAAGTGGTCTTAAATCCATATGAGGAAAAACAAAAACAAAACTTTCCAAATTCAGACGTGGTAAAAGAATTCAGAACAGTTTTGTTCTGGAAGCCGACTTTAGGCAGAAAGGTGTTGATGGCACATGTGGGCATAAAATATAACCATTTTTAAAAATTCTCATCCAATGGAGACAATTAAAAAAAACTACCTTAGTTACTTGTAATTTGGTGTATGAGATATTTCTTTTTTAGCATATGACATATTTACGGTGGCCCTGAAGGGCAAACGACACCAACAAAAAGGAAAACACAACGACATTAACAAAAACACAACAACAAAAAGGAAAACACAACGACATTAACAAAAACACAACGACAAAAAGGAAAACACAACGACATTAACAAAAACACAACGACAAAAAGGAAAACACAATGACATTAACAAAAACACAACGACAAAAAGGAAAACACAACGACATTAACAAAAACACAACGACAAAAAGGAAAACACAACGACATTAACTTCTAACGGAAAGGGTAGGTACCTGCTATGACAAGGATCATTGCTGATTGGACGAAAGCACATCAGTCTGTTTAAAAGGTGGGGAAAGGCCCCGCCCACATCTGTGGTCTACAGTCAGGTGTATTTGGAGATGGCTACTACAGAAGAAGTTATTAGGCATTAGTTTGATGCAGGGCATACATATGAGGTGATAGTTGACATGCTGTCCACCTTTCACAACATCACGATGAGTGTTCGCACTCTTAAAACACGGTTAAGAGAAGCAGGGTTGTATAGGAGAAAGAATTATTCACCACTCGCTCAGGTGAGGCGAGCCATACTGACAGAGCTGCGTGGACCCAGGCAAATGTTTTCATTTTGTTGTTGTGTTATGTTAATGTCGTTGTGTTTTCCTTTTTGTCGTTGTGTTTTTGTTAATGTCGTTGTGTTTTCCTTTTTGTCATTGTGTTTTTGTTAATGTTGTTGTGTTTTCCTTTTTGTCGCTGTGTTTTTGTTAATGTCATTGTGTTTTCCTTTTTGTCGTTGTGTTTTTGTTAATGTCGTTGTGTTTTCCTTTTTGTCGTTGTGTTTTTGTTAATGTCGTTGTGTTTACCTTTTTGTCGTTGTGTTTTTGTTAATGTCGTTGTGTTTTTGTTAATGTCGTTGTGTTTTCCTTTTTGTCGTTGTGTTTTTGTTAATGTCATCGTATTTTCCTTTTTGTTGGTGTCGTTTGCCCTTCAGGGCCACTGTACATATTAGATCATCACTGAACTTCCAACATGATCTTTCAGTTTAAAGCCTTTTTCCCTTGACGCCAGTGACACATTGATCACATGGTACACCCCAAATTTTGTCCATTTATTCCATCCATTTTCTACACCCACTTTTCCCTGTTCAAGTTTGTTGTTTTGCAAATCTAAAATCTACACTGGAAAAAGGTATTTTGTGGTGTAGTAATATTTATTAGGTTAACTGTCAAAACTTTTACTTTCTAGTTGTAAGTATCAGTGAGAACTGGAAATATTCAAGTAAATCTAAATACGTAATTTTTGTAATAAATAAACTGTGTGGGGAGAGTAAGTTTTATTAGATGTTTTCACATAATATTCAAAGGTTTCATATAAATGCACATCAACTTAGAAATACCAATGCCATGGGGTTGACCCATCCGCACATCCGCATATTGATGTACTTAACCTATGAACCTATGAAAACTGCAGAAGTCGACTCCAGCGGTAAATTTGAACAGCGACAGAGCGGCTAAATCATCTCGAAGATAAGTCATTATTGATTTTCTTGCATATGTAACAGAGTTCAAATACAATATGATGACAACGTAAAATGACCCCACTTGCTAATATCACACGTCACTTATGGCTCTAGCTTAATTTTACTTATTTGACTATGGTCACTAACGTCCCTGTGGACTTGGGTCGTGCACCCGGCAGGTACAGTAGTTGGACCTCGCTGTCCCCTTAGTAAGTGCACAAGTTGTGAGCTCCACCTTCATTTTAATTAATTACCCTAAGTTTTTATAAACAGAGTGGTTTGTTTTGTGAATATGAAACATATGGCACCCCAACGGTTGAGTGCGGTTTTTTTAATGTAAAGTTAATGGTGGACTCTTATTTAAATATTTATTTTAGTTATTCATATTTATTTATGGTGGTACCTCTATTTACGAAATTAATTGGTTCTGAAAGAAGTTCCGTAACCTGGAAATTTCGTAAGTATAGACACATTTTCCATGTAAATGCTCTAATCCCTTCCAAGTCCCCGAAAATTCGGACATACATTTTTTTTAATGAATAATAAAAATACATCAAAACATGTACGTATCACGTTCGTAAGTAGAGGTACCACTGTATTTGCTAACAGACACACACATTTGTTTGTGTGTCGTATGTCAATTTGCAACGTCATTGGCGTCTACCGCACCAGCTGTTGCCACAGTTACGGAAACTCCAGTACAAGCAAAATGAACATGGAGAAATTGATAAGGAAGTCCTTGTTCTTTATTATGATCTATTAGCTGTTAGCTAGGTAGCTAATGTCTAACTGGACATGATTTCTTACTGCATTTTGATTGGCTGTTTAGTAGTCGTAGGCTGGACTAGCTATCACAGTGTACGTTTACATGACACGAGAAAAAAACCGGACCTTTGCCTTAGTCGGACTGTAACTGGACATGTGCATGTTAACACGTTAGCTTGACTAAAATTGCAGCTCCCTAACTCTAATTGAGACCGCTAAATCAAAGACACAAGTTTTGTAATTCAAAAGAAAACAAAAAAAATGGATGAAAAATAAAAATTTTAAACTAAAAGTTGAAGTTTTGATATTAAATGTTGTAAAATACAACAATATATCCAAATAAAAAAATTTGAAGGCAAAGATTTTTCATTTTAATTATTATTTTGATTAAAATCGCAAATGCTGCTTCTCCATTGTCCTTGGTATTTAAGTAACTTTTGACTATAATCAGGCATGAAAATCCCTCACCTTTTGCCAAAATTTGCCATTTTTAAGTCAAAAAGGGTGACCTACGTGAATCGTGTAGATCTGAGGAGTTTTCTTTTTTTTTTGGGGGGGGGGGGGGGGGGGGTGTCGGGGTCAGGAGATTTTTTTTTTTTTTTTAATTATCATATAGTTGACCTAATAAGCAAACTGAGCACTTCAGAAATCGGCCCTTTAAATCCTGCCCAGAACCAATCAGGTCAGATTGTTCCATTACTCCAGTCAAACGAACGTTCTTCATTCAATTCAATTCAATTTTATTTATACAGCGTCTGTTACAATGACAATTGTCTCTAGGCGCTTTACAGAGACCCAGAGCATGACCCCCGAGCAAATATCATCAACTAAGATTATATCATTAAATCCAATCAATGATAATGGCAGGTAAAAAAACTCCCACGTAGGGAGAAAAAAAACCTTTATACCAAACAGTGGCAAGGAAAAACTCCACTTTTAGAGGAAGAAACCTTGAGCAGGACCTGGCTCATATGGGGGGACCTTCCTGCCGAAGGCCAGCCGGGTAGAAAAAGAAAAGAGGGGAGACAAGACAGAGAGAGGATGTAGGACAGAGAGAAGATGGAGGACAGAAAGAGGATGTAGGACAGAGAGAGGAGAGCACAGAAAAAGTAAAAAAATAATAATAAAGAAGTAGTGGAATTGTTGTAGGGTGAATGCAAGCGGGCTATGGAGGGCCCTTGGGCGTGTGGTCAGCGTAATGAGCCATGATAGGCTCTTGAGTATCAGTGATATGCGGGTGGGGTGTAGGTGAGGTGTGCAAAAAAAGGGGGAAGAGGGGGGGAGGAGGGGGTTTGGGTTTAAGAAAAGAGAAGGGTAGGATTTCAAGCAGGATGCGAAATATAAATATAAACAGATGGAGCAGCAGCACTGGGATGAGATGGCCAGAGGACCAGGTCGCCGATCACCACGCCAGTCGGCACCCAAACACAAGTGGAGGAGAACCCCGGGATGGACAGAGGATGGAACTGCAAGTCAGCGTGAAACCCAGAAAACTCTGGCCTGCAAATTCATGTGTACTTGGAGGTTACATTGCTAAGCGGGACGAGAAGCCAGGGACGAGGTAGACGAGCGTACACTGTAAAAAAAAGTCCTAATTTAATGGTTAATAACTCTAAATTTTTATGGTAGTTTATCTGTTTTCTAAAAATAGTCTCCAAAACTGTAAAATAACAGACATTTCCTGTAAATTAACAATGCAGTTGTTTTTTTTTAAAGGATTATACCAGTAATGACAAACTATGTTTATTTCTCATTTTTTTTTATGGAAAAATGTATAATTATACATGATCTTTTCTGTTCTCTTAAATTACAGTCAAATCTATGTAAAATTACAATCATTATCTGTAAGTAAATATGTAGTTTGTTATATAAAGGTTTATGTCCATCTGAATAATCTCATGTCTTTCTCTGTAATTACAAGGTAAATCTCACTAGTTTTATATTTATGTTTACTTTTACATTCAAACTAATTCTGTACAAAAATTTCACAAACTACTTTTCTATGACCTCAAACATTATGCCATTAAAACATAATAAAGAGTGAATACCCAAAGCTGCTATCTGTTGAAGTTGAAACTTTCAGACATGTTGCTCCTCTGTCTAGCCAGGAATAGGGCTGGGTTAAACGATTATTTTTGTAATCGATTAATCTAGAAAATAGTTTTTCGATGCATAGATTAATCTAACGATTCATTTTTAAATCCGATTTGATTAGATTTCAATTCGATTATCGATTATCTCCCCATAATTTGACCTATATAGCAATTAATGCTAATTTATCTCCATGAATAAAACACAAATTTCTTCTTTCAAGTTCAAAAATGAATTGTATTGAACAATACAACAATAAAGTGCACACAGTTGTAGTGCAATGGAATCCTATAATAAAAAAATAATAAAATAAAACTTTCCTTCAATAAATAAAACTGCAAAAAACACAATCTGAACCAAAATCGTATTAACATAAAATAAATAAAAAAGGAACAGCAGCGGTGACAGCTGCAATTTACAAAACAACACAATGTGTGACAGCAGCAACTTAGCCTAATCATTTAAATCTGTGAAAAAAATAACAAATAAATTCAAGTATTAGGCCTGTTACAGTTAAGTGAACAGTAGTTTAACTTTTAGTAGTTACTGGAGCTCCCAGGACTTTACAAAGAATAATAAAATAAATAAAAATTTCTTTCAATAATCCTGGGGGGTGCAGGGGGTGTGTTTTTTTTTCGTCTGATAGTAGTCCTCCAAACATTTCTGCTTATCCCTGTCCCTGAAAACATAAATCACAAACACAGTGCACAGGTTAATAAAAATATACACTTCTAAATGATTTGCCCATACCAATAAAGTATAATAATAATAATAATAATACATTAACCTAAAAGTTAAAAGTTAGAAAACAACAATGAATGTTGTATTTGAAAAAAAAAAGCCAAACAGAGAAAAAAAAAACTAACTTTAGCGTGTATTTGAGGAGTGTGTGCCTGTGTCAGTTAAAAAAAAGTGTGTCAGCAAGAGGCGAGTGTGTGAGGGGTGTGTGTTTTTTTTTTTTAAGTGGGCACATGTTCTGTGTGTGCGAGGCTGGAGCACAAGTTACGTGGTTCGGTTTGGATGAATGACGGGGTTAATCATTGCAAACAAGGAAAGAAAAAAAAGTTGAAAACTTACGGTGTCTTCTCCTCCACACAAGCAGCTCCCGCGTGCCTCTTCTTAAGGTGCTGGTGCAACGCGGTAGTGCTTTTATGATATGCCATCTCTATTTTGCACAGGTCACAGACCACCGAATCGTTACCTTTAGGTGTAAAGGGTGTATTTGAGGTGTAGGTGTATTTGAAAGTACGTCTGTTAGAATCGGTTTCACTGGGTGAACGCGGGATCGCTGTGACTCGGTTGTTCTTTCGTAATCTACCTGGAGTATTTTACTGCTTGACATATTTTTTTATTTTGAGCTAATTTGAGTTGTAGGATGTCAACGAAGATTAAATTAAGTAACAGAAAATTGGAATATTGACACAATGGAAGAGTTAGACTTAAATTGGAACATCAGGTAAGAAAAATATTTCCCTCTTTTTTTCTGTAATGTTGTTGATAACAAAAGGTAATGCTTGTGGTTTCATGTACATAACTTAACGACTGTAACCTTATCAAACCTTTAGCTTGGTTAACTGTTGAAAAAATAGCTATCTATACATGTAACTTAATATTGAATGTTAGCTAGTTTTGCTAAGGAGATGAAAACCATGGTTTTCAACGTTATCTTTTGCGTTAATATTGAATGTGGTTTCTACTCTGTTTGCAGGCAGTAAATCCTTGCCATGACATTAACAGTAATTTACTAGTAATACAGCTGGTTGTTGCGGAGTTAACCTGATGGTTCAGCTGTAATATGTTATAACGTTAATGTTACGTTCAGCACTTGTGGAGAACGAATTTGAGAGGTAAAGGAGGCTAACATACATCGCTTGTACAAACGCTTATGGTAGCGGGTTAATGTATAGTAGACAACCTTAATATTTCACCAAATCATTGCCCTTTTCATCAATTCGTCTCATCTCGGGTTTTAATCTCTAGTGTGCGTGTGTCCGTGCGCGCGCGTAACGCTCTGATATTACATTTAAACTGGACTGAATCATTTTCTTCATCTGTCCTCTGCCTATCCCACCCTGTTAGTTGTAGATGGTCAGATATGACATCAGTTTAGACCAGGGGTGGCCAAAGTCGGTCCTCGAGGGCCAATGTCCTGCAGGTTTTGTATTTTTTCCTGCTTTAACGCACCTGATCCTAATTAATGTCCGTCATCATCTTGTCATCAAGGTCAGCACACATGTCTGTTAATGACACAGTCACTGTATCAGGGTCTGTAAAAGGAAGGAAACATCCAAAACCTGCAGGACACCAGCCCTCCAGGACTGACTTTGGAGACTCCTGATTTAGCCTAATCCTGTTAGTGATTAATAGATATGTTATTCTCTCAGTGAATGCCAAACAATACATATAAAGTTCCATGTACTTCTATACATAATATACAAATTTACTGATACTTTGTTCTAATTGCAGAGCATGTCTCCCCAAGGCAAGGTGGCAATTGTCAGAGGGAAAAGTAAGTAAGTAAGAAAAATGTAGCTTAAGAAAACCATTCTCATCTCCCATTTGGTGTGGCTTTATATATATATATATATATATATATATGTGTGTGTGTGTGTGTGTGTGTGTAAATGATTTGCTTCCCCAATGAGAGGGTTGGCACCATTGGTCTGCCACCAGTGTATGAATATGTGTAAATGAATGCTAGATTGTGTATTGTGGGCACTCTGTGATTGAATGACGAGTGTGTTAAAAAAATAAAAATTATTATTATTGTTATTATTTATTGTAGAGGGCTTTGAGTGGTTGATAAGACTAGAAGCTCCCAGAGTCAGAACCAGACAAGGAGAAGCTGCTCTCAGCTTCTATGGTCCTCATGTCTGGATCAAACTCCCAGAAAGACTCAGATCAGCTGAAACACTTATTTTATTTAAATACAGGTTGAACACTCACCTTTTGTCAGCTGCATTTGAATAAAGACACAAATCTGCATTGTTTAACTTTTAAGCTTAAGTTTTAAAATGTACATTTGAACATTTCTTCTTTCTTCCTTTTGTTTAAATTTTAAATTATGCTTTTTATTTTTAACATCTCTGTAATGCACTTTGAATCACCTTGTTGTTGAATTGTGCTGTATAAATAAACTTGTCTTGCCTAGAATAGTGCTATATATATAGAGAGAGAGAGTCCATTTACCATATACTTCACCATGTCCAAACTGTTCTTCACAGTGAAGGTCCCACAACAGTGCATCACCTGTGAGATCATGAGGGCTGAAGAACCACTGGTTACAAGATGCCACCAGATGATGGAGCACCAATTTAAATAAGGAACAGGCAAACACAGGCAAGACATCCAGAGACTGGATTTGTTTCACAAGTTCAATTTCATAAATGAGGATGTTTGGTGTGAAGCTGCTGAGGAGTCTTTAGCATTGCCCATATCTCAAACAGTAAGCCAATAGTTAATATTTTTTGTATGTCTGTGTTTTCTCCTCATGATCCAGAAATCTTGGGAATGAAAAGGCTCATGCCACAAGATGTTCAGATCCAGTGAGTATTTATATTATCCTGACATAAAGACAGTAATGGATAACGTGCACACCCATGGCCATATTGCTGCTAGTTTGACGCCACATGTCTAATTTTTGTTTCCCAAGAACTGGCAATTACTTTTTTGTGAGAAAAAACCCATGTGAATACAGAGGCAGGCAGAATATGCAAACTTCAATACAGCGGTCTGGGTCTAACCCTGCAGACAATATTTGACTCATCTATGCAGTTTGTCAGTTTAAAAGTACAGAGCCCTTTTCTGCAGTAGATTTGGGATAGGACAGGCAGAAGGGCCAGCACAGAAGCTAAGATGTGCTGCTGCTATGGATGGGATTTGCAACAAAACTCATATTAGCCACTTAGAAAGCATCAATATCAGTTGAAGTGTATGCTATATTAACAGTGTATTGTAACATAATACATTGTGATATGAAAATGTCACACAGTACATTGTTGAGACAAAATATATATGATACCAGCTCTTTTTTTAAATTTCTTAAAGGAACAGTTTAGACAAAATAAAAATGCATTCACCCCATGCCAATGAGATATCTGGTAGTTTTTTAAATCCTCATAACACCCGTAGAGAATCATGGGAAAGAGGTTGCTGCATTTTTCCAAATAATGCACATCAATTATGACCATGCAAAAAGCATAATAAAAGTATTCTTAAAACTTAAAATTCCTTAATACTGCTCATGCATATCCAAGTCTCCTGAAGTTGACACATGCAGTTACTTTAAAAAATGTCAATTATGCCACGTTATTAGCCTACATATTCACCGTTGTACAGAGCTACAAGCTTGTTGCACAACTTCTGAACTGGGGTCTATGGGGAATGTGCAAACTACAAGCTGCATGTGTGCATGTGTCCCACACACACCAAATCAGATGGTGCACACATTAGCATGAAGTGAGTAGATCATGACAGAATTTTCATTTTTCCCTGTAGAAGTAATACAAAATCTGATAACAAAATACTTTTTTTTTCTCAACAACACACACCATCACATTTATATCACAATGTAATGTATTACAATGCACTGTTAAACCCCATCAACTGATATTGATTTGTTTTTAGGTGGCTAAAATAAGTTTAACTGCTAACTCCATTTACAGCAGCTAATTTCTGTCTGCTTCTCAAAACTCTGACAATACTGACCCAAATCTACTGCACCTCATACAACTGCTCTTTATAACAAAAAAAAAAAAAAAAAACAGTGATGATCCCTTTAAGGCCACCGATACAGCTCGGGCTGATGGCGGTAACAGAATATCTGGTAACTGCTTTTAAATTGTACTAGTAAATAATTTGGCTAGTCATTCCTAGGATGTTTTCTGAGTGAAAAACCTTTACTCTTTTTTGTCTTTCTTTCTTTTGGTTTTGGTCTTACAAATTAACTAAGGGGAGTTGGGTTGGTTTTTGGTTTTATCAATGTGGTCTTGTGAACAAGTTTGAACTAGTTTATGAAAACTGCCTGAATCTGTATTTGTTATTACTAGTACAGTTAATTTTCATTTAAAGTGAAACATTCATTTAAGGTTGTTAAAAGAAATGGTTAAAAAGAAAATGAAATCCTACAGTAAGGTAAGAACTGTTCAGTGAATAATTTTTTCTGCCCTTCTTTCCATTTTTCCTCCAGATACACCAGATCCTCCAGCTAATCCTCCTCTCCAGCTGATTCTTCTTTATCTGCTATGTTGCTCTGTTACACGTGTCTTCATTGACCTTTTGTGGTACGTTTAGATTTTACTTAATAATACACTAAATTATACACTGTATAGTTACTAAATTAAAATACTGTATTGCTTATCCACCAATATTTCTAGAACTTAAGTTTACTGAGCACCCAGGTTTCAGGACAATTTTGTGGAAAACAATATAAAACAGAATTGGAAAATACTAAAAACAGCAGAGCACAACCCTCTCAGCTCAACAGCTCTGTATGGAGAGAAAATCAACTCAATATATCTGTGCATGCATACTACTTGATTTGTGCACGTGTAAATGGTGTGTGTGTGCGTGTGTATTTTTGTGTACCTCTATGCGTAAAACATGAGTTGTAAACTGTAAACAACATTTTGACCGTAACTTATCCGAAGTCATAGACAAAATGATTATTACAGATTTAAAAAGTCTCCTACAGACACAAATCATTAACTACACATGCACCAATCACCTGACACACACACACAAAGCTACATTTACGCACATATCAACACGAGGAGTTTTGAGACTCTTTTCACACATCCAAAGCCTCACAGATTCATGTGTTCATGGTGTGTTTAATTGTTGGTGTAAAGCTGGGTCATCTGATTCTTCTTCCAAGTATTATTTTCCTTGATATTTTATTCATGCTAAACTTGTGAATATGTGTAAAAAAAACCATCTCCCACCCCATGGTTATAACACACTTACTTTGTAATCCAAATTTAACAGGTGATTGGTGCATGCGTAGTTTACGATTTTTGTGTGTAGGAGACTTTTTGAATTTGTAATAATCATTTTGAACGTAACTTCAGGCAAGTCATGGTAAAAATGTTGTTTACGGTTTACAACTCATGTTTTATACATGCAGGTACACAAAACTAAACACAAACAGGTTTACATACACAAATTAAGTGGGACACATGCACAGATATATTGAGTTGATTTCCTCTCCACAGTTCTTTGCCTGTTTCAAAGGTGAAATCATGATCTCATCATGACGGTAATGCCAATGGATGAGACTGACACCTGGGGACCTCTGAAAAATTGTTTTTGAATAAATATTTGAGATAGTATATTTACACCTGAATGCACAAAATGGAAGCATTTTAGAATTAATAGTGGTGTGTATGTTACTTGTAAACAAGTTCCCATCCCAGTTTGACTGAAAATCTTTACATGTCCCTTGTAACCCCCCCCCCATGTTACTTGTCTTTGTGACTTTTAGTCATTGTGGCCTTACTGGCAAAGTTATGTTGAACAAGCTTCTGTCAATGAAAAATAAAAGTCTTGAATAAATGCATTCTGAATTTATGTATGTTTTCAGTTTAATTAGGATATTCTACATTAATATTACAGTTTTTGTTTGGCAGCCATTGCTGCCAGTCATTTGACTGTTTTTAAAAGGAAGTATTTCAAGTTTATTGAAGGTGTTAAATGGTAATAATTTAGTTTAAAAATCTGTAAAATAATGGTATTTTTCTGCAGAATTATGTGGATTATCACTTTATTGAAGAGGTTTGATCGTAATAATTTAGTAAAAATCTGTAAAATAATGGTATTTTTCTGCAGAACTATTTGCATTATCACTTTATTGAAGATGTTTGATTGTAATAATTTGGTAAAAATCTGTAAAATAATGGTATTTTTCTGCAGAACAATTTGCATTATCACTTTATTGAAGAGGTTTGATCGTAATAATTTGGTAAAAAATCTGTAAAATAATGGTATATTTCTGCAGAACAATTTGCATTATCACTTTATTGAAGAGGTTTGATCGTAATAATTTGGTAAAAATCTGTAAAATAATGGTATTTTTCTGCAGAACTATTTGTATTATCACTTTATTGAAGAGGTTTGATCGTAATAATTTGGTTAAAAATCTGTAAAATAATGGCATTTTTCTGTAAAGCTCTTAATGAAAATTTCCGTAAATTTAATGTATTTGTACTTAATTTGAGATATGATATTTTACTTTATATTTGCAGTTTTTTTTT
Organism: Hirundichthys speculiger; assembly: GCA_018398805.1. Lineage (NCBI taxonomy): Eukaryota > Metazoa > Chordata > Actinopteri > Beloniformes > Exocoetidae > Hirundichthys > Hirundichthys speculiger. The sequence continues at coordinate 1,897,270 of JAGFBZ010000110.1, forward strand.
GGCAGCCGTAGCTGCCAGTCATTTACCGTTTTTTTACGGGATTTTTTTTTTTTTACAGTGTATGCTCACATTTTCTACCCACATTTACCAGTGGATTGAATTTGGTGAGTTATGGTTTCAATCGTTTTCATACTTTGCAGTATAACAAAGTTACAGCTGTTCGCTACAGCTAACGTTGAACACTGTCAGAGCTAGCCTAAGCTCCGGTGAAAAACAGCTCCGATTTGCAAGAAGTTTGCATTAACGGTAACATAAAAGAAGAAACAGACTTCTTTCTAATATCTCTGTAACTGGTGAATCCATGTCAGAGATGTGTTTTGCACAGTGTACCTGAAGTAAACCCCCCCCCCCCCCCCACCCACCCCCACCACTCTTATTTGAACAACTAATGTAAGGTAAATCTAAAACTCTAGTCACCTCTCATTCTTAGTTTTAAGTTGACTTATACTGACATGAAAATCTCATTCAGATTATTTTTTATTTTCTGTCTGAAATGGTCCTGTAAATTATGTAAATTTGAGACTGAATTTTGATGCCTCTTTTGACATGTATAGATTAGTGCAGGGGTCGGGAACCGTTTTGGCTGAGAGAGCCATGAACACCACATATTTTTAAATGTAATTCCGTGAGAGCCATACAATATGTTTAAAACTAAAAATACAAGCAGATGTGTGGATTTATGTAATTTCAACAGTTTTAAAGTACAATAATTCTCTGAATTCTTTTTAAATAGCATTGCTATTCTGTTGCTAATCAATGATGAGTATTTCTTACCCTTAATGCGACTTCTGGCGCTGCATGGTTTTGCTGATGGCTTTGTAGTCTGGTTGATTCGTGGTGAGGTTAAGCTTCATGCAGGCGTTGAGAGTTCCATCCGTTAAACGTGATCGTAGCTTGGTCTTAATGTTCTTTAGATGTGAGAAAGGCTGCTCACATACATACGTAGAGCCAAACATTGTCAGTACAGCAATACTCAAACGCTGCAGTGTGTGGTATGTGACGGGAAGCGAGTTTCAAGTTTTAACAATCAGCTGGTCTGCAGGTTGAAGTTTTTTCATTTCTTCCCACTTGTGTTGGCTCGCCAACTCTGCGTGCTGTCGTGCAAGTCTTTACAGTGAATATTCACCCACATGTCTGAGGCCTTCAGGTCAGCAGCTTGTAGCTCGAAATCTCTGACGGCGACACCGGTGGTGTAACTTAGGTCCGTGCTGTCCACTGCGCACTTGTGTGGATGAGTGATGAACTTAAAAAGACGAGTGAGCTCGCAAAATTCACCAAAGCGCACTTTGAATGACTGCAGGAAATTAGATGTGAAGCCTGCCAACTGCTGAAGATCCAGATGTTGAGCAAGATGTTGCATGTATCTTTGAACTCTCCCAGTTTTTCAAAGTGTATTAAACGACCTGTTTCAATGTCGCTGAAAAAGTCGCTGTTTTCAAATGCAAACACTGCTTGTTGCAGGGATAAGATTGTATTTCCAACGCCTTGCATTTTCACATTGAGCTGGTTTAGATGTTCAGTCATGTCCACGAGATAATAGAACTTCAGGAGCCACTCAGTGTCAGCTAACTCGGGATGCTCCAAATTTTTCATTTCAAGAAAAGTCCGTATTTCGCTCAGACAAGCCGCAAAACGGCTGAGCACCTTCCCCCTTGACAACCAACGCACGTTGCTGTGAAGAAGCAGACCAAGATCATTTTTCCCAACTTCATCCAGCAGTGTTTTAAACTGGAGATCATTTAAAGCTCAGGCAACAATAAAGTTGACCACCCGAACGACCAGCAACATCACCTCACCAAGCTGCTCGCCACACATCTGAGCGCAAATTGGGTTGTTTTATTACTTCTTAATGTTTTTTTAATCATGTCATGAATATTTTACAGTAATTAAAAACATATTTAAAAAAGAAACATTTGTTTAATTTTAATGACCTCTCACGGCCCACCTGCAGTACCGCGACAGCCCACCAGGGGGCCGCTGCCCACACTTTGGGAATCACTGTACTACAGGTTGTTTGTGAGTGTAAAAGCGATTGCAAACTTCAGCTGTTATCAAAATATTGATATTTTTGACATTAGTTTCTAAATTTAATTAAAAATAGAAATTAAGCTGTTCTATGCACCTGAACATGGATCCACATGTATTTTACAGAATATCAGCACAAGTGTTGATGATGATCCAACACTTATGTCTCCATTGTTGTAGGGGGGGGGGGGGGGGGGGGGTACTCAGGTGTGGAACTGTTCCAAAGGCCTGTGTCCTGATGATGGGCATCATATATGCTATAAACTTGTGTTAAAGATGAAATACACTTTTGAGAAGTTTCAAAAGCTTTTTCTAGAGCTCATTGTCCTGAAGTTGTCCCCAAAATCCTGTCCCTCCAAAATAAGCTCGAGTTCACATGTTTGAAGTTGGTTTTATTTGCTGAAGCAAGTCTAATGTTTAACGTTTTGCCATGACAACTTAATTGAAAATGTTTTATTGAAAAAAATAAAGGTGTTTAATTCAACAATTGTCAAATTTTTGAAGTCATTGTTTAAATACAAATTTAGTCAATTTAAAATGCAGAAAAAAATATGTAAAATGTTGTGTAAATATTAATGCATATAGTGCATAAATAAAAGTTAGAAAAGGTATTCAAAATTACCTGGAAGATCAATTGATTTTAAGTGAGATTTTTTAGTTTGAAGCTGTCACAGTCTATGTAACTTACAAAGAATAAGAGAGTAACATTCAATGACCATATTAATATTAATCATTAAATTACTTTAGGTTTGCCAGTTAAAGTAACTTGTATCCTGCAAGTAAGTTTTACTTGATGTTCGCTCTTGTGGAATTTACTTCAATTTGTAAGTGCAAAGGTTTCCTTTCCTAGGTTTTCTCAAGTAAATAATACTCCACATTTTTTTCAGTGTATATTTTCCTTTATTCCTCTTTATTAACATTTTTATAAGCCATTTCTATAGATGCTCATCACCACATACACGTTTCCTTATCAGCATTCTTGCAAACTGCCAAACTTTAGAGACACAGATGGATAGAAATCGTGAGAGGAGCAAGTTTTCAAAGGCATCCTGTTCAGAAATAGTCTTCCTCACACTGAGCTTCTGCATGTGCATCAAGTTAGCATGCTGTTGGATATTTAGTGCTTCTGGTAACGTCTACAGAGGAGGGAACAATACCTCAAAGTCACTCCACCCTCAAATTTTGTGAAGTAGGATCCTGGCAGAAAGGGCCAGTGATGTTCTGGAGTGAAAGTTCACACTGCTGCCTGGTTTACATAATAAGTGTAGTGTAATAAGTGTTCATATTTTGCAGAGGGAGTTATTCTTCCCATTTTATGGAAATGAAGTATTGTTCCATGTTCTTTGTTTTGGACAAACAAAGAGGACATAGATGGAAATGGGAGTTTGAGATAAATGGTGGGGGCCATTCACAATGCCTTGGGGAGTGTTTTCAAAAGGTGACCTATCTAAATAACTGGCATTAATAACTGCTTTTACTGCAGAACAAACTTTCTCTAGTGTCCCTTTTTTTCCTGGTTGTAAAAATGATCCAATTTTATTTATTTTTTTATCCTGGCAGCTCTTTGTCAATGTGTTTTTTGATCTGTTGTTCCTGTTGCCTTACTTTTTAAGTTCAAAAGGTCTGCAGAGCAATGGACTGTTTTTTTTTTTTTTTTTTTTCTGTCATAAAACCGGTGGGGGTCTTATTTTATCAGTCTCCCTCCTTGCTGATCTTTTTTGTCCCTGGGCCAGTGAATCCAATCAGAACGTGACCAGTGAGGCCTTTGATTCCGCCATCAAACGTTGATTGTCTACCACCTTGTAAGGTGCCTATCAGATAATAAGGGGGACTTGAATACCAGCCGGTTTGTCACAATGAGGGTGGTCCTGGTGTTTTCACCTGACGTCCAGCTTGTCTGCGCTGGCCCCGTCTCACCATTCTCTCCAGGGAAATCTCACAAGAGCAGCTGTCCTTATCAATGCGCCGCCGCTCACTGCCTGCCTGGGCTGCTCTCTCCATGACAGCAGCCCTGAGGTAGCGCTAATCTGCCAAGACTTCAACAAAATTAAACCACCAACCAGCCCACCTGGGGGGAGAGAGGCAATGGGGAAAGATTTCCTGCTAACCATAATATTGCAACAGAGGCTAAAGTCATTAATATGATATTACAAGCATTGCAAAGCTTACAAATAAAAAGACTCTTGTAGTTTAGATGCTGGTTTCCCCTTAAAGGGCAGTTCATGCAAAATACTGTAAGAATGTTATTTTACATCTCTGCTCATGCCACATAAAATACTTTTCTGATTTAACTGGCTCTGTGCGACTAACCTTAAAGTACAGTGGTACCTCTACTTACAAACGACTCTACATACGAAATTTTCAGGTTATGAAACGCCTCAATGGGAAAATATTGCCTCGTTACGAAAGAAATTTCAGGATACGAAAGTAGTGCTGCTACTCTTAGCTCCCAGAGTTTACTAAACGTAAACATAGCTGTCGGCTCTGTATCTTGGTTTGAAAGTGGTGCATCCGAGCTGCTCTGCCATTGGCTATCACTAAGTATCTTCCTGGCATCCCATTGGCTAGGAGGGCCCCTTGTCTGTGTAAGCGTAACCCAGCAACCCAGGTAAACAAACAATTTTTACCTCCACCAAGGAGGTTATGTTTTTGTCGGTATTCGCTGTCTGTGTTCAAGATAACTCAAAAAGTTATGGATGGATTTTGATGAAATTTTCAAATCTTGGATTCTGGATCACTTTCAAATTTTTCGATAATTGTTGCATTTAGTGGAGGTCTGCGCTCTCTGAGTGCTTTTCTAGTTCTAACATGTATTTCTTACAGGTTTTTATGTCATTTCATGTATTGTTTATAATTTATAAAAAAAAATAATGTTCGAATTTTTGGGGGGCTTGGAACGGATTAGGGTATTTACATGGAAAACGCGTCTATTTACGAAATTTTCAGTATATATTTAATAATAGAAAGTGTTCTGATGCCATGTTAAACACAGATCTAGTATAATAGAGTAGAGGTGATATATATCATTCTAGCCTTCATACATCCAAATGAGGAAGAGGAAGGATGCTGGCTGGGTCTTCTACTTGTATGTCTTTCATGCTGTAGTGCTGCTGGTGTAGACCATGTAGGTCAAGCTCGCATACTGCCTGATGGGCAAATTTGTGGTTAGTCTCCCATTTAGTTGTTACAGGGAAAAAAACTTGAAGAGGTTCACTGTTGCATCAGCACCTTCGATTGCCAATAGATATCAAACCCATCATATCTAAAGACATCAAAAAGCTGCATTTGAGCATGAGTGAGCAAGGAATGAGCTGACGTCACTTCAAAAAGGGGAATCTGTGTAGCGAGAAGGAGACTGTAAATCAGGGGTGTCAGACTCATTTTCACTGAGGGCCACATCAGCATCATGGATGCTGTCGAAGGGCCAGACTGACAGCATTAATGTAACAAAATGCAATGTAAATAAAATGAATTAAACTACACCTTATTATATTGTTAAATAACGGATTCTGTATTTATTTCCATGTTTTCCGTCAAAATGCCAACGTAGATTAAACTCTTTCACGACTGACTCGGCTTTCTGGAGGAGTCCGACAACCAGCTGAAGGCTAATCCCCCAGCTACCAAAGCCGAAGTGGCGGCTCTCTCCGAGAGGCTAGATGACATGGAGGACCGGAGCAGACGAAATAATCTGCGATTTGTCGGCTTTCCTGAGGGCTGTGAGTCAAGTAACCCGATCGAGTTTTTGGAGAAGGTTTTGCCCGAAATACTGGAAATACCCCCACCCGAGAGCGGATGGTTTATTGAGCGAGCCCACAGACTTGGTCCCCGAGCTACGGAAGACAGGCATAGCGCCCGGACTCTGATTGCGAGGTTTATACGATCGGGGGACCGAGACAGCATCCTGCGTGCATCCCGGGGGAAAGGAGAACTTCGGTGGAATGGGAAGCGAGTCATGATCTTTCCAGACTTCTCCAGGGGCACCGTGGCTAAACGAGACGCATTCAGAGAGTGCAAAAGAGTCCTGCATCAGCGTGGAGTGAAGTTTTCCCTGCAGTATCCAGCCACGCTCCGCGTGGACACAAAAGAGGGATCCCGCCGCTTCGACAATCCCAAGACAGCCATGAACTTCATCAGAAGTGAACTATCCCACCTGGCTGAGGACACAGAGTAATCCGGCACCTTCCTGCCTCGTCTATGTGGGAACTGATGTTCCCGTTTTCTCCTTTTCCTTCTCCATTCATGGGGTGACGTGAGTTAAATGTCCGCTGGTAGTACTTATTGTTCACATTGAAAGTTTAGGTCACATTGTGCACCCACCAAATGGTACCGTCTGTATAAAAATATTGGGTATCTGTTCAGTTCATACACAAGGTGCCTACATATTTCAGTGACTTTTTTTTTTTTTTTTTTTTTTTTTTTTGATAAGTTGCTACGGTCGGACTTAGTTTTGTCAGCAACTTTACTGACAGTTACGGACTATTAGGATTCACAGTGCGCAGTGTTCTGGGTTTGCGCCGTTTGTTACTGAGTATGTACCTCAGTTTTATCTGTGATGATTGTCATTATTATTCCTATCTGGGTTTTCGTTTTCTTTTTCTTTTTTCTACGTCCAAGACCGTCTCAATCCCGAAAACAAGACATGGATCCTGCTCACTACCTCAGTTACATTTCTATGCAATATAACAATGTCTACTCATAATTATAATTTGCGCCTAGCCACCTGGAATGTCAATGGTTTGGGAAACCCCATCAAGAGGAATAAGGTCATTTTCAGTTTGAAATCAACCAGGTATGATGTAGTTTTTTTGCAAGAATGCCATATGTCTGTGAGAGACTCTAAAAAACTACGGAGAGGATGGGTGGGATATGTTTTCTGTAGTCCTGAAACGAGCCGAAGCAGAGGTGTCATCACTTTAGTGAATAAGCATTTACAGTTTAAATGCATAAAAGAGGTGAAGGATGAGGAGGGGCGGTGTCTTATTATTTTAGCTGAAGTCCAAGGCAGAAAATTAATACTGGCTAATTCCTATGCCCCAAATGCTGATGATTCTCTGTTTTTTGCCAACCTGGAATGTAAATTGACTGACATGGGAAGTTATCCAATTATCTGGGCTGGGGATATGAATATTCTTATGGATGTAATTTTAGACAGAAGTGCGCCTAATAAGGCTAGACCCCCAAAATCACTTCTCACAATTAAGAAACTGTGCTCAGCATTAGGCCTTGTGGATGTGTGGCGTCTGCTTAATCCTAATGGGAGGGACTATACCTTTTTTTCAGCAGTTCATGGTGTATTCACCAGAATCGACTATTTTTTTACTTCAAAAGAAATACTTCCATCTATAATGTCATGTGTAATTGGCAACATACTAATATCAGACCATGCAATAGTCACGCTTGACCTGGCCCCTATTAACGATATGATGAAATCTCCAAGATGGAGATTCAACTCCTCCCTCTTGCAAGATGATGCCTTTAAGGCTATGCTGAAAACACAAATAGATTTATTTATCGAAACAAACATTGCCTCAGTCTCATCAGTAGGCACAGTTTGGGAGGCCTTAAAAGCCTTTGTAAGGGGTCATGTTATTCAATTCTCATCGCGCAGGAAAAAACAAAATACAAAGAAACTTGTAGACTTGGAGAAAAAAGTGAGAGAGGCAGAAGACAAATTAAAGCAAAACTATTCCCCGCATAATTTAAAAACTGTCACACAGCTTAAATATGAATATAACCGAATAGTATCACAGAAAGTTGAGTTTGGGCTCTTTAGGGTGAGACACAGGTATTTTGAGTCCGGGGACAAAGCCGGGAAACTCTTGGCACGATATATTAAGCAACAGGAGTCCATGGCAACAATATCTGTTGTCCAGTCTCAAAGTGGGGGTCTTGTGACAAAATCTTCAGACATAAATGAAGCCTTTAGAAAATTTTACGTGGAACTGTACACCTCCACGTCCTCTCGTCAAAAGGAAGATATTCTCTCATTTCTAGCAAATCTAGACCTTCCAGCATTGAATATGGAACATCGCGAGATGCTGGATGCTGCAATCACGACAGAAGAAATAAAGGAAGTTATTCAAAAGCTGAGTGCTGGTAAATCACCCGGACCTGACGGGCTGACCGCAGAATTTTATAAAAGTTTTATGGATGAGCTCACTCCACTTTTGTTACAAATGTATAATGAAGCGTTTGAAAAAGAAATGTTACCCCCCACTTTGTCTCAGGCTCTAATATCTTTGATTTTAAAGAAAGGGAAAGAACCCACCGACTGTAAAACTATCGCCCGATTTCTTTGATACCAATAGACACTAAAATACTCTCCAAAATCCTTGCAAATCTTCTCAACACTGTTATAACTACGCTAATACATACAGACCAGGTTGGGTTTATATGTAACAGGTTTGCTTCAGATAATATTCGACGTCTAATTAATGTTATGTGGACTGTCAGGAACAACAGTGCACCTACTGCAGCCATCTCACTCGATGCTGAAAAAGCATTTGATTGCGTAGAGTGGCAATATCTTTTTCAAGTGCTCGAGAGTTTTGGTTTTGGGCAGACATTTCTAAAGTGGGTGAAACTGTTATATAATGAACCACAAGCAGCTGTACAGACTAATGGTATAATTTCTTCATATTTCAAGCTAGGCTGCGGAACCCGACAAGGTTCTCCTCTCTCTCCATTGCTGTTTTGTTTAGCATTAGAGCCTTTGGCTGCAGCGATTCGGAAAGACCCAAATATCCCTGGAGTCTGTATTGCGGGGACTACACACAAGCTTATGCTATATGCTGATGACATTTTAATATTCATTACGGACCCAGGCAAATCTATTCCCGCATTGCTTAAAGTTATAAAATCTTTTTCTAGTTTTTCAGGCTATAGAGTCAACTGGACTAAATCTGAGGCTCTCCCTTTGACAACATATTGCCCAAAAACATTATTTCAAGCCGGATCATTTCAGTGGCCCACTAAGGGAATAAAATATTTAGGAATATTATTTCCTAGGCAATTAGACAAAATAGTGCAATGTAATTTTGAACCCCTCTTAGACAAAATTAACACAGACTTGGAAAGGTGGTCGCCACTTTATCTCTCTTTATGGGGAAAAGTCAATATTATAAAGATGAACTGTTCTGCTAGAGTTAATTATCTACTTCAGTCTCTCCCACTGAATATCCCTATAAAATACTTCAAACAATTCGATGCCATGTGTAACAAGTTCTTTTGGAATGGTAAAAGGCCAAGAATACATTTGTGTAAATTGCAGAAGCCGGTAATGAAGGGTGGCCTGGGAATGCCAAATCTTTTGTTTTATTATTATGCATTCAATCTGAAGCAGCTGATACACTGGGCGTTACCCCCAGAGAGAGCACCACCGTGGTATGCAATAGAGCGGTCACTGTGTATTTCAATACCTCCATTGCTCTTCTTGTCTGCCAGAATGCTGCCAGGTGCTCGATCCCATCCTATTATCTCTCATTTACAGGGGCTATGGAGGGAGTTGTCTCGGTTATTTAAGATTAACCCTTTTTTAAGCCTATCTTCGGGTCTATGGGACAACCCAAAACTCCTTATTGGTAAATCATCTCCCATATGGAAGGAGTGGGTGATTAAAGGGGTAAACACTCTGGGTGATCTGTATGAAGATGGTGTACTTAAATCATTTGACAATCTGGTTGAACAATTTAATCTAGCCAGAAATCAATTTTGGAGATATCTCCAGCTGAGACACCTCCTTGTCACCACTTTTGGTTCTACACATACACCACCCCAGGGCATGGACCTCATTAAAGAGATTTTACGGGTTGCAGGGAGTAGGCATGGGGCCGCCCGTTATTACTCTATGCTTATGAATAACTCTGGTTATCCATCCAATACAGCTCTGAGAACCCTATGGGAGAGGGATCTGAACATAACATTTACAGACAATGATTGGGATACAATTGTTGGAATCACTAAACAAGTTTCCAAGGATATCAAAATAACGTTGATTCAATTTAAAATCCTTCATCGTTTTTATTGGTACCCAAACAGGTTATTCAGGCTGGGGTTGAAAGAAACACCGGACTGTTGGAGATGTGTGGGCGAGTTGGGTACCCTAACACATGCACTATGGGCATGCCCTAAGATACAGTCATTCTGGGAAACGGTTCATGAGACTATCACAGAGGTCATAAGAGGGGGCTTTGAGTTCTGCCCCAGTCTCTACATATTAGGTTATCCTAAACCTTTGGCCCATATTGTAAAACCCTTAACCAACTGGCTTCAGACATGTATCATGATTGGTAAACAGATGATAATGAGAAAGTGGAAAGACACAGAGGGACCAGTGTTTCAAGAATGGCTCACAGAGTTAGGCAAAGTAGCTGCCTTTGAACGAATATCCTATAGTATAACAAATGATATTGATAAATATAATGAGAAATGGGGGAGGTTTTTGAGACTATACTCTCTACAGGACAACTAAAATCTTCCTGCATAGATAAATCACTGTAGTTTTTATTGTGTGGTAGTTGTCTCCTGTTAACTGGATTGGTGAATATATTGAGCATGGACTAACTGTATGTCTTGGACTTATTATTTAGTTCTTTTATTTATTATTGTTCGTACTCTGTTTTATTGTCACAATAAGGTTGTGTATCTTGATTCTGCCTTATCTCTTTCATTTACTAATTTTGTTTTTGTTTTCTGTCTGTTTGTTTTTATTTTTACTGACTTTTAGTTTGGTTTTGTAAAAACTCTTAAAACTCAATAAAAGTTGAATCATAAAAAACACATGTGCTGTAAATGTTCGAGGAAAATAACACACTATACCGCAATTTGATTACGCAACTACTTTTCTTTTCCCCAGCCTGTTTTTTTTTAATGTTTTGAACAAATCAAATCACAAACAAATCACCAGTCATGTCAGCATCAAAATGCATAATGTTGCCATGCATTTCTCTCTCTCAGTAACGGTGTTGTGACATGAACTGACTATAATGATGCTTGCCACATGCGTTTGTAGTTTTTAAGCCCTTTTTGAAGCCTTTTTCAGACTCCTGTACTGTCTGTCTTCCTCTGGGATGTCACGATTTGTTATTCTGAGTAAAATACAAGAATTTATTGCATATAAAACTAAATTTTTCCTCTATTTATTTGACATTGCAAGCAATACAGCACATTGGCAATGTGGAGACAGAGAAGCGTGGGGATTAGATAAAGTCTGGCACATACTGAGTTGATAATAAGCTAGGCAGGGAAGTGAGGGAAAAGGGAGAAAAACAGAAAGTGAAAGATGGGGAGATACAAAAAATGATGAAAACAGAGAGGGGGTGGTTATAAAATGATTAAGGGGCATGCGTTATAGAATTTCATGTTTTGAAAAACAAAAACAGGTCTGTCAGATGGCTCTGCCACCATCTGTTGTCTGCTGCCAAAATGTACAGCGCTGAAACATTTGTGAGGCTTCAGCGATTTAAATGGAACATTAATAGCTCTCTGACGTTATGGAAATTTTAGAAAGTTGGATCATTAAACATGTGCAGAAAAGCAAGTACAACAACAAATTTAGCTAAATTTAGCATACTTAGCTCTGTGTTTGCTGTTAAAATGCCGACGTAGATTAAACTCTTCCACAACTGACACCACCTCATAACACAAGACATACTGTTGTTTCACCTTGAGATACAAACTTGTAATTGTTTTCCCATCGTTCATGAAACTGTCTTCCTTGTGCATCAATTTTTCTCTTCTTGGACATGTTGGGGTTAGTTTGTAGAGGTTTTTCTGAAGTCCATCATTTCCTTTCTCATAGCTACTGTTATCGTTGTGGGTAACTACGAAATGCATGATGGGAGATGTAGTTTATTGTCAATATGCGCTTTAAAGTGGCGTAAGCTTATTTTAAGTCTTAAAATATTGGTTTGAAATTTAAACCAATAATGCCCAAGTTCTCGAGGACCACATAAAATTAAGTGACGGGCCACATTTGGCCCGCGGGCCTTGTGTTTGTCACATGTTCCTTAAAGGATGGTTGTCATCATGCACAGTATCAGTGCTGTTTAATAAAGGGGTTTAAGGTTTAATCTGTAAATGTTGTCCTGGTATTTTTTATTTCATAGATTGTCGAGCTCCTTCTTGTCAGGAGCCAGAGAGTCTGGACAGTACTACTGCTGTTTGACAGTGCACACACAAACTTACACACACACACACACACACACACACTCTAAAAGAGGGACATCTCTCTTGTAAAACCTTATCGCATGTAAAGTGCACTTTGTTTGAATACATATAGTACAACGGGAGAACCCGATATTGGCTCATAATACCATTCAAAAGCTATTGATTTTCAACTTTTCATAATAGAGGGGTGCATTATAGTAAGATGATGCCTGCTCATTTCTGCATCATGATAAATGGTTACAGGTAACTCTTAAACCATTTGTGCTCCTTCTTATTTTTAGTTTGGAGACCTTCAACGGCAATGATGAAATGTGTTTATTTAAAGCTTTGAATGATCATTTGATCATAAATAAATTATTACCATGACTAATTGTGTGGTCAGATTTGTCATCAAATTTACTCAAACACGTTACAACTAGGGCTGGGAAAGTTAATGCATTAATTTATTAACACCGAGATTTATTTTATTGCGCGTTAATGCATGTTGCTCACATGCTTTTGTTTTGAAAAGTCTGTTACTGGCTGCTGCAGAACCGGAAAACAATTAGCAGGTAAACAAGGAAAAGCTAAAACAGACATGGAGAATGGTAAAAATCCGTGAACTTTACAGTTCAGGTAGCAACTCAGGTAGAAATATTAACAAGTCTGTCTAAAAAAAAAAAAAAAAATTTTAGACTGCAACAAAACTTTGACGTCATTCCTCCATGTTCCATCAGATCTGCTCCATGTGTTCACTGTCCTGCTGTTCTCTAGCTGGTTACTGCAGTGCGGCTCCATCTAGTGGCACGGATGTGTAATGACAACAGAAAGTCCAGTCCTCGATTATAAAACAAATTCAGTTCTGTGGCCCGTTTTAATTTTGTATTTTTGATCCAAGTCTAAAATTGAAATATCAAAAAAAAAACAGGCATTTTTTTCTTTTTTTTTTTTTGTCAGATTAAAAAACCAAAAACGTAATGAAATGTCACTTTTTAATTTTTTAATTTTTGATTGACAATTGAAAAAGGAAAGAATGAATGATACACAGATTGGTAAAGTTACTGAACTTTAACATGGACATTTTCATTTTAAAGTTCATTTCAGTTTCATTTAAAAGGATTCAACAGAAACAAGGTTATTTGTAACAACTGACAAGTTGAACTCCCCGTTAAAAGTTTCTGCTGTTACCTCAGAAATTACCTGTTTTAATGTTCTGATTGTGCTGAGACACAATCATTTTGTTAGATTTGTTTGTAGACTTTTTAAAATTTTTTTCATAAAAACAGGATGACATTAATGCCCTGGCAGTGGCAATAAGCTTTATTTTATTTGACATTTTTTAAGATGAGATTTACACTAAATATGTGTTACTGACAAGTGCTGATGTTAAACATGTTTGAACAACACTTTAGTTCATATGGCAGCAGAACATTTAAATAAAAGTGCATTTTACACTACTTTTGAATACAATATTTCATTTCCCGTATACAATGCAATTAATCGTGATTAATCAGGGCAATAATGGCATTAATCGTGATTAAAAATTTTAATCGTTGCCCAGCCCTAGTTAAAACACAAAAGTCAGAGGGAGCATTACTGGCATTCAACAAAAAAGTTTGATCTTTATCAGTCTTTGACTTTGACCACCAGGAGCCCATCGGGCCAATGTTTAAAAAAAAAAAATGGGGTCAAAACATCAGTAACACAATTCTCCACAATACTTCACACTTTATTCTGAATTTTCTCTGGTCCTTAGCAATGGCTCTGTGGCATTTTGGTTTTTAAATCTCAAATGAACAATTCATGGGCTCAGTGCAACGTGGCAAGGGAAGGTAGAAGTTCTAGATAACCAGTCGAACAACCGGTTTCAACTGGTGACGCCACCCAGTGGATGCCATTTTCGTGGTACTCAGTTTTTCCGTATCGTAACAGGGATGACTTTGGTCTCCATTTACAGTGACGAGGATGGTAGGATCTACTGACAAACTACAACTCCACCTGGTGACAGCGGTGCACCACTTTTGACGTTTGGCAACTGCTAATTGCAGAAAAAAAAATGGGAGAAATGTAGAAGAAGAAAAAAAATGGATTGACAAAACCAATATTGAAGGAGCTGAGATGCTTTCCTGTTGCAGTGGAGATGATGAGTAAGAAGAGATGCCTGAGGCTACGTTCAGACTGATCTAAAGGATCCAGGTGTTCTATGTGATTGTTCACATCAGTATCTTCAATGCGACCCATATTTCCTGATCTAATATGTCACAAAGTCTCCGTCTGCTCATCCAGCTATGCGCTGCTCTGGTTCCTTGTTCAAGGTTTTGAGACAGTTCACAGTAGTTACAGCACATGAAGGATCAAAGTTGATGTGAGAATTCATGATAAATCAGGTGCGGAGCATCAGGTGGGGTTGGGGGGGGCAGTACTTCCCCGGCCCGGGCCGAAAGACAAAGAAACAGACCTCTCCTCAGGCATCAGTCACACCTTGCACACTACTGGATACAACAACTTCTGCGAAAAATACATACGACCTATATGAGGTTATATATATGTTTCCCCAGCCAGATTGAATCATGAATCAAAAAAATTTAAGACTGACTTTGGTCATGTAGGTTTCTATACAGTGAATTAAATTGTGTGCTGCATGGCTGGCTGCATGTTCACTCTCACAGTTAATTCTACAATGTGCTAATTTACAAGTCGATCGCCGGTAAGATCTTCAAATGTATTTTGGGTAAAATCATTATCAACAGCCATCTATCAGCGTCATCATCAGTCACTAGTCAACAGAGTCTATGTGGTTCAGGGTAGGTGGATCACAGATTAATCTAATCAAGAGTGGCAGTTCATACCCAGCCAACAATGACATGTGGGGACCAGATGAGGGCATTATTGGCAGTAAATGTGGGCCCCATCATGGGCTTGCACCCAGGATCCCCATTGGGGCAAGCTGTGGAAGCCCAGACGTACTAAAAGTGGGACCTGCAAGGGTGCTGCATGGGTCTTAATTGGGCAATTCATGTCAGACCCATTTGGGCCCCACCTGCTCAAATGGGTCCAAAGTGGGCTTTGCACCGGGGATCTAACCATGGCTACCCAGATGGGCCTTAAATGGGCTCTTTAAGAGTCCTATGTGGGTCCTAACCGGGCAATTCATGCCAGACCCATTTGGGCCCCACCTGCCCAAAGGGTTTTAAAGTGGGTTTGCTCCCGGGATCCATATGGGGGCCAGCCATGGATGTCCAGATGGGTTTTAAGTGGGATCTGTAAGGGTCTCATTTGGGTCTTAACCGGGAAATTCATTCCAGACCCATTTGGGCCCCTCCTGCCCAAAGGGGTTTAAAAGTGGGTTTGCACCCGGGATCCATATGGGGGACAGCCATGGATGCCCAGATGGGTTTTAAGTGAGATCTGTAAGGGTCTCATCTGGGTCTTAACAAGGTAATTCATGCCAGACCCATTTGGGCCCTACCTGCCTAAAGGGGTTTAAAGTGGGTTTGCACCAGGATTCAACCGTGAATACCCATATGGGTTTAAAGTTGGCTCTGTAAGGATTTTATGTGGATCCTAACTGGGCAATTCATGCTGGGCCTATCTAAACCCAACCATGCCAAATCGTTTAAGGAAACAATCTAAGAAAAACTAAAAACGAAGAATGAATATAAGCACAAGATGAACACAAGACATTTGATGCTTTGAACTACAAGAAATATATTAAATTGAACAACAAAAATGATCTTTTAAAAACAACAACATACCGGTAAACAACTAAAAAATGTTTTTAAAAAATCTCTGAAAAAAAAAAAGATCTCTCCAAGAAATACATACAAAATGCACTCATTACATCAAACAATAACAATTTAAATGTATTTTTTGCCTTAATATGACAGCTGCTTGACAGGAATGGGGTCAGAGAGCGCAGGGAATGACACGCAGCAAAGGGTACCAGGCTGGGAATCGAACCTCGACCAGCTACAAGCGAAGAACTATAGCGTCTGCACATGGGGCAGGTGCCCAACCCGCTGAGCTACACATCACCCCTTAATTTTCACAACATAAATAAATGAAAATTATTATTTTTTAAAAATCTGAAAAAAAAAGAAAACCTCTCTCAAAAAAATACATCAAAATACACTCAAGTCGTTTTGACTCATTGCGTTACTCTTCAGTGCACCTAAAAACAAGGAAACAAAAGTCAATTTAGCAAGGTTCTTTTTTGCTTCAACTTGCAACTTTTCAAATCATTTAGTCAGGTAAAACACATTTCCACATGTGGTAAACTAAAATATTTCCCCTAGGGTGACATTTACCATGAAGTTTATGCCTACCTATAACCCTTTTTCCCATTACATATTGAAATTTAGCCTCAACCATTGACTTCGCTGTATGAGCGGTCACGTGACTCACGGAGCCATCAGTAGTTCAGACAGAGTGCTTTATTTAAAAATTACGTTCCTGAGCTGCCTCCCGCCAGAACCCGTTCAAACCGACTGACAGCTGAGCTGTTTGGAACTTTTTAGAGCTACATGAACTACATGACTGCTGCCGGCGAGTTGGAAGACTGTCGTAACTATCTAAAGGCACCGGTTCCGAAACAAACCTTGTGCTGTCAGCTGCTCCTACGGAGCAGACAGCAGCATCAGATATCTGATGGTAAACAATGAATAAACATACTATTGCTGCGAACAGACACGTCTGTCACTGAATATATTATGTTAATGTTGATTTTAATGATGCACAAGAAGAGTCATGTACTGTTGTTTAATAAAGTATATGTTACTAAGATTTTTTGGTATTTATTTGAGATACATTATGGTCTTCATTAATCAAGCAACAGAAAAAAAAATAGTTAGATTAATCGTCAAAATTGTACAATAACAACGATATAACATATAAAAACAAACTAGGCTCATAAAACTAAAAGTAAATGTCTGCAAGATGACAGTATAAATCTGTCATTTTAGAGAATTTCAATATTAAAAAACAACCATTAGACTGTGGAAAAACAAGCTAAATACATTACAAATACATACAAAATAGCTATATTTAAGGCCAGTCTCTGTAAATTAAAAGTATTTTAGTATTTTTTTATGGAATGGCCTCATCTATCTAGAGTAATTTCCTGTTTAAATATTGCTCTTTTATGTACAATGACTGAGAAATAATGTATAAAAATGCTATAAATACATTAAACCAACAATAAAAGTCTGTCCATTTACAGTATTAATCTGTAATTTTTGATAATTACAAGATTTAAAAATGTTAATTTAACAGTAGAAAAACAAGCTAAATGCATTAAAACTACATCAAAAATAGCTCCATTTAAGGCCAGTCCCTGTAAATTAAGAGTATTTTGTTGTCATTTCATGAAACCGGCCTGTCCATCTACACTGATTTGCTGCATAATTGTGGTTTAAAAACAACAATGACAACTGTATCAACTAGGGGTGTCCCGATCCCGATCCCCTGATCAGATCGGCCTTTGATCTTAAAAATTTAAGGTGGATCGGATCAGCTGATCAACATTATTATAACACGCCGATCTTTTTTTCATTATTTTTTTCCTCAAAAAGTGATCCTGATTAACACAAATTAATAAAGTAATCATATTACACACACAAAAGTATTTTTTAAACTATATACATTTAATAATTTGCACTGAAATTAGGTTTCCCAGCAGCGCTGTCTTGTATCACCTTAAAAGTTTTTAGACCAGCGGCGTCAGGCTAAACTTTAGCAAAAATGTCAGCAGTGTGGCAGCACTATAAAATTACAAAGACCGACGCTTCGACTGCGACTTGAAACGTGTGGAAGGCTGATATATAATAAAGGGGGTAAGTAAGAAGAGAGTTTACAACACCACCAATCTAATCAGACACTTAAAAAAGCACGCAGCACCGATCATGCAGCCTTCTGTCAGGCAGCAAACACTCTGTAAAACTTTTAAAAGAAAGGACAAACTCCCGAAAGACTCTGAGAAATACAGAAAAATCCCCGAGCTAATCGCTGAATGTATTACTGAGGACGACCAGCCCATTTAGTTTGTGGAATACAAGGCATTTAACCGGCTCATTAATTACCTCGAGCCTCGAATTATGATTATTATTTATTATTTAATTATTATGAAGACAATCAGCAATATTTGGACATTGGTCATGGCCATTAAACTTTTAAAATATTTATTGCAAATGAAACAAATGTAAGAGATAACTTTAGAAAACATCAGTTTGGGCAATACAAACTGTGCATGAGGAACTTGTCAGATCATTTCAAACTGTCTGTTCACCTGCTTGGCTGCTGAGGTCTGCCTTCTGATCCACAAGCCTCTGAACATTTCTGGCAAAGCCAACAGTGGGCCACTTTACTTCCAAACTAAGAGAGAGACAGAAGAGCAGAAATAAAAAGTGTTAAATATTCTATTTAGAGATTACACTCAGCACATTACTCTATTCCTATCAACATTATATTCTTAAAAGTAATATTTGCTCATATTAAAACATGATACATGTCAATCACAGATCCTGATAAGACTTCTCTTTCCAAAATAGATTCATGCAGTTATATACTGAGTTTTACAGAGAAATAAGGTCTTACCTTCTCCATGTCAAAGTCTTCTTTTTTACAGGCATGACATCAATACAAGCAGTTCGCACACACATATGGGGAGACAGGAGAAAAAAAGTCAGCCTGTCTCTGTCCAAAGCTAATAAAAGTTCACAAATTAACATGTACCAGAAATGTAATTACCTATGCAGTCATCATAGTCTTGCTGCAGCTCTGGTGTTATTAAGACAGCCAGTTCATCTGGTAGGAAGCAGGTAGGAAGTATGTTATACAAGTTTTATAGATTGGAAAAATGTTATTTGTCTTTACCATCTCCATGGAAATAGGACAGTAATAATCCACAATCTTTGTTGTGTCTCACTGGGTTTAGCAGTAATTATCACTGGGAGTCATCCTCGATCATACATTAAATATATGTACCTGGTTTTCCATTGTATGTCTCTTTTGATTACTATTGCCCTGTGAGTTCAGACTTTCCAGTGTTGTTATTATGTTACTGACACGTAGAGGCAGAGTCTAACACTTTAAAACGTGTCCAAATTTAACTCCTTTTCCTGTTGTCACTCATCTTTGGTAAACTGGTCAAATCCTCCGCGCTCCTCTCACTCTCCTCTCTCTGCCCCCCCCCCCACCCCCCCCCCCCCCCCCCCCCCCCCCCCCACTTAGCAGAGTGTTGTTGACTCTGCTCCCCTCCTCCCTCCTCCCTCCTGCTCAGTGTGGACACAGACGTTGGTTGCCACAGCCACACATGTTGACCAATAGTGCTTTAAAAGACAATATAAAATAATAATTTAAAAAAAATCGCTCTGAATCACAAGCCGGCTCCCGTCGTTCATTTCAAAGAGCCGGCTCTTTTCCGGCTCCCGTTCGCGACCGACCCATCACTACTCTGCGGGACTTATGCAGGAACAGTGGAACATTACACAGAGCAGCATACATCAATTTGACCCCATTCAAATCACGGATAACAACGTTTATGAACACACATCAGCAGAGAGCAACATGACTGGCCATGATAGAAAATGCTTTGACCGAAAGCGCGGGAGGTCCCTCCGCAATAGGCAACTGGGTCTGGTGACAACAGTCCCAAAGGTTCTGCTGACCACCACTGCTCTCCTTTACTCGCCAATAGTCACGCAGGATCACATCCCATAAATGTAAAATAATTATTGAGTTATTTACCGAAGTATATTTGCATACACACTAAGTGCTTCTAGGATAAAGTTCAGGCTATTGATAAATAAAATAATCACAACAACAACAACAATAATAATAATAATAATAATAATAACATACGTTATCTGGGACACTTACCTCTAAAGGCGTTTGCTTGACAATGTCCGTTGTGGCTTTGTCATGAGTCCTCCTTGAAGATCACACGCCCAGTGCCGATGCGTGTGCTGTACGTCTTTCACGTGATTGATTTATGACATGCCCACTATGAACCTGATTGAAGGCCACGAGCGTTGTTGTTCTTCAAACTTCAAACTTGGTTGTTATGGGCGGGACGAAGCGAACTGGAAATAGGCGCCAAATTTAAAATTTGAAATTTGAACAGAAAATCTGCATAGCTTGATTGCAGGAAGTGACAAATAACATAAAAGAGAATAAAAATATGATACTTTTATTATATTATATGCACACACACATATTACACACACACACACCTTCCACCGAAATTTGTGGTATTATACTTTTATATATATATATATATATATATATATATATATATATATATATATATATATATATATATAAAGTTTTTCCAAATTATTTTAAATCTGTCCACCTATCAAAGAGATTTTTTTTTTCATCATATAACATAAATCAACCCAGTCCTCAACCTTATAGGTAGCTCATTCTTCATCCATTTTCTTGCTGCAGTCAACGTTAATCTATAAACATGTTTGTCCCCAAATCTTGAAAATCAATGTCGGGTTTCTTCAAGTATAATACCACAAATTTCAGTGGAAGGTCAGTATTCTGAACACTTCTCAAAGTGTTCAGACACTCTCAAAGTACAATAGAAGTACCTGGGGTGGTCTAACATTCTGAATAACACATGATGGTGGATAGACTTTAAACTCCAACATAACACCCCGAATGCCAGACACCTGAATTAGGACAAAGAGAATGTTTATACCCATACAGGTGTTATTGTCAGCATATTCTAGTCTGAAGACACAACTGTCTGTTTACGTCGATGGGAATGTTAAAGGTAAGCTTGCTATTATGTGTAAGAAGGCAGCAACAGTCCTCTTTGACCCTGCTCACCACACTGTCAAGGTAGACTACCCTACTGCTTTTTGTCAAAGCCAAACAACTGGGAGCATGCCTATGTTCCCACAGTCCTATACTCCGTCAGCCCTATGTTCCCACAGCCCTATGTTCCCTGAGCCCTATGTTCCCACAGCCCTATGTTCCCTCAGTCCTATGTTCCCACACCCCTATGTTCCCTCAGCCCTATGTTCCCTCAGTCCTAGTTTTCCCATGCTCAATCAGTCGCTGAGTTACCACTATTAACCTAATGGCTTAACACAGGCACTAACGTTACCAAACAGCTATGTTATATTACCCCACTAATAATGTCCAGAATGTTACCAAATCTCTACAGTAGTACAAATAGTGTTAGTACTCATAAAACGAGGTGTTAAAAAGTTTGTAAGTACACCAGAAATTCCAGACATTATTAAGGTAAGGTCATGGTGCAAAAGACCCTAGGTTGAAATTACTCTGAATCATCTCTTGAAAAACAACATAAAATTAATGATGACTTGACTTAGAGTTGCATTTTGAGAAAAATCTGTGGGATCATTGGGCTGTGGGAACATAGGGATGACCCCAAACAACTAAGACTGCCAAGGACCTCAAGGCCCACACGTGACTGTGTAAATTAAGGATAGAAAATTGCATAACACCGATGGGTGGACAACCCAAGAACATGTGGAAATACTCCGCTTTATCAGTTCCACATAATCTCCAACACTTTGTATCATGACACCTTGTCTGTGCTGGTGTGACTCTTATGATGTTCTTCCACTTGTGTTCTGTCCAAGATAAGGAAGAACTTGTTCTCCACTGCTGTTCATTTATCTCTTCCCATTCATCCACTAATATGACAATATTTGCCTCATTCTCATCATCCATTCTTTTATATACACTGTGTCATTTTCCTGTAAGTCTCCCTCTCCCTTATATAAATTTGAAAACTTTCTTAAGAGCTCTCAGAATATTGTAGGTCCCCTTTCTCAATTTTTAAAACTCTTATCTGTTCTATTTTTTACATATAATCCTCAAAGTAAATATTTAAATTACTTCTAGTATCTGTTAATTTACAGTTATTACATTGTTTTATGGAAAATGGTGATAAACCTGTAAAAAACATACAGACAATTGTACGTAAAATTAGAGTTAAAGATGTACAAATACAGAAAATTGTCATTAAAAAATGTAATATTAATGTAATCTTACATTATGGTTAATTAACTGTAATTTTAAACGCAAAACCTAAAATTACTAAAAAATATCTGTAAATCTACTGGCATTTCATTGTTTTAATGAAAAACAGGGAAAACCTGTGAAAAATTACAGAATATTTCTTGTAAAATTACTTTTTTTTCTTACAGTGTACGCGTTCCCAGTTCAAACCCATACCTACTTGGCCCATAAATATGCCACGCAGGGCCCATATATGCATTCCCAGTTCAGACCCATGCCCATTTAGCCCATAACAGTTCTATACAGGACCCATATTTTTGTTCCCAGTTCAAACCCATGCCCATTTAGCCCATAAAAGTTCTATACAGGACCCATATATGCGTTCCCAGTTCAAAACCCATGCCCATTTAGCCCATAAAAGTTCTATGCAGGACCCATATATGCGTTCCCAGTTCAAACACATACCCTTTTAGCCCATAACATTTCTACACAGGACCCATTTACGCATTCCCAGTTCAAATCCATGCCCATTTAGCCCATAACATTTCTATACAGGACCCATATATTCGTTCCCAGTTCAAATCCATGCCCATTTAGCCCATAATAGTTCTATGCAGGACCCATATATGCATTCCCAGTTCAAACCCATGTCCATTTAGCCCATAACATTTCTACACAGTACCCACATATACGTTCCCAGTTCAAATCCATGCCCATTTAGCCCATAATAGTTCTATACAGGACCCATATACGCGTTCCCAGTTCAAACCCATGCCCATTTAGCCCATAACATTTCTACACAGGACCCATATATTCATTCCCAGTTCAAACCCATGCCCATTTAGCCCATAACATTTCTACACTGGACCCATATATACGTTCCCACTTCAAACCCATGCCCATTTAGCCCATAACAGTTCTATACAGGACCCATATTTTTGTTCCCAGTTCAAACCCATGCCCATTTAGCCCATAATAGTTCTACACAGGACCCATATATGCATTCCCAGTTCAAATCAATGCCCATTTAGCCCATAAATATGCCACGCAGGGCCCACATATGCATTCCCAGTTAAAATACATGCCCATTTAGCCCATAACAGTTCTATACAGGACTCATATATGTGTTCCCAGTTCAAACCCATGCCCATTTGGCCCATAAATATGCCATAAAGGACCCATTTATATGTTCCCAATTCAAACCCATGACCACTGGGCCCTTGCCTGTCCCTTATGGGGCCCATGTAATCAGCTCATATGGGCTTCCTATGTGGGTCTCATACTACAAAACTTACATGGGACCCACTGATTTCATCCAGCCAAAGCCCATGCCCACACAGTACCCATGGAACCCATCTGGGCCCCACATGTCATTGCTGGCTGGGTATAGGCATAAAAGTGGAGCAACGAAATGCAATGAAAAGGGAAAAAAAAGCACAGGAAAAGACTAAACTAAAAAAGCTGGATACATGTCCTCCTGGAGAGGAACCTGACATTGTTGGCAGCGAGTCAAGCCCACCAGAACTGGCACCACAGTCAGGGAGCCAAATTTACAGGTACAATTACCCACAATCACTGTCATTTAAAACAATATGTGAGTTAGTTGTAAACTGTTGATGTGGTTGTTATCGGAGTAGCCCGACCGCCAAATGTTATTATTAGGGGCCAGGTAGCCTCACATTATTATTAGGGGCCAGGTAGCCTAATTTTATTATTAGGGACCAGGTAGCCTAACGTTATTATTAGGGACCAGGTAGCCTAATGTTATTATTAGGGGCCAGGTAGCCTAACGTTATTATTAGGGACCAGGTAGCCTAATGTTGTTATTATTAGGGGCCAGGTAGCCTAATGTTATTATTAGGGGCCAGGTAGCCTTACGTTATTATTAGGGTCCAGGTAGCCTAATGTTTTTGTTGTTCTCATGGTTTGTTAGACGTCATGACGGTTTTTTTGGGTTACTCGTGCCAAAAGGCTCGTACAGCGACAAGCTCAGAGTTGGTATTTATTAACAGCAATGGAAACACATCAGGCGAAATTGGCACTTGGTACCGAGCAGAATGAATAAATGAATGAATGAATGAATGAATGAATGAATGCCGGTAGCTACAACAACAATAACTGGTGCGTCTCCCACGTGATGTCACAACCACATAGCGCTGAATACATTTTAGTTAATGTATTATTCCATAATACTACAGGTTTGACTGATTTCTAAATGACATGGTTGCTCTTCGTGGTGTTGAACTCTTACTATCAAATGCTTTGAGCTATGTGTTAAAAATGTAGTAAGCCCTGCTGTTGCAGGCACGTGTGTGTTGTAAAACGATGTAATCACAAGCTTTATTGGACTTAAAGGGCCTGGTCATGTGCCCCAACCCCGGCCCAGCAGTGACATGTTCCGCTGCTGAAATAAATAGACTGTGAGGTACATTATGAATTTACGTTTGAGATCTTAGTGTTGCCTCTGATGTCTCCTGTTTCACTTGTAGAAAAGACAGGAGTCAGAGAGTTTTGTCTTTAACTGCGCTACTTCGGTTGTCCTACTTACCATGACATTGACTTGTGTGATGTCATTTAGTTCCAGATCAATTAGTCTTATGTACATGACAATGGAAGTGGCAGTTACTATTACTCCTGTATGTGGTAAAAGTTCCACTATGTTTCATTTTTTTATCTATTACTTTGTGCAGTTTGGCTTCTGTTAGTGTCACAAACAGAAAAAAGCAGAGTTAACACTCACATATAGCATTAGTTTCCTGAAAAGGGGACTGGCATAAATATGGCTGAAAGGAGCACATGTGAATCCATTCGTGTTGTTGTCGGGGTCATTGAGCCCACAGGTGACATTAAAGGAACACTGAAGGCAACCGTCAGTGGAAGCTATTGTGAATGTGCTGTCAGGTTCCCCTGATGATAAAAGCCCACTGAAACCTGACCGGCCAGATGGTTTGTTTTACAGACCCATCTGGGAAATTGTCACTGGAAAATGTTTGGGAAAAGGGCAGGAACATTATCATAGGAAAATAATAATTAATTATATCAGCAGAGTGGAGCCAGTTGGCAGTTTTCAGTAGGGAAGTCTGAAAGTCTTACAGTGTCAGTGAAACACGGTGTTTTATTTGGAGAAAATTCTAGTCTGGGAACCTAGAGACATTTTTTTTTTTTTACCAAACACAATATCCTGGTCTAGTTCAGACTCAAAAACAAACAAAAAACTGGATTTAAGAAAAAAAAAAGAAAATCCTGAATAAAAGCTTGTTGGGGGATTTCGACATTATTTACTTACATACTTAACTATGTATATAAGACCCACTATATTCACACACACGCACACACACAACACACACACACACACATATATATATATATATATATATATATATATATATATATATATATATATATATATATATATATCTATATATATATATAGGTATATATATATAGGTATATCTATATCTATATCTATCTATATATATATCTATATATTCTATATATCTATCTATATATCTATATCTATATATCTCTCTATCTATCTCTATTATATATCTCTATCTATATATCTATATCTATATATATATATCCTATATATATATAAGGGCCCTCCATAGCCCGTTTGCATTCACCCTACAACAATTCCACTACTTCTTTATTATTATTTTTTACTTTTTCTGTGCTCTCCTCTCTCTGTCCTACATCCTCTTTCTGTCCTACATCCTCTCTCTGTCCTGTCTCCCCTCTTTTCTTTCTCTACCCGGCTGGCCTTCGGCAGGAAGGTCCCCCCATATGATCCAGGTCCTGCTCAAGGTTTCTTCCTCTTAAAGTGGAGTTTTTCCTTGCCACTGTTTGGTATAAAGGTTTTTTTTTCTCCCTACGTGGGAGTTTTTTACCTGCCATTAGCATTGATTGGATTTAATGATATAATCTTAGTAGATGATATTTGCTCGGGGGTCATGCTCTGGGTCTCTGTAAAGCGCCTAGAGACAATTGTCATTGTAACAGACGCTATATAAACAAAATTGAATTGAATTGAATATATCTATATATTAGGGCTGGGCAGCAATTACAATTTTTGATCATGATTAACTGCATTGTATACGCAAAATCAAATAATGAATTCAAAAGTAGTGTAAAATGCACTTTTATTTAAATGTTTTGCTGCTATGTGAACTAAAGTGTCATAACATTTGTTGTTCAAATTATTTTAACATCACCACTTGTCAGTAACACATATTTAGTGTAAATCTCATCTTAAAAAATGTAAAATAAAAAAAAGCTTATTGCCACTGCCAGGGCATTAATGTCATCCTGTTTTTATAAAAAATAAAAAAAGTCTACCAACAAAATCCTAACAATCTAGAGGCCACAATCAGAACATTGAAACAGGTAATTTCTGAGGTAACAGCAGAAACTTTCAACGGGGAGTTCAACTTGTCAGTTGTTACAAATAACCTTGTTTCTGTTGAATCCTCCATCTGGGAGAACTTTAAAATGAAAATGTCCATGTTAAAGTTCAGTAACGTTACCAATTCGTGTATCATTCATTCTTTCCATATTCAATTGTCAATCAAAAATAAAAAAATGTTATAAAGTGACATTTTATTACGTTTTTCGTTTTTTAATCTAACACAAATAAAAACAAAACAAAAAAAGGCCTTTTTTTATATTTCAATTTTAGACTTGGATCAAAAATACAAAACTAAAAAACGGGCCACAGAATTAAATTTGTTTTATAAACAAATTGTAATGTAATATTGTCATTACACATCTGTGATCACTAGATCACATGTGTCAAACACAAGGCCGGCGGGCCAAATGTGGCCCATCACATCATTTTATGTGGCCCTACAGAGCTTGGGCATTATTTGCTTAAATTTTAAACCAATATTTTAAGACTCAAAATAAGCTTATACCACTTTAAAGTGCATATTGACAATAAACTTCATCTCCCATCATGCATTTCGCCGTTACCCACAACGATAACGGCAGCTATGAGCAAGACGATTTTTCAGAGCTGATGGACTTAAGAAAAACCTCTACAAACTAACCCCAACATGTCCAAGAAAAGAAAAATTGATGCACAAGGAAGGCAGTTTCATGAACGATGGGAAACAATCACAAGTTTGTATGTCAAGGTGAAAAAACAGTATGTCCTTTTGTGTTATGAGGCAGTGTCAGTCGTGAAAGAGCAAACACGGAGCTAAGTATGCTAAATTTAGCCTGCAAGAAAAACAAAAAAATGCTTCTGCTTCTGAAACCAAGGTAATGGATATTCTTACAACCACAAACCCTGAGTTTAATATAATAATAACTTAAATGTTTGAAACTTGAATACATAATAAATACAGAAACCGTTATTTAACTTTATAATAAGGTGTAGTTTAATTTATTTTGATTTACATTGCATTTTGTTACATTCATGCTGTCAATCTGACCCTTCCAGGGCAACCATGATGCTGATGTGGCCCTCAGTGGAAATGAGTCTGACACTCCTGCACTAGATGGAGCCGCACTGCAGTAACCAGCTAGAGAACAGCAGGACAGGAACAGATCTGATGGAACATGGAGGAATGACACCAAAGATTTGTTGCAGTCCAGAATTTATTTTTTTTATTTTTTGTCAGAATTGTTAATATTGCTACCTGAGTTGCTACCCTAACCCCAGTTCCCGATGGGGTCGACGCGGACGCGCTCTCCCCAGTTCCCGGGGCAGATGACGCCGATGCTCTCTTCCCGGTTCCCTTTCCTGTTTTCAAGGCGCTTGACACCAACGCGCTCTCAACCATTCCCGAGGCTGTCGACACCGATGCGCTCTCACCCGTTCCCGTTTTCGAGGCGGTTGACACCGACGCACTCTAACCCGTTCCCGAAGTGGTCGACGCCGACGCGCTCTCACCCGTTCCCGAGGCGGTCGACACCGATGCGCTCTCACCCGTTCCCGTTTTCGAGGCGGTTGACACCGACTCGCTCTCCTCTCACCCGTTCCCGAGGTGGTCGACGCCGACGCGCTCTCACCCGTTCCTGAGGCGGTCTACACCGATGCGCTCTCACCCATTCCCGTTTTCAAGGCGGTTGACTCCGACTCGCTCTCACCCGTTCCCGAGGCGGTCGACGCGCTCTCACCATCCCGCGCCTCTGCGGTGGTCAACGTGCCTCAACTCGCTTCAGCGGCGTTCGACAAGCCTTCCCGTGTCTCCACGGTGGTCAACGTGCCTCAACTCAGCGGTCGAGAACCTTCTGTCACCCCTGCAGCAGGAGCTGCAGGTGGTCCCGACCCAGCCTGAGCCCCTGCAGCAGGAGCTGCAGCCAGCCCAGACTCTTCCGTCGCCGCTCAGCAGGAGCTGCAGCGGGAGCTGCAGCAGGAGCTGCGGCCGGCCAAGACTTTTCCGTCGCCGCTGGCTCCCACCTGGCGCCGCGGCCGCCCTGCACGTCACTTCCTGGCTCCTGCCCGGCGCCGCGGATGTCTGCCTGAACTGTCTCTGCTGTCTGCCCGGCACAGAGGCCGACCCCCTGGACTGTTCTGGGCCTCCGTCTGGCGCCGAGGCCGACTACCTGGACTGTTTTGGGTCTCCATCAGGTGCCGCGGCTGCCCTCCTGAACTCTTCCTGTCTGGCCTGGAGGTCTAGTGACTGTTTGGTTTTCTTTATTTTTTTGGTTCCCGGCCTTCTGGCCCCTTCCACCCACCCTGCTCTGCTCTCCTTTCTTGGTTGGTTCTGTTTTGTTTTTGGTTTGGACCGTCTGGTAGCCTGTCCTTTTGGGGGGGGTACTGTCATGGCCTGGTCGGCCATGGCAGCCCTGTGTGTGTCTGTGTCTGTCAAGTTGGCATCTCTCCCTGTCTTTAGTGTTTCCTGTTTTACTTTGAAAGGTCTGTCTTGTCTCCGTTGTTTTCTGCTCTTCTTCCTTCCTCTCGTTACCCTGATTCCCTGCACCTGCCTCTAGTGATGGTGAGATGAAGCCCCGTGAAGCAGTGTCACACATTGGCCAGATGGTTCGAGAAATGGTACATTTCTTGCTGCTTCATATGCACGTGACACCACCTACTGGTCAGGTTTATAATCACAGCCAGCTGAATCTTAAGATGTGATGCATTGAATTTATGTATCAGTCATGGCTCTTGCGAATGACTGTGAATAACAAAATGTGTATGACCAAATAAATGATCAAGTGCATAAAATATTGTCTGTAAGTAATCTCTGTTTAACGTTTCCCAAAGTAGTATCATAAGAACTGGGCAGACACTAGAGATGCGCGGATGACGTATATTTTAACCCGCAACCGCTTCTTAAAATCTCTATCCGCCCGCTATCCATTTGCAGGAACGTTTTCTCACCAATTTTCAAAACCGAACCGACCCGCCATCCTTTTTAATAATATGTAAAATATTTTTTCTTATTATTATTATTTGAGTGCTTCAACCGCAACCTGCCCGAATTTAATTAAAGTATTATTTTTTGACGAGTCATCCGCCCAATATGCGGATTATCCGCTCCGCCCACGGGTGCGCGGTTCAACCGCGCATCTCTAGCAGACACGCTTCAAAAGGGTCGACGAGCCGGGAGTCGAACCCACGAAAACGACGTTATCTGTACACGGGCCGCCTGCCCTAACCACTGCGCTACTGGAACAACAGAGTTCATGCTGCGCCAGAGAACACTAAAAATTGTTTAGTGAACTACGGAGGGAGCACACTCGATATGCTTGTGTAATTTGGACAATGACGACCATTAAAGGGGTTATTTTATGTATATTTATTCAGAAATAGCAAATTTTCCACAGTTTTTGGTTTTAACCGATTCCTTTTTTTTTTTCAATCTCTCCAGCCTTGGAGAACACCCTTTCACATGGCACAGAGGATGCTGGGCTGCATACAAATGTTTGTGCCATCATGTACAAACTATATACTGAACTACCACAAACTATATACACGCTATCCAAATTCTAGTATCCAAGCTATCCAAACTCTATCCACACTCTGAACTGACCGCAACTCGCCTACAAAAACCCACATTTTGAATGGAGCCTGTGGCGTTTATAAAGCTGTCAAACCCCATTTCTTGAGACAAGAAATGAACCACTTCCCGAAGCAGTCACGTGGTACAGCCAGGCGGTGAAGTTCGGACGTCATCACTTTTGGCTCCTCCCCAAATGAAGCGACTCTTGATACGCGCTTCACGGACACGCCCCCTCATTTCTCGATACGCGCTTCGGGGCTTTGCTTCACACATAACATCACTACCTGCCTCTGATGCACCTGATGTGTGTTGCAGTCCTGCCTGTTTTCCTCTCGTCATCCTTCTGGATTAAGATAAATTTGGATTTTGCATTTTGGATTTTTGGATTTTGCATTCTGGACTTTGTGTTTTGTGGTAATAAAACCCTTTGCCTTTTGAGATCTTCTGCTCTTGGGTCCTTTCTCAGCCACTGCAACCATGACATCACATCTCTATAATCAGTGTTAGTCCACTGAACGATAATAGTGCTAATAGTCACAGCTCCTTTTATAACAGGAACTTTACAAACTAGACTGTCTTAATGTCCAAAAGAGCCATTTCTTGGTTAATTTTGGGATTTCACTCAATAGCTGTGTCTGTAGATACAACCCACTTATTTAAAGCTCTTAAACCTTAAACCTAAAATTCAACACCATCATTGATTTCCACTTTCACAGCTCTCAAATTTTCCACTTTTAACACTGGGTTTGATGATGCAAATAATGTTTTACTAAATCTGTGCAAAAGTTACAGTACAGGTGGTTCTCCTTATTGAGTTGGCATATTATTCTCATTTTACACTGTGTGTCTGTGTCTGTGTGTGTGGGGGTGTGTGTGTGTGGAGACAACTGTCATAGAAAGCATCAATAAAGCAGCACACACAAATTTACTTATACATTAAGCTACAATCCCTTCTGATATAAAATCCAAACGCTGAAATTTGAGTGGAAATGTATTCTATGTGTCTAATCCTGTGGGTTATTTGTGGATTTGGAGAGAGGAAATAGAACAAGCAAACAAACACAATCACCAGCAACAATGCAGCAGGATTCTTGCATGACTGAAGGTATAATGAGTTACATGTTGTGGACAGTCCGGATTTCATTCATTTCATCTGTAGCCTCTTTAAACTAAAAAATAAATAACCACAGGTTGAAAAAATAAGTCAATTGTAACGCATTCAAAGGCATAGTCACTGGGAACAATATGATCAGACTATTGATCTTCAAAGAAAAGTCTCTTCTTCAGCATTTTTGGTTTATAAGACATTGCGATGGCTAACATGAAAAAAGATGGTGATGGACTAAAACCGTCCTGTTCTGTGGTCTATTCCCATGCTGTTCCTTCTTCACAGTCCCTCTGGATGATGACAATGATGCCACAGTGGGAGGTGAAATAGAGCTGTACGGCAGCTCCATAGCTACCATCAGATGACTTAATCGGGCCATAAAGAAAGCCTCACTTACAGATGCCGTGTTACTCCTGCGCTCTGCATTTCATCAGCCCTGGGGAAGGGTGAAATATGCTTCCTCTGAAGGTAATGCGCCCTATCTCTGTCCGAGCAGTGACAAATTTATCGCCCTTTCGACTATTTACAATCCATCCGAGCCGTGATGATCTGACCTGTGTTATTTAAACTGCAGAGGGAACAGCCATGTCACTGCTGCTAAGAGACGCCAACAAAAGAAGCACAAAGAAACAGGAAAGAGTGGAAAAAGAAGGGCAAAAATCCTGGAGCTGGAATAATCTCATGTTTCTGCAACTCTGCTACGAGTCTCTGGAGCCAAACTCTATTAGAGCAATACCACCCAGATGTTTTCATGCTGTCAGACCTTCACACATGTTTCTTATGTATCCATAATCTTGTATTTGGTCTGATAAACTGATGGGCAACTAAATGACATTTCAGTAAATATTTCTGGAGTTAACTGAGTGACGACCTCATTCTAGAAAGCAATTGGAAAGAGACACATATTTCTTTCAAGCCCAAATTTCTCACAGGACGTTAATTAGCCAGTCACATTTAATGAACCTAATGAGATTTATTCCAAACTTCTAATCACAACAGTATCAAAGTATTGGCTAACGCATATGTTTAAGATGTATACAACTATAATCAATAAAAGCTAATTTGCACCTGCTAAATTATGAATGATCCGTGACAGCTTCAATGAATATCCAGCACATTTTTTGTATAATGTATTCGATATCATACGTCCTGGGTAGCCAGCATGCATACTGAGTTTTCAATCTGCTCAATTTCAGCGGAGTTTGTTTCTTAATTTATGTAGAAAAAACATAGCTGTGGGATTTAGGGGTTTTACAAAATTGCGACATTGTCAGTGAGAGTTTCTTGTGTTTGCTGTTAAAAAGCGGGTGAACCCAGACTGACCGAGCGTTATCATTTATTACAGCTTCCAGGGGTCTCCAGCTCCAGTCCTCTAGCGAGTCCTGCAAGTCTCAGACCCCCCTGGACCTGATTCAGATGAACGGGTCCTTAACAGACTTGTGCAGACCTGGATGACCAGCTGATGGTGATCCAGTGCTTAGAATCAGGTGTGTTCATTTCATTTCATTGATTTGTTTTGAGCAGAGGATGTGAAATGCCACCAGAAGGACAAAACATTAAATTAAAATTACAATTAATATAAGTCATTGTATATGCTCAAAAAGGAGTGGGAGGAAGAAAATGTATTTAATCCCACCCCTTTTATTCCATATTAACATAAATTACATAGCTGTTTCCTGTCAATTTGATTTAAATAAGATAGAAACAACTGAGAAAAAAATGGTAAGGAAAGGAAACACACCAACAATAGTGATACAGAGCCATGAGTGTAAGATGGCTTTACTGTTGAGGCAACGTATTTATTAGACTTATTAACTTAAATATTTTGGCATTGCTTGAGTTTGAAGTCCAGGCCATTCCATAATTTCGCTCCACATACAGACACACAAAACATTTTCTGGGTGGTTCTGACTTTTGATAACGTAAATTTGGCCAAGCCTCTAAGATTACGATCGCACTCTTTAACAGTGAAAAACTTTTAGATATCTCTTAACTTATTAAATGCCTCGAAGAGAATCTGTACTGAATAATATTTTACCAGGTCAAGAAATTTAAGTAATTTTGATTGTATGAAGAAATTATTAATATGCTCTAAAAATCCATCTTTGTGTTTGATCCTTATTGCTCATTTTTGTAATATAAATAACAGTTGTCTTGAATTTTGTTGATTGTTGCCCCACACTTTAACACAATATGTTAAGTATGGGAGAACTAAGGAGCAGTACAATGTACGAAGATTATTATGATCAGAAATAGCTTTACTTTATTCATAATAGAGAGGCTTTTTGAAATTTTAGTTTTTATATGTCTGATGTGGGCTGTCTATGTTAATTTACTGTCTATTATTAATCCTAAAAATGTATTCAATTTGGGCACCGTCTATGCTTATTTGTAAATTAGAGTTGGTCTTATAATTGCCAAATATTATTGCTTTTGTTTTATTCAAAATAAATGATAATTTGTTTCTCTCCATCCATTTATTTTATTTCACTTTGTTCCTCATTAACCGTATTGATAAGTTTGTTATAATTTCACTGCTATAGAAGATATTTGTATCATCAGTAAATATGACAGTGTTGTGTCAGGGAAAACATCTAAGACAGCTAACTTACCCAAACTGCAGGAGGGATCATGAAGACTGTCATCAGGGTTTGGAAACAATGTGAACAGAAAAAAAGTAAAAATAAAACATGTGCATCTTTATTTCAGCTCAGTAATGTTTTTATTAAAAAAGATATGCAATGAGAATTTTCATGTTTGTCACACTTAAGATGCAGCGTACATGCGGTTCTTTCATGGAAGGTCAAGTGAAAGTGTTTTTTTCACCCAAGTTTGCATTTTGAATTATTAAACTTTTTTCTTTTTAGTTTACTGCCATATTTCCTTTTCTCCATGTCTTCGATGAGTAAGCAATGATTGAAACTGCTTGCTTTTCTTTTCTTTTTTTGTTATATTGATTGCTATGTGTAATAGCCTGTAGTGAAGCAGTGTTTTATATGCAAATGATTAATTAATAGTGTCTACATCCATTCAAGGCTGACGGTAGGAAGAGGAATGGAAATGTAAATCAGTGGATGATTTCACATCAACTGAGATTTATAAAGGAGGCCCATACATGGGATGAATGCCTGATTATTTTTCTTTTTTTTTTTTTTAAATATGAAGTCCATGCTGTGATGTATCAGTTGTGGCACTATTCTCACATCCGTATTGCCATCACATTTTAAAAATGAATCTGATTGAATCTGATTTTGTGCAATGGCCTTCTTGGAGATCACATGGAGGAAGCACTTGAACATTTCCTGTGTATTCTTTGTAAATGGTAAGGCCTACCAGCTACTTTTCTTGAGTCCGTTCTTGTTCAGGTTACATATTCACTAGTATTACTACCACATCAATCCTTATCGTTTTGCTTTTTAGCATAAATGGTATGGATCTCTCCTTATCTCTCCAATGAATCAACTTAAATGAAGGAACACCATCTTTAACTGAGCCCCATGACAATGAGCTACTGTTCATCGCAGATGATCATTACCAGCACAAAACCAGTGTGATACCAGCTCCAGCATGATATCAACTGTAAAATCATCTCTTCTCCTGTCAAAACAACCAAGACTGTGAGGAACCTGGGTTTCATGACTGATGGCCAGGTATCTTCTTCAAACCATGCTGCTCCTGTCTCTCAGTCATTCAGTTCAGTTCAGTACATTGTAAAACTTTTCAGTGTAAATTTACAGTAATTTACTGGCAGCAGTTTTGCCAGCAACCTAGTGTATTTTTACAGTATCTAGCTGTATTTGAAAATTACAGAATATCACTGTAAATGAATCTACAGTTCATTGCTGTAAATTTACAATATTCTTTATAGTACATTACTCTCTATTTACGGTATTTTAGTGTATTTGAATCTACAGTATGTATCCTGTATTTTATGATAATTACAGAATGTAACTGTGATATTACTACTACTACTTCTACTAGTAATAACAATAATAATAAACTGACAGAAGGACAATATTCATTATGCAGTTCCATTTCAAATATTTATTAAAACAGAAACAGTGCAGTACAGCTAGGCTTAACTTCCTGTATTTAACAAAGTTAAATTGAACAAAGTGGCCTTGCTATATCAGTTGATTTTTTAAATTTTAATTTTAATTCCTGCACGTTTGACCTTCCCATGATGCTCATCTGTTTACAGTATAATCTTGTAAAAAATTGCATTCTTTTATACTGCTGTAATTTGCTGTAATCATATATTTTTCCTCCCAGATTGCATTGCAGTATTCAGTATAGTACTGTATGACAGCAATACAGTAATTTACTGTTCAGATTTCACTGTAAATTTACATCACAGTCTTACAGTGCAGTTTATGGTCATTGTCATCATAACACAGTTATAAATAACAGTGAGATATCATTTGAACATCTTAGCACCTGCAATGCAAAAAGTACTAACCCAAATATCAGAGTATCTTCTGTGTTGCACAGCAAAAACAATTTTAAAAAAAAAGGAATAAGGGTTGAGGCAGTAAACTGACATGACAGCTGTGTGGAATCTTGGGTGGAGGCTGCAACACTGGAGATTTAGTTCACAGTTATTGACTTGATGGGGTGTGGTTTATGATGAGGGATGGGGGGCAGAGAGAGACTAGACTCATACCTGAGGACAGAGGCAGTGGGCCAGTCTGGTAGTTCTGGTGCATATGGGTCCGTATCTTCTTCCAGAGGCCAGTAGGTGTAACAGGTGGTGTGAAGGGTGATGCTAATCATGCAAGATTTTATGTACACGACACAGACTTCAATCTGAGTTTCCTCATACAGAAGAAATACTGTTGAGCTTTTCCTACGACTGTGTTAATGTCCCAAGACAGATCCTTCATCACCATGACACCCAGGAACTTGTAGTTTGTGATTTTCTCCACCACCAGTGTTGGGACTAACGCGTTATAAAGTAACACGTTACTGTAACGCAGTTACATTTGACAGCAACTATTACTCTAATACAGCCATTCCCAAACTTCAGAATACCATGGCTCAATTTGAAATGTGAAAATCTCCACAGCCCACCCAAACCTTTAATCACAACTGTGATCAACATACAGGACTAGAAGCTACGTTTTGATATTAATGAAAGGGGTCAAGAAATAAGGAGACACTTGTCATATTAAGTTAAGATGACAGTAAAATAACACTTAACTGGTTTGTTTTATAACTTCTTAATTTTTAAATCACGTCGTTAATATTTTACAGTAATTAAAAACATATTTAAAAAAGATTGAGGATTTAAAACATATTTGTTTAATTTTAATGACCTCTCATGGCCCCCCTGCAGTCCCACGACGGCCCACCAGGGGACTGCGGCCCACACTTTGGGAATCACTGCTCTAACGCTTTACTTTTTAAATTAAGTAACTTGAATACTGTTACTAGGCTGTGCATTACTGCGTTACCTTTGAGCAGTTATGGTATAAAGCTTTCTGTTTATTTTCACATTACGTTTCTTGTTTTAATATGTTTCTAAAAAGCAGATTCGCGTTGGTGCATAGACACACTGTGTGTCGAGCATTTGGGCGTGCCGACTCTGAAACGGTGGCGCAGTGTCATG
The DNA here is from genome assembly GCA_018398805.1 of Hirundichthys speculiger. Classification (NCBI taxonomy): domain Eukaryota; kingdom Metazoa; phylum Chordata; class Actinopteri; order Beloniformes; family Exocoetidae; genus Hirundichthys; species Hirundichthys speculiger. Next base: position 1,934,111 of record JAGFBZ010000110.1, read on the forward strand.
GTGGCAACCGGTAAAGAGGGATGTCAGGGCAAGTCAGGTTTCTCCGGAGATATTCTCACTATTTCACTTGTGTCGAGCAGAAAGACAAAAACGTTTTAGTTGAATATAAACTGTGTCTTGGTTCAAAGACCTTGTCTACTACCACAAGCAGTAATTCTAATCTGTTGAAGCACCTGTATAAACTAACATGCCTCAGCTAAGCTAGTGGCTAAAAGCCCAGTGGATGTATCTGGAGCGGGAGCGAGTCAAGGAGCAGCCAAGCAACAATGGCTGGATTTTCACCGAGGGACTGTTTGTCAGGGACAACTGTATGTGGTAGAAAACATGCAGTCTATTTCCACAGTAGAGTCACCTGCCCTCAGACAGCTAGTTAGCTTGATACCATGATCCGGCGGTACTCGGTAAATGGGACGGAAAACGTTTTCCAGTTACTTGGATAGAAAATTTACGCAAATGGAAAATGAACTTAAAAGAACCTTTGAGAGCTTGGACTACATAGTGTTAGGATTTAGGATTAACTATGTAGATTTTTAACTTGTTATATTGGCAGGAAAGAATGTTATGAGCTTCTCAGATGCTGTGAGTTTCTCAGCTCAGGTTTACCATTTAATTACTGCAACATCCTCCGACTCCCACCAACAGTTTGAAATTCCCAGAACAACAGTTGTTGATTAACTCAGACTGTGGGACAGTGACCATCTGGACAAAGGACCATAAAACCCAGGACACGCCTTCTCTGGATCCTTAAAAGATGGACACAAACTAACTTGGAGCGTGCATTTTTCCATGGCAGCATCTTGGTGATGTTGTGGACAAGTGTACCATCGGCTAAAATATTCTGCATGGCATAATTCTTTGTATTCATGATTGTATTAAATTCTTGATTGATCTTTGCTTCTAGACTTGTCATTTAGGCACCAGATAAAAAGAACACGGAGAGATACTTTTCAATAGCAACCACAGCAGACATTTGGTCTGTCCACAACAAAAGCTTCCTCAGAATGACAATGATAAAGCCCGCTACTCTGCAGCGCCAGAAAGCTGCATTGGCCTGTAAAAGGATCAAGGGTAGGCACACACATGATGTTACTGCTGCTGAGATTGGCCACATTCATTCATTGTATGGACTGTCAACAAAAGTTACAGCCACAGTTACGGATAACGGCTCTAATTTTGTAAAAGCCTTTCAAATGTATCAACCCGAATCTGACTCGAACAGTGATGACAATGAGGAGGACGAGGTTATCTTCACTGTTGTTGCAGACATACTCAACACTGCTGCAGAGGAAGGGATTGTTTTACCTCCGCACCAGAGATGTGCATCTCACACAATAAACTTAATTACATGCTCAGATAGCAAGAATTGTTGAAATCCCTTTAACTGACTTGAGGACCATCTTTGATCATTTAGAGCTAAAATGTATTAGCAGGAAAAAGCAGGAACTTGAACGTAAAGATATATTTATTATATTCTATACTACAGGATGAAACAAAAAACAGTAATGAAATAGTACTATTTTTAATCTTTTTTTGCCAAATGAAGTTTTGAATTGTTCAAATAGTTAAATATATACTCTCAGTTTTGTCATTCTGTGTTTTAAATAATTGTATAACTCAAAACTATTGTCTGTTTTGTAGGCTACCAAAACAAGATATGCATCCATCTTCGATAGCAATGATGCAATGCTGGCAGCTACACTTCCCATGTTTAAGTTACGGTGGCTGAGAGACCTGACGAAGAAAGAGATCATCAAGGGAATCCTGACAGTCGAGTGCCACAAGATTCTTCCTGGCCCTGTGCAGCAACCATGCATTTGAGGAGGAGGATGACACCTTCATTGGAAGCAGAGACAATTGCGTACTTGAGAACCGCTAAAACAGGGATGGACATTCTCAAGCAATTCCCAACAATAAAGGAAATTTGTCTGATAAAAATGCAGCTACTCCATCCAGCGCACCAGTTGAAAGACTCTTCAGCCTGGGATCTCTGGTACTGTCTCCAGAGGAACAGACTTTCTGATCAAAGGTTTGAGAGGCTGCTTCTTATAAGATACAATCACTGGTTTGAAGACTAAACTTTCTCTAAAACATTCAAGTATTTGCTCATGAGCACTTTTTTTTTTTTTTTTTTGTTTTATTATTTGTCAAGTTATTATTTTGTTAAAAGAGTTTTCCCAACAGCAGTAGCCTCATCTTTATGGTGCTGAGACCACATTAGTGTTGACACTTTCATTTTAATTAATATATTTAGCTTGCACGCCATTAAGTTTAAAACATGCTAACATTTTTATTTTGTGGTTCAACTAGACATTGCTGATAGATTTAAATTTTGAGCAGTTTAATCTTTTTTTTTTTTAAATATTGTTTATGGGTGTCTAAAGATAGTTATTTCAGTTAGCTATAATGCTTTAGGAAAAAACAAGATAATTGTTTGCTGTACATAGCTTACTAGACTTCATTGTTGAGCTATGAAGAAACATTTATATGGGTTAAACACAACTTTGATTTTGAATAATCAACTTGTTTTGTTTTATACATTTAAGAATTTTTTGAAAGTAACTCTTGGTATGGCGTGTGATTGTAATGTGACTGGATATTTTTTATATTCCTTATTATTTACCCAGAGAGTTTACCTGTGTTATTCTGGTAGCGGTTTATATTCTACCTGGTATCGCTCCAGACGCAGCCTGTGATGTCATCAGCTCCGTTATTGCAAGGCTGCAAACACAGTATCCAAACTCATTTATGGCGATCTTTGGAGACTTCAACAATGTCTCCCTCTCTACAGCTTTACCATCATTCCAACAGTTTGTCAGCTGCTCCACCAGAGAAAATAAGACGTTGGACTTATTTTATGCAAATATTAAAATGCATACAGCTGCTCTGCCCTGCCACCTTTAGGAAGATCTAACCATAATCTGGTTTTTCTCACCTCCACCTACAAGCCCATCGTTCAGCAGCAACCAGTGATCACAAAAACTATCAAAACCTGGTCTAATGAAGCTGAAGATGCTCTGAAAGGTTGCTTTGAGGCTACGGACTGGAATGTCCTCTGTGAACCTCATGGAGACAACATCAACGCCATGACTGAGTGTGTGACAGATTACATAAACTTTTGTGTGGACAGCATCGTTCCAACAAGAACTGTGAGGTGCTTCCCCAATAACAAACCCTGGATCACCAGAGACCTGAAAAAGCTGTTGAACATCAAAAAGGAAGCCTTCAGGGATGGAGACAGGGAGTTATTGAAGACAACACAAAAACTAATTAAAGAACAAACCAGGAAGTGCAAGGAGGACTACAGGAAGAAGCTAGAAAGGCAGCTCCAGCAGAACAACGTGAGGGATGTATGGTCTGGAATGAAGAAGATCACCGGCTTCAAGGCAAAGGGGGACCAGACTGATGGAGGTCTGGACAGAGCTAATGAACTGAACACGTTCTTCAATAGGTTCAGTTCCCCCCCTGCCTCCAGCCCAACAGACCACACACCCTCCGTGAGCCCACAGCTTTCCTGTCACACCTCCACTCTGTCACCCTGCAGCTCAGTCATGGACCAGAAACCAGCATCACCTTTCTCCACCTCAGAGACCTCTTCTGCCTCCCCCTCCACTCTGTCTGTCTCCTGCAATCAGGTCAAAAAACAACTTGAGAAACTGAACCAGAACAAGGCTGCAGGTCCAGACGGTGTCTGTCCCAGAGTTCTCAAGACCTGCTCATTGCAACTATGTCCGATTCTCCAGCACCTCTTCAACACCAGTTTGAGACAGAGAACAGTTCCTGTGCTGTGGAAAACATCCTGCCTTGTTCCAGTGCCTAAAAAACCACAACCAGCTGAACCTAATGACTACAGACCAGTTGCCCTGACATCTCACATCATGAAAGTCCTGGAGAGACTCTTACTGGTCCACCTCAACAAGCAGGTCAGCACCTTCCAGGACCCATTACAGTTTGCATATCGTAATGGGCTTGGGGTTGAAGACGCCATCATCTACCTGCTTCACAGAGCCCACTCTCATCTGGACCAATCAGGCAGCACTTTGAGGGTCATGTTCTTTGATTTCTCAATGCTTTTAATACAATTCAGCCTGCGTTGTTATGTGAGAAGCTCCATAAGTTCCAGGTGGATTCCTCCACAACCTCCTGGATTTATGACTACCTCACAAACAGACCACAGTTTGTGAGACTGAAAGGTTGTGTGTCTGAGATGGAGGTCAGCAGCATTGGAGCACCACAAGGAAACTGTTCTCTCACCATTTCTCTTCACACTCTACACCTCTGACTTCCAGTACAACTCTGAGTCCTGTCATCTGCAGAAATACTCTGATGACTCTGCAGTTGTTGGGTGTATCAGCAACGGACAAGAAGCAGAGTACAAAGAACTGATCTGTCAGTTTGTGAAATGGTGTAGTAACAATCATCTCGTATTAAATACCAGCAAAACTAAGGAGATGATTGTCAACTTCAGGAGGAGCAAGAATCAACACAGCAGTGTTTCCATCCTGGGAAAGGAGGTGGAGGTGGTGGAGGTGGTGGAGGAATACAAGTATCTTGGAGTTCAGCTTGACAACAGACTGGAGTGGAAATGCAACACAGAATACATCTACAAGAAAGGTCAGAGCAGACTCTACTTTTTAAGAAAGTTGAGATCTTTTAATGTCTGCACCAAGATGTTGCACATCTTCTATAGGTCTGTTGTTGAAAGTGCAATCAGCTTTGCAGCCATCTGCTGGGGCAGCAGCATCAGAACCAGAGACCTGAAGAGAATCAACAAACTGATCAGGAAAGCTGGATCTGTGCTGGGTGTAACTCTGGAGCCGCTGGAACTGATTGTACAAAAAAGAATGCTGCACAAGCTGATGAAGATGATGAAGGACTCTTCACACCCTCTCCACGACACAGTGATCAAACAACAGAGTGTGTTCAGTGAGAGGCTTCTTCAGGTCCGTTGCAAGACGGAAAGATACAGAAGATCAATCCTGCCAGCAGCCATCAGCCTCCACTACGGGTGGGATAAATAAAGTATTTTTTCATTTCATTTTTTCATTTCATTTTTCAGTTTGTTCTGGCCTGACTAAAATAAATTCAACATTTAAAAGAATAGCTTTGTTTGCTGAGTTTAGTAATATGAATGGAAACCAAGAAGTTGAGCAAAAGCATCCTCCATATTTTACAGTAATAAAATAATAGCATTAATGGCAGCATTTAAAGTAATTTCTTAGTTACTTTTTACAGTAACGGATTACTTTTTGGAAAAGTAATTGGTAAAGTGACTGAGTTACTTTTATAATGAAGTAGCTGATAACTGTAACTAGTTACTGTTTTTTAGTAACTTGCACAACACTGTCCACCAACTCACTCCCAACGGAGACTGGAGTCATTTCCCTGGTCTTTTTAAAGTTAAGGGCCCCATGATGCCAGATGTTATTCTTTACTTCTGTAAGCTGACCTGCTGTTGTTGTTGATGAGCCCAAGCACTCTGTTGTCATGAGCAAATTTCCTGATGAGATTGGTTGGGAAGAAAGCACAGCAGTCATGTGTGAAAGGTGTGTAGAGCAACAGACCAGATATCCACCAACCTGTTTCAGGCAGGTGTTATTGGTTTCCATGACTACTGCGGCACTCTTCTATCAGGTCTCTCAGCATGCACACTGAAACATCTACAGGTGGTTCAGATGTTGGATCACTGCTCCTTGGCTGCCTAGAATTCAAATCACTACCAGAAGCCTGCAGGATTACAGCTGAGTCTGCACCCACTCGTGAACATTATTGCTAACACTCAGTGTTGGAAGAGTTCACTTTCTACATGAACCGGTTGAGTTCATAGTTTTTTTTAATGTTGCTGCGAGCAATTATTTGTCAAAATGATTAGCACAGCCCATATACTACACCACCACTAACGGCAATTATTTTATCCATTTTATCTGTCGAAAACTATTGGTCCAATTCTGAATCCTGAACCAACCAGGGTTCACATTAGCATTGAAGGGACAGCCCATGTAAAACTGTAATTTCCCTTTCAGCTTCTCTTTACAGCAGCCATTCCCAAACTTCAGAATACCAAGGACCAATTTGAAATGTGAAAAATCTCCGCAGCCCACCGAAACCTTTAATCACAACTGTGATGAACATTCAGGACAAAAAGCTATGTTCTGATATTAATGTAAGGGGTCAACAAATAAGGTGACACTTGTCATATTAAGTTAAGATGACAGTAGAATAACACTTAACTGGTTTATTTTGTTACTTTTTAATGATTTTTTTTAATCATGTCATGAATATTTTACAGTAATTAAAAACATATTTAAAAAAGATCGAGGATATAAAACACATTTGTTTAATTTTAATGACCGCTCACGGCCCACCTGCAGTCCCACGATGGCCCACCAGGGGGCCGCGGCCCACACTTTGGGAATCACTGCTCTACAGTAGATTAAAAATATGAGGAAAACTTGCTGTCAAGTGGTCTTTATTATAAGACAAAAACTGGTCCTTAAGATGCAAATGTTTTTCCCCCAATTTCAATATTTCAATACCCCCTAGCAGTCGGGGGTCTCCTCCAGCTCTGGGTAACTGCAGCTTTCATCTTCCTTCATGATCGTTTTAAATGTTTGATGACGCAATTGTCAGCGTGACAGCAGCGACAGCCGTGTTGCCATGTTTGATTGATTTCCTCAGATACATATCAGGCTCGTTTGTGGTGTATTTTAAATGGGGTTCGTTGGAAACCTGGACCCTGCGTGAACTTTAAAAGAGCGTCGTTCACAACTGCCCAAATGAACTCGTTCACGCCCCCCGCTGGTGAAGGAGAAAGAGAGCGCACTCAGTTCACATTCACACAAAATATGAACTAGTTTGTGTACTTTCGTTCAATGAAAGCGTTCAGGTACAACACTGCTAACACTATAAACTACTCACTAGCCAGTTTCAATCCATGCTGTTTTGATTTTGGTAACAGCGAAGATCAAACAAGTAACCAGCTGGTATAAGAGGAGGTTAGGGTTAGGGGTTAGGGTTAGGGGTTAGCAAGGGCGTAACCATGGTATAGACATTGGGGGGGGTCCAAATGAGAGCCCTCCCCCAGAATTTTTTTTAAAGGTGCATTTCCCACAGTTCTGTGATTTTTATTTATTGACCATCTGAAATCACATTTAATGGAATAGTCTGCAATTTCTCTGAGATAGTAGCAAATAGGATAGCTTCCAGCTGGGAAAAATTACATGCCTAAAGCATGTTGATGTAAATATTGTGATTGGAACAACAAAAAGTCCATAGCACACGATGGACTTTTAATTCCAAGTTAATTTGTATATTGTTGATTTGTCTCAAAATGAATGTCTGCACATTTACACTGAACGTTTAATGTAAATGAAATCATAGATTTGTACAAAGAATTAAATGTAAAATATTGATGTTAATTGAATATATATACAGATTTATTCATTTGACATTAAAAAAAATTGTGTGGCCTGTCCTTACACAATCCCTCTCCCTGTCTCTCTGTGCTACCTGCATTATGACCAGATATTATTATTATTGTACCAGAAGAATAACTGACCCTGAGGAAAATTTTATTTAGAATATTCTGCTTTTCTTACTAGTTTTATTTACTGCTGACATGTAGGCTTAGGTTAAAACAAATGTCATCAAGCTGTTGAGTCTTGTATTCCAGTGTCTCACCTGATCATCCATGTTTTCAGAGACTGTCCCTGTCTGGTCTGTTCTTACAGCATCCCTCTCCCTGTCTCTCTGTGCTGCCTGCATTATGACAAGATATTATTATTGTACCAGAAGAACAATAACTGACCCTGAGGATCTTTTTAATTTGATACGTTTTGCTTGTATTACTAGCGTTACACACACACATACACACGACACACGGAGAGAGAAAACAGCAGCGCACACGGAAGACACATCATATCATATGATACAGTCTCTTCACTTCAAGCTAGCTAGCTCAACTAACAAACTGAGCCCTTTTTAACAAGTTAAATATTTCAAATTAATTAAAAAATTAACACACTCAGTATGACAACATCACTCCTCTTTTAGCTATCTAGTTGCTTACTGTCTGAAAAAAACTTCGTATGTCCTGTTTTTTCTGCTTTTTGGGTAAAGACATTGCTCCCTCCTTCCTTTCACATTTAACGCTCTCTATTGTTTCGTCTGTCGGAGCCGGCGCTTCAAACCGAGAGGCGTTAAATGGGTGCAACCAAGTGCACAATTGGGAGGGGGTGGTCACACACTTTAGTGTTCCTTATAAACTAAAATAAATTGATCAGTAAATATTCGGAAATAACAAGAGACGGACTGTTGAGCCAGGCTTCATAAAAGAAGGAAATATTTAACATATTTACACAGAATATTGGGGGGGACAGATTGATATTTTCCCAGTATCGGGGGGGACACGACCCCCCCAAAGAATGCGTGGTTACGCCCATGGGGGTTAGGGGTTAGGGTTAGGGTTAGGGTTAGGGGTTAGGGTGCACCGTCTGGCCTTAACAATCTCTGAAACACTCATCTCTTCTAAGAACAACAGACTACCAAATACCAAATGAAATAGTTATTGGATTTGGATATTAAAACAAAATATATTGAAATGATTTCACTCACCATTCCTCTTGTTATAGCACTCCGGGGAAATCAGCAGATCGCCAAAGTCATTGTGATGCATCATGTGGAAAACATGAATATTTGTAGCATGATTTATGCCAATCCATACAGCTGGTTGTTGATTCACTCGTCTAATTTTACCAAATTATTTCATTTGATCTGCTGGTAGCGCAGGTGGAGAAAAGAAAATCAGGGATACAACGTCTTCACTCTCTGGCTGCCATATCAGTTCCAGGTTGTAAGGTGGTACATCCAGCAAACAAGGCCTTTCGTCCTGTACTGAAGCGGTGGAACATTCATTCAGTTTTATCAATTAGATTGCAAGATCATAAACTGATGTTGTTTTTTTTCAGTCACTCCTAATGCTGATGAAACGTTTTGAAATCACACTTTGGAATACAGAATCCTGCTAACAGCTTTTCACCATTGCTGTCCTAAATGAAGCCAAGCCTGAGAGCCACTTCAGAAAAATGACTTGATTTATAATTGATCAGATCATTATCAGGACTCCTTGATCTCCTGTTACAATAAGCCTGGAGCTTATTCAAGCAGGAGAAGAGCCCCACGACTTTAACACGAGGTTGTGAAAACATTTATACATGCATGCACTTTATTGACAGAGCGTTTCTGTAAAGAAGTTTTACAGTCATTAAAGAAAAAAAATAAACAGAACATGGTTACAATGAACTGAAAGGAAAGCAACAGGGCTTGGTCATCTTCAAATCACACTTGTCTGACCAACACTTGCATGATGTTTAAATTGTTTCAGGAGAGCAGGGAAAAGTTAGGACAGAGATGTTTAGAATTCAGCAAACATAAAGGAAAACCAGGAACTCCGTTTGTTTCAGCTCTGTTTTGTGTTCATTTCTGTCAACTCTTCTTCCTCAAACATGCAAACACAGCAGCATATCTCAGAGAGGTAGATTTTTATCTGACATTAAACCTGTGCATGTTAGAAGACAGTCACATGAGCTCTGAAAGCTCGCTGCAGTGTTACCCGTGACTGTGGTGTGACCTGCAGCTGAAGGACGGCGTGATTTCAAATCTTGTGCCCTGAAAAAGATGTCACATCAACTAACAGGTCTCTTTTCCTGTCTGTTTGACTAAACTTTATTTAGGTAAGCTTTAACAAGGCTCTAAACCAGGGTTGTCAGACTCATTTCCACTGAGGGCCACATCAGCATCATGGTTACCCTGGAAGGGCCAGATTGGCAGCATGAATGTAACAAAATACAATGTCAATCAAAATAAATCAAACTACACCTTATTATAATGTTAAAAAAAAGTTTGTGTATTTATTATGTATTCAAGTTTCAAATATTTAACTCATTATTATATTGAACTCAGGGTTTGTAGTTGTAAGAGTATCTATTCTTCGCAATTCTTAGCATACTTAGCTCCAAAATGCTGTCAAAATGCCGACTTTAAACTCTTTCATGACTGACACTGCCTCATAACACAAAAAGACATACTGTTGTTTGAAAAGATGGTCCATAGTGGTTTGCTAGTAGCGCAACCTGCTCTTAAAGGCAATGGCTACTGACACATTGATTGGTTAAACAGGTGGAACGCCCTAACCACTCCTATGGATAATAAAGGGGGTAGCACAGGTAAGATAGCGTGTTTAGATAGCGTGGAAGATTGCGTTCTTTGCGGGGGAACGCCCCTCCTGCCACCCGCTATCCCTTAATAGCAGCTTTAGCAGATCTGGTGGAAGATCAGGCCCTTAGAGTTTAATTCCAATAGTTTTATTTCCCAAAAAAATAAATAAAATAAAATATGTTCTGGGTTGAAACCAGATGAGGATCTAGTCTTTGTGAATGCAGCAGTTGGTCAGTTGGCTCAGCTGCACACTGGAAGTAAGATTTTGCCGTGAATCTCCCTCACTTATCACAGTCTCATTGTAAAGACTCTCAGTGGCAAGTAAAACGCAGCAGCTAACAACTGCTGACGGTGTGTGATGGACGTAGCACAGGGCTGTCTAATGCTAAACAGCAGAGTTAGCACTGAGTCCTTGGGGTGCAAAGCGAATTGTGCCGTTTCAAAAATAGGGACGAAGCAAGGTAAAACTTTGACATTATTACTTATGGTGTACTGAGCGCCAGTAATTGTTTTTCGCTACTAGAAGCCAGGCGCAACATGGTAGGCAGTGACAGCCAACATATTAATTCTTTTTTCTGTCTGCTCTTCAGACAGACAGAAAGAAATGACATAAATAAATGTCAGGATCATGGACCAAGCTCCAGCTGAATGTACCAGTGTTGTTTCGACATCACTTCCTTGGTTTCCGAGGCTCTTACAGTACGTAGAGACCCAGCATTCTTCACTTCCACCCTGTGTCAATACAATTCCCTTCCACTTGTCCTGCTGGCCAGCTCCTCTCAGCAGTGACTTAGAAATTGTGATTGCTTGTTGAACTGTGACTTTCCCAGCGACTGCCTCTCAGTCACCTCCACCCACACTTTCTCTATTGTACCCTCAGGTCCCTTGCCTCTGTTGCTTTTTCTGCGTGCATCCAAGCCTCTTTCACCCTCCCCTTACTTCCTCTTATTCTTCCTCTTCACCCTCCATTCATTTCACTGCCTTTGTGATCAGAGTGGCTTTACGATATGTCTTCATGGATCTACCTCACCTTTATTATTTAAATATAATGCAAGCGCAGGGTGGCGTGGGGCCTGAGGGAATCAGTGGTGTGAGCCTCTTCTGTCTTTTTCACAGCCAAACACACTGTTGCCAACTCTCCAATGAGAAAAGTCGCTAGAGGCTGTCCCGGAAGTTGCTAGAAGTCGCTAGATGCGACGGACAGACACGGACGTACGGTCGGACGGGGGGGGGGCTCAAGTTGTCTCGCGCGGGGGGGGGGGCGGGGTGTTTGTGGCTGTGCACTGTGCCCGACAGAGAGAGAGAAAGACAGAGAGAAGCGCGGCTCGCGAGGCAGACAGCAGCCATCAGCAGCCAAGTGATGGCTTCAAACCTAGCGGTTTGAGTGCCAGTGAGTCGCTAAATCACCAGAAAAAGTCGCTAGATTTGTCGTTAGTCGCTTTTTACAAATTAAGTCGCTAGGGGGGTCTGGAAAGTCGCTAGATATATCACTAAGTTGGCAACACTGGCCAAACAGCCAAATCTAGCAATCATCATGGACAAAGGGGAACAAGGATGATGCTGTGATTTGTACCGCTGAAATTAAAAAAAAAAAAAAAAAAAGAGATTTGAAATAAAAATCACATAGCCTGCAATTGGAGTTGTGGTTGAAAAACCCAATAATACAGGAAATCAATGAAAACAAATATTTAAAAATTAAACAGCCCGATGGACTTGTGGGAACCTTTTTAAAGGTTGAGTTTCTCGTAGCTGATAATTGGAGGTGAGTTAAATGTGAATGCCATACCATATTGCTTAAAAAAAAAACAATTGCTCTTCAGTGTAGCAAACGAGGTATCAAAGATGAAATAAAAAACTGCTTTTCTGAGTCTTTAAGCCACGCTAGATGGAATCACAAGGCACTTGTATGCTGACATCCTGTAATATTTACTGAGAAATGTGCACCTACTTTTACCCTGCTGGCATTTACCTACTGAACCAATCAGGGCACAAACACGTGTTCTCACATACATAAAACCAGCACTCTGGGAGGAAAAGTGCCACTAGACGTCATCAACCAGACAAGTGATGTTTCCCATGATATAGACTGCGTTCAAGTCAAACCAAAGCAACAAGAAAAATGTTGTTGTTTACTTGGTGAAACGTCTTCTTAAACCATATTAATTTGCTTGTTACCTGATCTGAATGAATGCAGCTCTGATGTTTCCGTGTTGCTTCAACCGTTTCATCAGTTCTAAAAGTAGCATTGATTTTATCTTCTGTCCGAAAACTCAGAAGTTCTCTTATTTGTTATTCTCCCTGATTTAATATTGTTCAGTAATTCAGAGCAATAACTGAAAACTATGTGCAGATAAATGCATCTGTTCTGTTTTTTTTCACATCCCTGTGATGGTGTTGTGCAGGCTAAGATAGGACCAGAACTAGAAATTCTTTGACGTCGCAAACAGTTACAGATTGGGGGATGTCCTTTACATACATTTTCTCTACTGTGGGCAAAAATTAGCTATTTCCTAAAAAATACAGGGCCATATCTCATAGAGCATGGGGAGGGGCATTAAGTACATCACAGACTTTAAAGAGGGTAATCCAGAACGCCCCTGGACACATCGCTGGTCCTTTTATGCCTGCTCTGAAGACATAAACTACACCACCACCACCAGGTTCACACTTTATTACGCTACTATTAATTTTTTATCCACCTGCGTATTCAGTTAGTGGTTCATTATTATTATTAAGATCAGAACATTCTGAAACCAGAATTGTATTTTTTAGCCTCTTATGTTTTTCAAAATGTGAATGGAATTGCTTTGTTTGGTAATAAGCAAATTCAAGTCCACTGTAAGTTTATTTGTCAAACTTTTGAATTACCAACTTTATTTGTTTCATATTCAATGGAAGTGTCTGAGAAACTGAAAAGGATCTTCACAACATCCCAGTGCATTTTAAACCTAACAACATCCTAAAACTAAACAACCACTCAAATGCATGACCAACACAGCTCCACGGTTCAAAACTCAGCAATCCACCTGCATCTCACGGATGAGGGACACTCTTTTGGAGGACAGTCATGTCATTCTTGACTGAGAAGAAGGATGGTTTGAGAGAGGTGTGAAAGAAAGGATTTTGTAAGCAGGAAGAACCAGCATCAAACGGAGGAGGTGATCTCAGGTTTGATCCATCCACCACTGACGATGCATGACGAGTCATGTGACCAAAACATCTCAAATACTGACCAGGTGAACAACCTGTGGTGGATAGCAGACCGCAACAGCTCACAGGAGGGACAGGTGGGTCAGTGATTTACATATGATGTGAACGAGTCATTACAACAGTTTAAGCCCTTTATTGAACCCAGCCATTAAACAGTTGTAGTGACTGAAAAACATGATATATATCTGATATTTACATTTAAATTGACCTTTTTACATAAAGTGTAACTACGACTTTGTTAACAGTTGAAAGGCCTGCTGTTAGGCCTTTGTTGAGTTCATTGAGTTTGTTTTCTCCTAATATGTAAGAATGGTCTCAAGGACATATTCCCACACTTACAAATTTGGAAGATCCGAAATTAGGAGAAAAAGGGAGTATATTCTGTGTTCGGTCCTTATCAGAAGACCCCAGATGGTTATTGTCCAAAGAGAAAAACATGCCAAACAATTGCCAAAGAAATCATGATTGATTCCAAGTTTGTCTGAAATTAGATCTGGCTATGACTATAAAAACTGTCTCTTGATGTACGTTCTTGTTCTTCTCACCAATTCGATTCAGAAGATCCCGGACGCTGCCCGAGTCTGTTTTAAGCTTTCTTTTTTGCAAATAAACTTTATATGCATTTAAAGACAGCTTCAGAGACTTTTTGACACGCTGCAGACACACAGTGAAGACTGAGAGAAGACTCCAAAACACCTCTACAGCAGAAACTACACAGTGCTGGTGTGACGTGCTCACATGCTCTTCATTTTACTGAAGATTCCAAGCGTTTTCTGACCAAATTGTAACCAGCCAAGGGGTAGACATCACCAAGTTTCTGCTGTCCCAAAGAGCCATTTTCCCAGTGTCCTCCAACTGGAAAGATCTTAGATGCTCCTCATACCAGGCAGCAAGCAGCTTCACAATGAAGTGTACAGTTTTCCAAAACAGCAATCTGAATAATCTCAGCAAAATCAAGAAGTCCACCTGTAGAGCCATAGGACAGGATCATCCCAACGTCGTACCTGGTTCCATAACAGGTGACAGTCTGGGCTAACAGCACAGCAGACAGAAGTGGAGATGTTTCTCTTATGATTATCTGTATGTCTGGATGCAGCACATTCAAAGGCACCTCAGATATTTTAGTAACACACCATCTTTCCACCATCCGTTTGCAAGTTGTATGCCATCATCATCTGGTGTTGTGTCGAAAGGGTCAACACGACATTCCTGAATTTGTTAGTGTACCTTACAACTTTCTTTAAAAAAGCTGTGTTTTGCCAGCGCATTGTCCATAAACCAACCAGAGGCCCATATTCTTCTATCAATGTTGGATAGTGTTGCAAAAAGTGGTGTTTGGGTGTCAATGTCTTCTGGAAAAACTGCCAATAGCCTGTCACGATGTTCAGATATTTTAAAGTCAAGGTATGCAATAGTCTCACATATATGAACAGGAGCAACCACCAATTCAACGATGTCTTTCAAAGTCAGAAGAACCCGCCGAGCAGAATCACCCTCCGGTATCAGTGAACCAACAATGAGTGGCAACAACAGTATTAGAGCCCAGTTTTCATGAGCGTTTCCCCTAATAGATTTGCGAGTTATGTAATTTTGAGGGATTTCCTGAGGGCTATTGGTTTTGTCTGAGCCCCTATATGGGAAACAAGTAATTAACTTGTTAAGTTGAGTTAAAAATAAAGTACTTCTTCTTCGTGAAAACCTGAATACACAGTGCAAGTTCCTTTGAAACTATCCCTTCAAAAGCCTCATGAAGTACATCTGGCGGGTACCCAGAGTCAGTGGACATGACAGCTTTACACCAAAGAAATGTGTTAAACTTGGATTTTCTTTAACAGTTTGTACATGTGATTGATGGCCGTCCTTTGTACGAGGTGCGAATGTTCCACTTCGCACTTCATGTGTCTGGTACTTGGAAGACAGAGACAAAATCTACACATGTATGGCCCCGTGAAACTTTCAACTAGTCCACTAATTGAATGTGCACCGAGATTATTAGCTGCAACACAGTGTACCATCCCTTTAACACTTTTTCCAGCTTTGAGAATAAAAACTCCTTACGTTTCAAGAGTTACAAGATCTTTCAAGAGTGGTTCTAAAACTACTTTTTATTCATACTGTTTGACATCAACAGCTTTGCAAAGTAATGCTAGGTGTATTGATGTTAATTCTGATTGCAATTCAAATGGCAAATTTGCCCGAGTCCAATAAACTGCAGTAATTTTGTGTTTTTTCCTTGAAGTCCCTAGTGGGTTACAGACCTCAAAATCATCAACATAAAGGATTAGTGAGAATTGTGTTTTCTCTACTGCATAAAAATAATTTTGCTTGTAAAATTTGCCATCAATAATTGACTTAATATATCCAGCGCTGTCTGAACGCCTAGATAAAATTGCCATTGCAATGTCTACATTCTTCACGATTGCCTGCAAAATTTTTAGAATGGACACATACTGAAAGGTCTTGTTCTTTTGAAAATCAAGAATATATTCAACTGGCTCAACACACTGGAAGTGCTCCTGAAAAAACCTTCTTCTCTTAAAAGCTGAACTAAGAGGACCACCTGCTCCTAGTGCTGTACTAAAGGGATGGAAGTTACACAATTCTTCTGCCAAGTCAGTAACGATGTCCTGGTCTACAGTGCATTTATGCAATCTCAATGTCGAATCAAGTGTTTTCTAACAACAGCAACAGATGCTGAAGATGAAATGAACTGAAGCTCTTCAACCAAGGTATCAATGCACTTCATGGATGCACTACATATGCTCTGTAGCTTCAGCAGAAGTAAGGTAATTCTTTTTAGAACTAGGTCTAATGCACCATCTAAACCAGTTCCCTCATCACTCTGGTAGATCACAGAGCCCAATCGTCTGATTACAGTGTAAAATCACTTAAAGAATAGGGCTGGTGTCTTTTGCTTTTGTGTCTCAGAAATGTATTGTAAATATTTGTCTGAAAAACTGCACCCTTCAAATACACAAAAGACAGTTTCGTGGTCTTTCAGATGATTCATGAGTGCCTGTGATAAACTGTCACACAGTCATCAACTATTCATACAGACAACATGATAAATTGTCAAACAGATAAATAATCACTAAAATAAGGCATTGTATCACAACTCAACAGGTGTTCTCCACTTAGGGTTGCCACCTTCCAGACATGAAAATAAAGGACAATTCCGTATTTTACGGGACGGGTGGCAACCCGAGCTCTCAGTTTTCCAATCCGTGCGTGCGCACGGTGCGCACGGTTTATCAATCCGTGCGCACGGTTTATTAAATTGTGCTCTCAGTAGGGTTGCCACTTTCCAGACATGAAAATAACGGGACGGGTGGCAACCCTATGAAGTAGACATTTTTAAAATGCGCAGGTAGCAGCGCAGCACCGGCGTCTGTGGGCGGCCACTGAGAGTGACAAGATGACACATATAAAGATATGGGCACAGAAAGCAGCAGGTCCTGTTGTCCCGCCACAAAGATTTTGCTGGCCTTAATGTTTCCTGTATTTTATTTTGTTCATTATTATTAAATTTAGTGTTGATGTGTGTGTGACAGACGTGTGTGTGGGGCGTTAATGAAAATACGGGACAAATCGCGTCCCGTATTAGTTCAATACGGGATGCACCATTTTTTTCTCAAATAAAGG
This sequence comes from Hirundichthys speculiger, assembly GCA_018398805.1. Taxonomy (NCBI): domain Eukaryota; kingdom Metazoa; phylum Chordata; class Actinopteri; order Beloniformes; family Exocoetidae; genus Hirundichthys; species Hirundichthys speculiger. The sequence continues at coordinate 1,951,175 of JAGFBZ010000110.1, forward strand.
ACAATTCCGTATTTTACGGGACGGGTGGCAACGCTATCTTCACACAGCCACCCACTATTAACCAACACAACAAGGAAGCAACGAGACAACATACAGGTGGCTGGCATGTAGCATTGTAATCACCTGACTCTCTGACCCGGTAACCTGTATACTGCCTGTCCCTCAGTACCGTGTCTGCAGTGGCTCAATAAACATCAACACTAACACAGAGACTGATCTACATCCCCCTTTCTTAGCTCTTGCTCATACCATACAAAACCATGTTCTCAATTATCAATACTTGCTGAACAGTATATAGTGAACAGACCTTTAAAATAACATATAGTAAACAACTGTTCAACAGAGTGAGGATTATCAAATACAAAAAAAAAAACAATTCCTCTTTTATGAATAACATGAAAATAGTTGTCATTAACACAAAATGAGGTCATTAATATGTAAGGATACCTGAAATGAAACTCAAAGACCTCAATGTTAGCCCTTAGCAGATCAGAAAATCAATTTACATAAGATAACCTTCAAAATCTCAATCTTTATACCTAGGATTTGGCTTGCAGACACGACCATAGCGTGTTATGTATGGACTTCCAGTAATGTTAGGTGTTTTCATATGAGACTGTTCAGTGTCCAGAGTGTTGTGTGATACTTTTGTTGGAGTGTGCTGGTTGTTCAGTCCATGGCCACTGTCTTGACGTTCACTGCCATCTGGGTAGTACTGTGCTGGAGCAGGCTGTTATCCTGTACAGCTTTCCTTCTGACTGAATAGTTCAGAAGGTTCTAGAACCCAGATCCAGATAGGATCTGGGTTCCTTGCAGATCTCCTTTACCATGCCTGTTCAATTGTATCCTTGAGGGGTCTGCATTCTTACAACTTGTCCTTCCATTAATGGTTGAAGAGGTCGGCTTGATCTGTCATAGTACAACTTCTGTGTCAAGCTTTTGTTAAGAAGCTGAGCCTTTACCTCCAGTGGCTTGTGCACCTCCGGTTCAAGCAGCTCTTTTGACACTGGCAAAGTGGTGCGTGTTTGCCTTGACATCAATCTTTGTGCAGGGGATCCAAGTTTTTGTCACGTGGTATATTTCTGAGATTTAACAGACTGAGAAAGACATCGCTTCCATCTCTATGAGACTTTTCGATGAGTTGTTTTGCACTGCGAACAGCTCTTGTCATGTCTTCAGTTGAAGATATCTACAATTTCATTTAAGTTGGATAAGTTAGTTTAAAAGTTTATAAATATGTGTATTTAAAGAAATAAATAAGAGAATTCATGATAGGAAGTTTCAAAAGCTTAAGTTAAAAATACCATCAGAGTGATACATCTTTCACAGCAAAGATCGTTTTTTGTTGTTTGTGGCAGAGTGAGCACTCCTCTCGCTTATAGACCCATCTTTGTGTTTCCTTTGTAAAATACTCCGTTGCAGGAAGAATTACATTTAAATGCTCAAAATACGCCTTGTTGATGCTTGAGCCTTGGCAAATGTTCGTCTTTGTGAGTATTTCTGTTTGTACAGCCCCTGTATTTATATTTAAGTTGCCCCTAACCCAGTTTATTTCATGTTGAATTGTAAGAGTTCACTGCCATGAGGATGTCATGTGTGTTAGTTTCCTAGTAGCTTTAGCACATTTTGTGTGCTGCTTTCCTTTTGTGTACCTTTCTGTTTTGTTTTGTACAGTTACCACCTCACATTTGAGATATAAAACGCTTCACAGCAAGAAAAGGAAGCCTTGCATCCGAAGTGTTTTTTAATGGTTCGCTGGCTGTCTAGTAACACAGAGACACGTGTTGTGAGGACAGCACAGTAAAAAGACGAGAAGGACAGCGGAGGACAAGCCACACAAAGCAGAGCTAACATGAGTTTGCGATCAGGAGCAAACTACTTGAAAGGCTTTGCATACTTCCGGTCTGGCTGTCGGAGGGATGGCAGCATAGTGAAACAGGGTCCCGACTAATTAAAGCTAATTATAGCCCGACATAACTCGAAACGTTTTTAAGAAGCATTAGTGTAACTTCGGATAACTCGGGTGAAAGAATGTGCCCAAAAAAAAGGAGAAAACTGTCGCACGAAAGCCTGAACACGACGATTTAGGAGAAGACGAACTACCACAAACTAGTAACGTTAGCAACATGCTCGACGAGGACATCGAACCGACGCAGCCGGAGCTGGGCCAAGATGCCAGCCTCCACACTATCCTGAAAGAGCTGCGGGAATTCAGAAAGGACTCTAACCAGAAACTGGGTGACATAAGGAGGACATTGGTAAGATCTACAAACGAGTGGAAGAAGCGGAAGAACGCATTAATTCCGCAGAGACTCATATTCAGTCCTCAGAGGAGATTCTGACGGAGCTGGTTAAACTGCAGATGCAAACTGAGGCTAAGTTGACGGACCTGGAGGGGCGCTCGCGGCGGGACAATATCAGAATATTTGAGGTTAAGGAGGGAGCTGAAGAAAATACAACAATGACAATATTTGTGGAAGATCTGCTGATGAAAGGTCTGGAGCTCCCTGCTTCCACGGCGCTGAATATCAAGAGGGCGCATCGGGCGCTCACCAAAAAACCCCCACTCGAAGCCCCGCCAAGATCTATAGTGGTCAAGTTTGCGAGTTTCAAGATGAAGGAAGAAATACTTAAAATAGCATGGCAAAAGAAAGGATTTGTCTTCCAAGAGAAGAGGATACACCTCGACCATGACTACGCGCCGGAGCTGCTGAGGAAACGGAGAGACTACGCAGAGGCGAAGGCTGCGCTGAAAGGAAAAAACATCAGGTTTCAGACCCCATTCCCTGCCAGACTACGGGTGCATTACGATGACGGCACTGTGATTTACAACTCGGCGGAGACGGCAACAGCGGACATGGCTAAAAGGGGAATAAAGGTGACGGTTTTGAAGCATCCAACTTCACTTTTGGACCAGATCACCCATCTGATGTGGCAACAGAGCGGGAGGCGAGGCAACTGGACAGGTGCAAGCCCCACACCTGGCTTCAGGGAGCGACTCCAGGAATTCAGACGTTAGGACACCTGATAAGTATCCTCAGCACATCGGTGTCATTTTCATTTCCTATGCCTTCCCTTGTTTTAAGAACTGACACTGAGACACTGTGAAAAACTGTTGGTAGATAAATGTTGTTTTCTAGTCTACTGATGTGACACTAAATTCTTGTGAAAAACACTAGGGCTTAAGGACTATATGAAGTCGGGACAGCTGGACACAACAGACCTGAGCATCAGCTTTATTGCTGAAGAGGGCCCTCTTTCACCACCAGGTGAAGGGGACTCTCCCTCTATACTCATATTACAACTGAGTTATGAGGTCTTTAGAGAGGCCTCGTCATTGGAAGTCAGTGTGTTTTTTTGTTATAATGTTCACTGCGTTGCAGTATTAAATGTTCATGTTCGTGCTATTGTTAGTTATGGCACAAGGGGTGTAAAGTGCTTATTATTTTTAGGCGTGAAGGGACTTGAATATGCTCAATTGACATACAATGCAAGGATACAAGCCAATTAAGGTAATTAGTTATAATGTAAATGGTTTGGGAAATCCAATTAAGCGGAGCAAAATTATGGCAAAACTAAAAAGGGAAGAAGTGGAAGTTGCATTTCTGCAAGAAACACACTTGTCAGATCCTGAGCATGAAAAACTTAAAAGATGGAGGTTTAGACAATATTCATCTTCCTGTAAGCAGGGTGCCAAAAGAGGTGTCACAATCTTAATCTCTAGTAAACTGAACTTTGAATGCACATATGAAAAAAAGGATTCAGATGGAAGATTTGTTCTAGTCCGTCCGGGGTTATTTACAGGGTGCCCTAGTCACTTTTCTCAATGTCTATGCTCCTCCGGTATCTGAGTGGAATTTCTATAAACAAATATTTGACTTAGTGATCTCAGAGGCTCGGGGAACTTTTATAGGGGGTGGAGATTTAAATGTTAGACTACAACCAAGTCTGGATACATCAAAATCATACTATACGGGAGAGAAAAAAAATAACCAAAAGCATAAACTTAATGTTGAATGAGCTTGGTCTGTCTGATAAATGGAGAGATTTGAACCCCACTAAAATGGACTACACTTTTTTCTCTCATCCGCACTTGGTTTATTCCAGACTTGACTATTTCCTGATGTTTCAGAGGGATATACATAGGGTCACAAAATGCAGAATTGGTACCATGGATCTTTCTGATCATGCTCCTGTTTATTTGGATGTAACTTTGGATACGGATAAAAAGAACACTGTCTGGAGGCTAAATACGGGAATCCTAGAGCAATTGAAGCACCAAATTAGATCAGATATAGAGCAATACTTTGAGGAAAATGATAATGGAGAAGTGTCCTCGCAAATTTTATGGGACGCTTGCAAAGTAGTCTTAAGGGGGGAAATTATAGGTTATTGCTCTAATCTAAAAAAACAAAGGAAAGCAAAAATTGAACAGTTACAGTCAGAATTGGGAAAACTTGAGAATATGCATAAAAATCATTGAACCAAGGAATAAGAATGGAAATAAATAGGAAAAAGAATGAACTTAATGAAATTTACTCAAATGACATTAAGAGAAAATTAACCTTCCTAAAACAAAGGTATTATGAATCAGGAGGTAAATCCGCCAAATTACTTGCTTACAAATTTAAAAAACAACAAGCAGAATCAACAATCTTCAAAATAAAGGACCCTATAACAGACTCAATTCACTATAAAATGAAAGATATCCAAAAAGCCTTTGAAACGTTCTACACAAATTTATATACACAACCAAAAATAGATAGGGAAATGATAAGGGCCTTTTTAGATAAAATAGAGTTACCCAAAGTAAGTGATGAACAGAATGATGTTTTAATTAATGAAATAACCGACAAGGAAATTGAAAAAGCAATATCACACTCCAAAAAAATAAAGCATCGGGCCCTGATGGAACCATTCTGCGGAATGGTACAAGGAGATGAAAGATTTGCTCATTCCTAAAATGAAGATCACATTTAATCAGGTGCTCGGGACTGGCATTGCTCCTCCCTCTTGGAAGGAAGCAGTGATTTCCTTGATACCAAAAGAGGGCAAAGACAAGATGGACTGCGGTAATTATCGGGCCGATAAGTGTCTTAAATCAAGACTACAAAATTTTTGCCCATATTATGGCTAAAAGAATTGAAAATATTCTCCCTCAGATAATAAATTTAGATCAAACAGGATTCATTCGACAAAGACAGACACAAGATAGCATACGAAAGAACATTACATGTAATAGATAAAATAATCAAAGATAAGCTACAGGCAGTAATGCTAAGTCTCGACGCCGAAAAGGCATTTGATCGGGTTAATTGGGAGTTCTTATACCAATCGCTATACAAATTTGGTTTTCATCAGATGTTTATTAATACTATTAAAGCCCTATATAATAAACCAAAAGCTAGAATTAAAATAAATGGAGCCACATCAAACTCATTTGGCCTGGAGAGGGGGACGCGACAGGGCTGTCCGCTCAGCCCCTTATTATTTGCTCTGTTTATTGAGCCGCTGAGCCAGGGGATCACTCAAAATAATAAAATCACGGGTATACAAATGTTAAACCGAGAATACAAAATTTCACTTTACGCGGATGATATTTTAATCAGCTTGTCAAATCCAGAGAGTACTATTTTAGAACTATTGTCTTTCTCAGATGCCTTTGGCTCATCTTCAGGCTACAAATTGAATATTCAAAAGACTCAAGTTTTAAGCTTCAATTTCAGACCTAGCCAATCCATAAAATCCAAAATTCATCTGAATTGGGATTCAGCCTACATAAAGTATCTTGGAGTGAACATCCCCAAAGATTTAATAAATTTGTACAATTTAAACTTTAATCAATTAAACCAAAAATTGAAGGAGGATGTGAGGAGGTGGAATCTTATTCCAGTATTAAGTTTTGAATCTCGAATTGACTCTGTGAAAATGAATATCTTACCAAGAATATTATATTTATTCCAATCTCTCCCAATTGAAATACATGCTAAACAAATTAACGAATGGGACAAACTGATATCACGCTACATTTGGGAAGGGAAAAAGCCAAGAATTAGATTCCAAACTCTTCAACTGCCCAAGAATAGAGGAGGAGTGGCCCTCCCTTGTCTAAAAGATTATTATATCTCAGCCCAGCTGAGGATATTGTTCTGTTGGTGTGCTTCTGATTACAAGGCAAGGTGGAAGGAATTTGAAGAAAATATATCGGGGGCGGTACCAATCCAAGCAAGACTGGGAGACAAAGATCTAATTAAAAGTCTAATGGCAACAGGTAATAGATGGATTAATTTATCTTTGAAAACATGGTCAAATGTTATCACTAGAAATTACATGCATGAAGAGACAATGATCCTGAAATGGTGTGGTTATGATCCTGACTTTACTCCAAATCAATTGGATACCACTTATAAGAGATGGGTAAACCAGGGTCTGTCCTCATATTGTACTTTTTTTAACCAGGCAACACTAAAGAGCTTCCATACACTGAAGGGTCTACATGGGTTAAATGATAAAGATTTCTTTAGATTCCTTCAGGTACGCCACCACATAAATAATATCATGATGAATTGCCAAAGTGTATTTGATAATAGTCTCCTAAAAATATTTATTAGTGCTTACAGGGCTGATTCTGGGTTCAAGGTAATCTCCAGGCTCTATAGGGGTCTTCAGGAGATTAAGACAGCAAGTACCTCATATATAAAACTAAAATGGGTCAAGGAAACTAGGTGCTGTCTTCCAGAGGACATTTGGGCAAAATACTGTGAATTTCAATGGAAAATATCAGCTTCAACCTCGTGGAGATTTTTTGGTTGGAAGTGTCTTATTAGGTCAGGGATTCTTCAGATAAGAGACAAAACAGGTTTTAAAAATCTTTTTTTTTAAGTGCACACTATATTCATTGGAACTGTATATTTCTGTAGAGAAGGGTCTTAGCTATTTAACCATGTAAAGGAACAGGTTCTAAATAAAAACACTTTTAAAAAAAATAAACATGCTTCACTTTAGAACTTGATTTGTGTCAACTCCGTCAGACACACTAAAAAGTATACAATTTTAATTCTTCCAGTCCAACAAGAATCTAAAGTCCTGAAGTATGTCGATATAGTGTTTAGTTACTCTGATATGTAATAAAATACAATATATAAACTTATGTTGTGATTTCACACTATTCTGAAAACCCAGATTTCTAAATGTCTGCATTTTCAATCTTTGTTTTTAATTTTAAAATGAAAAAAAAGCATTTGTTTAGATAAATAAGACATATGAGGATGTAGATCAGATGGTCCTTTATTACATAAACAACATAGACTGAAAAAAGAATAAACATTATTTTCAAAAATGAACAAAAACATACATCTGACGGTGTTGACGAAGAACTGACTGTGTTGACAAAAAAACTGATGTGTATCACTGATTAATGAACAAATATGTTTTTAAAAAGATGGAAGAGACAAAAGATGAAGAACTAACTACTCTTTGTCTTATATTGAACATAAATCAGATAATGATAAACATACTGTAAATTCTCTTTTTTAAGTGGTGTGCGTGTGCGCGTGTGTGGGGGGTCGAGAGAGAGAGAGAGAAAGTGTGTCTGTGACTGCCCTGCACTGCTTGATTCAAATTTTAAATTGATATTCCTTAACAGCAAAACTGCTCAAAATGCTTGCAACACATAAAATATTTTGCCTAGAAACAGGATCAATTAGCTTACTTAAGATTTCATTTTTGCCTTGCCTTGAGCAACAGGTTTAATTAGTTTAGTTAGTTTAGTTTAGTTTAGTTCTAAATTAGTTTAGTATTAACAGGTTTAACTTGTTTAATAGGTTGCATGAGAAGTGTGTCGCATCTTTGCATGTCTTCTTGCAGCACTGCACTTTCACTGGACCTTCGCTGTCTGGACCTTTTCTGTGCATCTTTCCAATACCTTCTCTGGTGCCTCTTTGCCCTGTCTCCCATGTCACCTATTTGTATTGTTTTTTTGTCTTGAACTCTCTTCTTCCACCTTTGTCTTTCCTTCTCTTGCATCTCATATTTTCTTTCTGGGTCACTGTTTAATTTCTCTCTTCTCTTCCGTTAATACTCTCTATTTATTCTCTTTTGCTCCTCGACTGACAATTTCTGTCTAGTCATGCTTTTCTACAATACAATTGAAATAATGAAACATGTATTAGCCCTTTTTATGAACATAGAAGTGGATCCCTCCATAGAGAGGACCATTCAATGTAATATTCAGTTTCACTACGATATGTTGTCAAAATCTATGAACTGGTCCTTTAATGTAATATACAGTATAATTATAATATAAGCGCTGGGAAAGTTACACAGTAATAAGCAGACCACAGCCCATCCATGCTCTACAATTCAGAAGTGTAGGGTATACAGTACAAAGTCAAATAATGTAATATGTAATGATTTAATTAATGCTATATGTGTACATTTATGTATAAATAAAACCCTGAAATAATACTTTAATTCTTTACTATGTTCACAAATGATATTATATTAGCATATTAAGAGGTTATGGGTGGATTTTTCAACTCCGTCAGCTTACATGTCAACTGCGTCAGGTGTAGAACCTGACGGAGTTGACGTCTGATGGAGTTGACAAAAGGGCATGTATTTTCCCGCCAAAACATGTATTGTTCACTGCAGCTAGCTGGTTTTTCCTCAGTTGCTAGCTGTCTCAATAATCTCACTAAAATACCTAAATTGAATCCACTATTGTTTAAAAACATTATCATAACAGAGAGACGGTGTTGACATGTTCCAGCTGTGACCATAGGAATATCAACATTGTTTGTCTAAAATATCCAAAAATGTAAAACACACCAGAGTATGTGTGGTAGCGTTGCATTCAGAACAGGTAGGGAGAGAAAAGGGGGTCCTCAGGGATATAGCTGACCATTCTATTTCCTGATTTAGTGAGGATTGTAAAAAAATCTGACGGAGTTGACAGAATCTGAGGACAGAACTTTGATAGGCAGGATTTTAGGGAAAATATTGTTTGAAGTTCACTTTATGTATTGTTTTATATATTTAAGACCACTCTTTGTTATTTAATATATATATATTTACACACTCATAGAGTTTTTTAAAGGTTTTTTGGGTGGGTCAATAATGTGACCTCTTGCTGAGGACAGGTATAATAACATGGACCTCTTAACTACAGACCATACATTTAAACAAATTCACACAGAAAAAGTGTAAAATGCATTATAAAAAGAACATAGGTATACACAGTTCCTTTAGATTTAACTTTGTAAGTATGTAAACCATGATGAATTTCTTGATTTTCAATATAAATTAGACTTTTCTATGTAGGACATGTTTTGTCCCAACTCTCAAGAATCAGTGAGGTACTTTATCACACCTGCTCAGAGCTGTCACCATTCAGGCTCCTCCAGCTGCTGGAGGTCATGTGGCTCCCAGGAGGCCAATCACCACCATTTGTTTTGGGACTGTCCTAAAGTGAATACTTTTTGGCGTAAGGTCCATTCAGAATTAGTGATCGTATTCGGGTCAGATATTACTTTTAAATGGGATGAACTTCTTTTTGGGCTTACACATTCTAGAACTATGGATGTTCGGTCAGGGTACTTGTTTGGTGTACTAAGTGTAGCTGTGAGAAAAGCTATTACCAAGAGATGGCTGAAGCCTGATGCCCCATCACTAGAGGATTGGTACGATATAATTTATGATATATTCGTAATGGAAAGAATTACTTTCTCCTTGAAACTGCAACAATCTAAATTTGAAGCCATTTGGCGAGATTGGAAAAGTTATATTTCCCTGAGACGCCCTTCTTTTGTTTAAGTCATATTTTATTTACATGTCAACATTTGAAGGTATTTTTAATCTTTAATTTTAATGAAAATACCCCATGTTCTTGTTCTTTGTATTTTCTCTATGTGGTTGTATAATGTGTGTTTATGCTAAGAAAAAGGAAAATGAGGCACAGAAGAAATGTTTATTGTATGTGATATAATGCTTATGTGACTCCAAATAAAAGAAATCATTAAAAAAAAAAAAAAAGAAAGGCTTTGCAACGCAAAATGAAGCTGATGCAGAACGAGGGCCAGACGGGGACCAGGAGCAGCCATCAGACACCACACCACAAAGGTCGACAACGGTGCCACCATCACCATGGCTCGACACCAGGTCCAAGGCCACCAGCAGGCGGTCCCTCACGTCTTCGAGGTCTTCAGCCACAAGGGCCTACGCCAAGGCACAAGTGGCTAAAGCTCAGCTCGCCTTAGCAGAAAAGGAGGCTGACATGATGAGACAAAAAGCAGATTTAGATGCTAGTCTTCATGTGTTGAAATGCCAAAAAGAAGTAGCAGAGGCTGAAGCAGAAGTAGCTGCATTTAAGTAGAGAATCAGAGCAGGGAGAAAAGCATAGGGCCCCTTACTGAAGCTGAGCTTCTTGATACAATATAGCGCACAAGTGAATATGTTGCACAGCAATGTGAATTCCTCTTATCAGAAGCTTCCGGGAAGTCACAACGGACCCATGAGACAAAATTCAGTGCAGTACAAGCACAGGACACACAGCAGTCAGTTGACCAGGTCTCAGCTAGAACTCAGTATGTGCCGCCTCCTACAAATGTAGGCATCAAACAGGAGCAAAAGGTAACTACAGGTCTGACAAACACTCAATTGTTAAATCCTCTAGCTCAAAGTTTCCAAGCTCCTAACAACAATTCAGCTAAGTTCAGTGGAGCACAAGATTTTGCAAAATACCTAATTCATAAAGAATTATTGAGTGGTGGTTTACTGCACTTTGATGACAAGCCCGAGAACTATTGGGCATGGAAAGCCTCATTTCTTAGTGCAACAAAAGACTTAAATCTGTCAGTCAGAGAAGAAGTAGACCTACTTACAAAGTGGCTGGGGCCAAAATCCTCAGAACAGGCCAAACGGATTTGTGCAGCACATACTCTCAACCCCTCTGCAGGTGTTAAAATGATCTGGCAGCGTCTTGAGGAGTGCTACGGTTCCTCCGAGGCTATTGAGGATGCACTTTTGAGAAGGGTAGAGGACTTTCCGACACTTACAAACAAGGACAATGTAAGGCTAAGGGAGCTCGGTGACCTCCTGTTAGAATTACAGTGTGCTAAAGCAGATGGTGCATTACCAGGACTTGCTTACCTAGACACGGCTCGTGAGGTTCGGCAAATAGTTGAAAAACTACCTTACAACCTGCAGGAAAGATGGACAACTGTAGGGACTGTAGGGACGCTGTACAAAGAGACTCATAGTGTGTCATTTCCACCCTTCTCAGTTTTCTTACAGTTTGTTCAGCAAAAATGATCCAAGCTTCGCTACATCCAGCTGGAACAGTAAAGTTTATACACGCTTTGAAAAGCCCACTCAGTTAAATCGCAAAGCCACTGTGTCAGTACACAAAACTGCGGTTGCAGACAAAGGAGCTTCTGAGACAAAGAAAATAGAGAAACCAGACCGCCAGTGCCCGACCCACAAAAAGCCACATCCGCTCAAAAAGTGTAAGGTGTTCAGAGACAAACCAATTCAGGAATGACAAGCTTTTCTCAAAGACCACCACATTTGTTATAGATGTTGCGGATCAGTTCAGCATATCGCAAGGGACTGTAAACTGGTAGTTAAGTGTGATGAGTGCAATAGTCCCAAGCATCTATCAGCACTTCATCCAGGCCCCACTCCTGTCACTAAAAGTGCCACAGCTGAAAGTGATGAGCAAAACAACAAGGTAGAACAAAGTGAGAATGCTTCCTCAGTCATTTCCAAGTGCACAGAAGTGTGTGGTCAAAGTAACAACCCACGCTCTTGCTCAAAGATATGTTTAGTGAAAGCCTATCCTGAAGGTCAGAAAGATAGAGCTATCAATGTGTATGCAGTGATAGACGAACAAAGCAATAGGTCCCTGGCCAGGACAGAGTTTTTTTTAACCTGTTTAAAATTAAAGCCACACCTGTACCATACACACTAAAAACTTGCTCCGGAAAAGCTGAAACCGCTGGCAGGAGAGCTGTGAACTTTTTCATGCAATCTATGGATGGAAAAACAGATATCCGCCTGCCTCCCTTGATTGAATGTGACTCAGTTCCAGATGACATGACTGAAATACTCTCACCCGAGATTGCTCAGCATCATCCACATCTTCTCCCAATTGCAAACAAGATCCAACCTGTCGACCACCAAGCTCCTATCCTCCTACTCCTGGGAAGGGACATCCTCAGGGTGCACAAGGTACGCGAGCAGATTAACGGTCCAAATAATGCTCCTTATGCACAAAGACTGGACTTTGGGTGGGTTATTGTGGGAGAAGTGTGCATAGGAAAGGGTCACAGCATGTCTGAGGTAAACGTCTACAAGACACTCACATTAGACAGTGGTCGTGCGTCCTACTTTGAACCATGTCCTAATGTTATTGCAGTGAAAGAAAACTATGGTGCTATAACACAGCAAAACACAGTCACCAAGAGCAAGGACATTAGTGATTTTCAGCATAACTCAGACAAGTTAGGTCTCTCTGTGTTTGATAGATCTGAGTGGATAATGACTAAACAGAACTCGCGCCACCTCTGCCCGAAGGTAAAGAGCACTGGTATTTGCCTACATTTGGTGTATACCATCCACAGAAACCAGATCAGATACGTGTTGTTTTTGATTCTAGTGCAGAGTATGAAGGCGTATCACTAAACCAAGTGCTTCTTAGTAGACCTGATCTCAACAACTCGCTGCTAGGGGTGTTAATGAGATTTAGGAGAGAGCCTGTAGCCCTCACAGCTGACGTGCAGCAAATGTTTTATTGCTTTGAGGTGTGTGAAGAGCACAGAGATTATCTTCGCTATCTGTGGTTTGAGGACAATGACATTACCAAAAGTATTGTTGAATATAGAATGAAGATTCATGTTTTTGGTAACAGCCCGTCACCCGCTGTTGCCATCTACTGCATTAGACGGGCAGCACAAGAGGGTGAGCATGAGCATGGCACTGATGCAAGACAGTTTGTCGAGAGACAATTTTATGTTGATGATGGACTAACATCAGTTGCCACACCAGAGAATGCTGTTGATCTGTTAACAAGAACCAGAAACATGTTAGCTGAATCAAATCTACGACTTCACAAAGTTGCATCAAACTGTCAACAAGTCATGGAAGCGTTTCCTGCAGAGGACCGCGCAAAAGATTTAAAAGATTTAGACATTGGAGTAGATCCTCTCCCAGTTCAGAGGAGCCTGGGACTGTGTTGGAACCTACAGACAGACAGCTTCACTTACCTCATGTCCAATGAAACCAAACCATTCACACGTAGAGGAGTGCTTTCCACAGTAAATAGCCTGTATGATCCTTTAGGCTTTGCTGCTCCCATAATTATGCAGGGCAAGGCCCTCCTTAGGGAACTGTCATCTGAAGAGAGAGAGTGGGACACACCTCTTCCTGCAGAAAAAGAGGACACATGGATCACATGGAGAGACTCGTTAAAGGCTCTTGAAGATCTGCAAATCAAAAGGTGCTACAGTCCAGGTTCTTTGAATGCTATGAAAAGAAAGGAACTATGTATTTTTTCTGATGCATCTACTGTAGCTATAGGTGCTGTAGCCTACTTGCACTCTTTAGACAGTGACGGTCAATGGCATGTAGGTTTCATTATGGGAAAATCTAAACTTGCACCTCGTCCCGCACATACTGTACCACGGCTTGAACTTTGTGCATCCGTAATTGCGGTTGAAATGTATGAGTTCATCAGAGATGAGTTAGACACGAAGTTTGACAACGTTAACTTTTTCACTGACAGTCGTATTGTGTTAGGTTATATACACAACGCCACCAAAAGATTCTACATGTATGTAGCCAACCGTGTCGCACGCATTAGGTCATCCACACAACCTGACCAATGGCATTACATTGCAACAGAGTTAAATCCAGCAGATCAGGCAACTAAAGCTATCCCAGCTGCTGAACTTAAAAACCGTAAATGGTTGACAGGTCCAGACTTTCTGCAGTCAGATAATTCAGTTGAGTTAAACAAAGACAATCCGCATGCTCTAGTTGAACCTGAAAATGACAAAGAAATCCATCCAGAAGTCAAAACACTGAAAACCACAGTGTCAGAGTCGCAGTTAAGCTCAGATTGCTTCAGAAGATTCTCCTGTTGGACTACACTACGCAGAGCAGTAGCTAAACTTGTTCACGTTGCTGCATCTTTCAAACAAAAGACAGATAAGGAAAATGTCTGGAAAAGACTCAAAGACTGTACAAATGTAGAAGAAATAACACAAGCTGAAAATGTTATCATTCATTCAGTACAGCAGAAAGCATACAAAGAAACGTTCAAAATGATAAAAGGAGAAGAGATAACTGCCAAGAATGACCCACTCAAAAAGCTCAATCCATTTGTGGAAAAAGATGGACTTTTACGAGTCGGAGGCCATCTCTCCTCTGCTGATCTCATGGACAATGAACAACACCCTCTGATCATTCCTTCTTCCAGCCACGTCGCCACTCTCATCATAAGACACTTCCACGAACACTCTTCTCATCAAGGACGACATATTACAGAAGGTGCTGTCCGTGGTGCTGGTTTCTGGATAGTTGGAGGTAAACGACTTGTGTCTTCTATCATACATAACTGTGTTACCTGCCGCAAATTGCAAGGCAAAATGCAAGTCCAGAAGATGGCGGACTTACCTATAGACCGTGTAACTCCTGAACCTCCTTTTACTGTGGGTTTAGATGTGTTTGGGCCAGGACCAGGACCACCACAGGACCAGGACCAGGGCCACCACAGGACAAGGACCACGACCAGGGTCACCACAGGGCCAACACAGGACCACCACAGCACCAGGACCACGAGCACCACTGGGACAGGACCACCACAGGACCAGGGCCACCACAAAACCAGGACCACCACAGGGACAGGGCCACCACAGGACTACCACAGGACCAGGAAAAAGAGAACCACTGGGACAGGACCATCACAGGGCCACCACAAGGACAGGGCCACCACAGGACCAGGACCACCACAGGACCAGGGACATGACAGTACCAGGACGACCACAGGACCAGGGACATGACAGTACCAGGACCACCACAGGACCAGGACCACTACAAGGACAGGGCCACCACAGGACCAGGACCAGGACCACCTTAGAACCAGGACCACCACAGGCACAGGCACCACAGGCGCATGCGGTGTCAGTAAACTGACACCGCATGCGTCGCACTAGAGGTGGTAGTGCTCAGAACAAAAGGTGGGCTGTCCTCTTTACATGTATGTCAACCAGGGCTGTACACATTGAGCTAATTGAAACCATGAGTACAGATAGTTTCATAAATGCATAAAGAAGGTTCTTTTCTGTTCATGGACCTGCAAAACTCTTACGCTCAGACAGAGGGACTAATTTTGTGGGAGCTTGCAGGGAACTAGGCTTGGACACTGACAACAGCGTAGTAGTGAAGTACCTCCAGGAGAAGAGGTGCTCATGGACATTTAACCCCCCACACGCATCACATATGGGAGGGTCCTGGGAACGCCTCATAGGACCAGTGGCTAGGCGTATCCTAGATGCAATGTTGTTAAAAAATCCTCAGGTATGTCTCACTCACGAGGTTTTGAGCACTTTCATGGCCGAAGTAATGGCTATTATAAATGCAAGGCCTCTCGTTCCAATATCTACTGACCCGGACTGTCCAGCAATACTTACTCCAGCTATGTTACTCACACAAAAGTCAAGCACAGTTTCTGCTCCATCTGGAAACTTTTCCTCAGCGCAGTTGTTTGGGAAACAATGGAAACAAGTACAACAACTTGCGGACACATTTTGGAAAAGATGGAAGGGTGAATATTTGTCAACCTTGCAGAAACACACTAAATGGACTGAAAACAAACCGAATGTCAAAGAAGGAGACATCGTCCTGTTGAAGGATGCTCAAGTAAACAGGAATGAATGGCCCATGGGACTTGTTACAAAAACCTATCCCAGCAAAGACGGCAAAGTCTGCAAAGTGGACTTGCGGATTGTTAAAGATGGGATTGTAAAGGTGTTGCTAAGACCTATCTCAGAGGTTGTAGTCATACTATCAGAGACTGAGTGATATGTTCATTGCCATGTAACATTGAGAATGTGTTAATTTGGTATTTGTAGTGATATAATGTGATTATATCAAGCGGGGAGTGTCATGTCTTCAGTTGAAGACATCTACAATTTCATTTAAGTTGGATAAGTTAGTTTAAAAGGTTATAAATATGTGTATTTAAAGAAATAAATAAGATAATTCATGATAGGAAGTTTCAAAAGCTTAAGTTAAAAATACTATCAGAGTGATACATCTTTCACAGCAAAGATCGTTTTTTGTTGTTTGTGGCAGAGTGAGCACTCCTCTCGCTTATAGACCCATCTTTGTGTTTCCTTTGTAAAATACTCCGTTGCAGGAAGAATTACGTTTAAATCAGAATCAGAATCAGAATCAGTTTTATTGGCCAAGTTTGTGCACACAAACAAGGAATTTGACTCCGGTTACTAAGCTCACTTTGTACAATTAGAATAAAAATAAAAATAAAAAATATAACAAATTACTAGCACAATATATACAACAATATATACAACAATATACAGCAATATATACAAGCTAAGAGGCCAACATGTTATTGTGCAATTTCTTGTGCAATTTTTTGTGGTTATTCTGACACTCTGTGTCACTCTGTAAATGCTCAAAGTACACCTTGTTGATGCTTGAGCCTCGGCAAATGTTCGTCTTTGTGAGTATTTCTGTTTGTACAGCCCCTGTATTTATATTTAAGTTGCCCCTAACCCAGTTTATTTCATGTTGAATTGTAAGAGTTCACTGCCATGAGGATGTCATGTGTGTTAGTTTCCTGGTAGATTTAGCACATTTTGGGCCTGATTTACTAAGATCCTAAATAAAGAGTACTAAATTGCGCGTGCACTGAAAAAGTTTGCGCGTGCTGTTGTTGTGTGTTTTGCGGGTGATCAACAAAGAATGCTCGCGCAATTGATAACGGGTGCAAACCGCAGTATTTAAATGAGGTGTTGCGTGTCTTAAGGTTTGCGCCATGGAGAGTCTGGATGGAAAGCAGGATAGACGCAAGCGCAAAATGAAATTTGACGAGTTGGAGTTAGATATATTAGTGGAAGAGGCAAATAAACACATTCATGAACTACAGTAAAGACATTTAAACATTACCAAAAGAAACGCAATATGGGAGAAAATCTGTGATAGAATAAATGCAGTTGGTAAGACAAAAAGAACGGCAGATGAGGTTAAAAGAAGGTGGCAAGATATAAGGCAAAGAACTAAAGAAAAAGTGGCCTTTAATAAAACTTCGGCAAACAAGATAGACAGGTGGAGGGCCTGCGGAAGAGATGCCTCTAACCAGGATTGCGCAGCAGGTGCAGCTCACCTTCTGCGAGGAGCAGATGATACTGGGGTATGACACGCTAGGGCCAACTGCAGAACAAGGTAGGCGCACAATAAGAAACACTTTTTTCTCCATGAAAACACGTGATTTATTTATTATCACAAATAAAAAAATGAATGTGCCTCCTGTGGCAACGTTTTGCTGAATAATACTCGATTTAACATTCAAATAAAATATTTCTCCTTTTGCATGTGCTTGTGACCGGCTCCAAATCAGCCCTTAAGTTTCAACTATCTGGTTTTCATTCATTCCAAACAAATTTACACGAGTCCGAAAGACTCTCTCTCTGCGTATTCTTTGATTTTGGCGATGTCGCCTCCTTGCCACAATAACAGCAGCCATCGGTGCGTAATGCTGGGCAGATTAGCACCTTCCTTTCGAACGTATTAAATACAGACGCAATCACAATCCCCGCAATTACTTTCAGGGTTGGTAAATCTCATTGCGCGTGGTAAACGAACCTATTTGCATTTTCCCCTCCCAGTATTTTGCGCTTTCTGGCGGGTACGCCCCATATTGTTTATTCATCAGAGCAAAAGTACTAAATGAACAGCGTGTGCTATTTTGCTCATTTGAGAGGCGCAGTCCTCTTTGCACGCTGTTAGTAAATCAGCTTGCACATTGGTTTGCGGGTGGTGTCAAGTTTGCACACGTTTTTACGCACGCAAACCTTTAGTAAATCAGGCCCTTTGTGTGCTGCTTTCCTTTTGTAAGTGTACCTTTCTGTTTTATTTTGTACAGTTACCACCTCACATTTGAGATATAAAACGCTTCACAGCAAGAAAAGGAAGCCTTGTGTCCGGAGTGTTTTTTAATGGTTCGCTGGCTGTCTAGTAACACAGAGACACGTGTTGTGAGGACAGCACAGCCCTCTCAGCTAAACCATTAGATTGAGGATACTCTGGGCTGCTTGTGATGTGAGTGAAATCCCAATGTGTTGCAAAGTCCTTGAAGCGCTGACTTGTGAACTGTGTACCATTGCGCCAAGAGCCTGCAGCCTGCACCCCCACTAAAGCCGAGAGAGAAGACCAGGATGAAGCAGAGCCGCTCCTGCGACCACCCACGGAGCATAAACCAACAGCGCTTTTCGCTCTTTTCTCTTGCCTCTCTTCGCCTGCTCATCGGCTCTCCTGCTCAGATCTAATCCGCACGACCCAAAGGATCCTTTCTCAGGCCTACCCCGGCCCATCACTGCTCCCAGCCAGCAACCGCGAAGCCATCCAACGGCGCGCTAGTCAGCCACCAGTAAAGAAGACCGGTTTATGTGCCCCGTCCAGTCAGCACCACGAGTGACCCGCACACATCGGCGCGAAAGAGGCACGGTGCCGCCACGGGAAGACACCACGGGAAGACGCCACGGCTCCACGCGCGCCCTATAAGACCCGGTTCTGCTGAGATGCCACAACCTGTACCTTCACGGAAGCCGAGAGAGAGCCAAAACAAGCAGAGCCGCTCTTGCAACCACCCGCGGAGCATAACCCAATAACGGCTCAGCCGTACTCCAAAGCCTAATCACCCTCCCGGGACTCTACAACGCCATCGATCGCTTTTGGAAGTGAAACAAGTAAGAGGCTGTTGTGTCTGGGCAGAGCTTAGTTAGTTGTGTTTGCCAATCCCATTTTCTTTTGTGTTGCATATGCTTAGAACCGGACCATCAGTCCCACCGTAACTGAATTTCACTCATATGTTTTTTTATTGCGGACAGCACGCTCTCCGTTTCTCAGTTCAAAACCAGAGCAGCTCGGCGAAGTGGCTTCATACTCCTGCATCAGTGAAAATGACAGAGTCGCGGCTGCTAGCCACAGAATTACTTAGCTTAGTTAGTATATCGTGCTTACTGTGACATTGTTTACGGTTGAGCTCGCCGGCAACCCGCTGTGCGTATTTATCCACGTGATTGCAGTGTCCCATGACCCTTCAGAGGATGAAACGGTTGTAGATAATGGATGGATGGATGGATTGCAGTGTTTCCTCACCACCAGCTGATTGTGCCGTGATTTCAGACAAACAGTCAGGACGAGAGTGCGGAGTCTGCTCAGCGCTCCCCGACCTGTGTGGAAATCCTCGGAGCGATCACAGCATCGGTGGTTAGGAATCACCTTTGGCGCTGTGGACTTCATTCTGCCCTTTTCTTTCTTCTTCCTCCTACTAACAATCTTCTGACGAGTTACACGTGGTCTCGTCCGCTATCTTGTGACCAAGGCCGTAGCCAGGATTTTTCAAATACCGAGGTCAACCCCCCCAAAAATAAATGAATAACATAAAATCAAATAAAACAAAAACAGATCAGTGGTGCTAATGACACTTTTTTTTTATGCATTATGACTATTGAATTGTGTGTGTATGTGGTGGTGTGTGTGTGTGTTGGTGTGTGTGTTGTTTGTTGGTGGGGATGGAACAATGGAACAGCTTTACTCCTGGGCTTTCTCAGAGGTTTCTCACCATTACCTGTAATGATTAAAAAAAAAGAAAAAAACTGTAATGATATAAAGAATACACAATAGACAGCAGGCATAAGACACATGTAATCATTATGAATTCAGTTGACATTAAGTCCTTAGTGTAGACTGGAAAAGAGAAAACAAGAACGTAATGCTATTAGAACCTTACTAATAGATGGTCATGAATGCACTGACCCAAATTTGATCTGTAAAGAAATTCAAATTCTACAGTAAATTGTACTGATCTTCTTATTCATCTCCAGATGCTGAGGCGTTCTTTGAGCATGTTAAAGAATGGACCCCCAACATCAATGAGTGTTTCAAAGATGTTTGTGAGGCAAATAATATGGCAGAGGTGGAAAAAGCTATGAATTGCTTAGCATTGGATAAATCTGCAGGATCAGATGGTCTAACAAGCTATTTTTATAGACATTTTTGGGAACATCTTAAATATCTCTTTTTTAATATGGTTGGAGAAATATTTGAATCCCACACTCTGCCAACCACAATGAAACAAGGAATAATCACTCATCCCTAAACCTGGGAAAGAACATAAATTAATTGACAACCTTAGACCTATAACTTTACTCAATAATGATTATAAAATCTTAACTCATATATATGCAAACAGGTTGAAATCTGGCATCACTCAAAGCATTTCAGATATGCATCTGGGTTTATAAAAGGTTGTTCAATTCATAACAATATACGACTTGTGCTTGACTTGCTGGAGTACAATCACTTAATAGAAGAAGATGGTTTTATTTTATTTTTAGATTTTTTTTTAAAGCATTTGATATAGGGGTGCACGATAACTATCGGGCCGATAACAGCAAATTATGATGTCATCCCGATAGGTCTGATATCACGACGAATAGCCCCGATAACATATATATTTCTGTCAACACGGCAGTGTCTCGCTCCCTCTGAGCCTTGAATAACTGGCAGTGAATGTTGTGTTCAAGTGATGTCGGCATAATCAGAAAAACGATCACTCAATAAGGAAAATCAAGTATACTCCCGCATGCCAGAAAATAACTAGTTAACTCGGTCATAATTTTGGTAGTTGCGGGCTTGAATCGAAATTCGCAGTATTCTCCCACATGTTACACATAAAAAAAGAAAAAAGTAGAAAAGGCTGAAATAACGACTGGCGCACAGCCTACTGATCACAACAAACATGGCAGCGCAGAGCTTCATTAAAGTTTCACAAGAAGATAGTTTGGTGGTTATTTGTGACGAATCCTCCGAGCGAATTCTACGAGGAGGGAAGCACAAGCTTTAATACGTAAAACCCGATCGGCCACCTACAACATAACAATTTCAGCTTCCGTGTAGTTTTTAAATCGCGCTAACGTGAGCTAACGGAAGCTAATGCTAACATGCACAATCCAGCAGGAGTCTCTCCTCCCCTCTCCTCTTCTCTCGCTCATTCCTCTCATCTAAAGCTTCCATGAGATTAAAAAAATAAAAACTACTGAACCTCATTTACTTTAATTAAAGGTATTAATGTAAACGGAACCACAAGCCAAAATCTATTCAATGTTAATCTTTTTCAGTTTGTAATTTTGATGCATGTTTTTCCATCAGATCAAGGAGCCTTTATTTTTTATATCAGTCAGTAATGCACCTTATTTAAGTTAATGTGAGATATCAAATAGGTTTGTTTGATAGCTTTACAAAAATGTTTGAGAGGCTTGACAATAGTTTTTCATTGGAAAAAAATAGTCAAAACTATTTTTGATTTTGTTCATAGTATTGATGTAATGATCTTAGGTATATGTGTGTGTTATCGGTATCGGTTATCGGCCATTAGGAGCTGAAAGTTATCGGTTATCGGTATCGGTTTTAAAAAACAGTTATCGTGCATCCCTAATTTGATACAATTGAACACAAATTTATTTTCAGTACGTTAGTAATATTTGGCTTTGGTGAGAAATTCATTAATGTGATAAAATTAATTTGTAAAGATACAAATAGTACAGTCATACTACCACAGGGTACATGCCCAAGATTCTTTGTAGGTAAAGGTATTAAGCAAGGATGTCCTATATCTCCTCTACTCTTTATATAGCAGCAGAAATGCTTTCAATTCTCATTAAAAATACTAATTTTGAAAAACTGAAGGTTCTAGACAGACAGCTAGCAATTTTCCAACTAGCAAATGATACTACAATTTTTCTGAAAAATAGTGACCAGAGGCTAACACCACACACACACACACGCACACACTCATTCTCATATTGTCCTCCTTAAATTCTCACCTTCCCTCTTCCTCTTTCCTTGTCCTTCTGTTGTCTTAACTACTGCTGAAAATTATAATGTGGTTTGTTGCAGCCGTCCACCAGAGACGGAAGGACGTAACGGGTTGTTCCGACGCATTTTTACTATCGCCACCGGGCTGTTCTGATCAAACTCTCTTAGTGGTGTGTTCAGGATCAGTCTGACACTGTCACGTGACACCGCGTTACTGGAGCAACGAGTCAGAATGCAATCGGCTCTGTTTATCTTCACGATGTTGTGATAAAATAACTTTTAAGACCTGGAAAATGAAATCAATGGGGGGAAAAATACCGAGGACATGACCTCGGTGTCCTCAGTGTTAGTTACGGCCTTGCTTGTGACGCCCTATTGTGCTAGTTGGTGGCCATTTTTTTGTGAGGGACGAGAGCACGTGATCTCGGCGGCCATCTTGAACATCCTTCCCCCATTACCACACACACACACACCCACGCCCCCACGCGTGCACACACACACATATACCTATAGTTACATGTTTACATGCAGACATGTGGACACTCTTTTCCCCTTTTAATGTTTGATTATGTTAGCTTAGTTATCCTTTAGTAGTAGATATCAGGATCTTGATTCAAGTGTTTGTTCCTTTCAATATTTGTGGTAATAAATCCTGATATATTCTAATGAGAGAAGTTGTTGTTTGTGGTTATTTTGCACAGTTTTGTAACATTTGCTGGTTGAAGAGGTCTGTGCTCGGACTCACACCTTCTCTGTTGCTCTATAGCGCCACACCTGGTCACAGGCTGGCACGCATAGAACAACAGCCATTTTGAGACTGATTTATTTATATCAGGTGGTGCCCCGTTTCATTTTATTAACATTGTTAATACCCTTCTGGTTATTAGCAGCTGTCCCTCAAGACAGTTGGTAATAACCCTTTTATGACTAAACAAGCATGTTATACGCCTTATTGCACAACACCTGGCTCAGTCGGAACCTGCACTTGAAAGGATTGAGTCTCAAGTTCACCTCTCTGGCACGGAGCACTTTTCTCAAGTTATCATCGTGTTCTGCCACAGTCTTACTGCCAATGAGTATGTCATCAACTATGATTTCACAGGGATATCCAGCAAAAATCTGCTCCATGGAGCGCTGGAAGACCTCACTGGCTGGGTTGAGTCCGAAGGGCATCCGCAGAAATCTGTAACGACCAAAACTAGTGCTGAAGGTGGTCAACATTGAGGATTTGTGATCAAGAGGAATCTACCAAAATGAATTTTTTGCATCTAGAACTGAAAATACGGTTGCATTTGACATGTGTGCAGCCACTTTCTCTACAGTACGCATGGGGTGATGTGGTCTTTTTAGAGCAGTGTTGAGGTCTCTTGGATTTATGCATATTCTGATTTCTTGCTTGTCCTTTTTGTTCGTAGCTACCATTGATGACACCCAGTCAGTTGATTCAGATACTTGGGTGATGACACCTAATTCCTGCATTCTGTTGAATTCAGCCTTGACTCTGTCTTTCATAGCCACAGGAATGTGATGTGCAGGACGAACAACAGGTCTCACCTCTGGATCAAGTGTAATGGAGTAAGTCACAGGTAGTTTCCCAAGCTCATCTGAAAAAAGGTCGCTGTATTCAGTGTGAATTTGTTGCGACAGATCATCATCAGTAGGACTAAGCTGATGAACATCTTCACTGAATGACACAAGTCCCAACTCTCTGCATGCATGCAGACCAAGCAGTGGCAAGACATCCTCATGTCAATGAAGAATGGCAATGTGTGCATTTGTCCCTTGTCAAATGACCCGGAGAGATCGTTGGAATCAGCTCAGCTTCTAATCAATAATCACTATTAACTCTGTGTGTTAAAGGAGAGACGGATGTGAAAACAGAAAAAGTGGTAATTGATGTGATTTGGAATCAATCTATAAGCCATGACATGGGTGATTCAATAATTCAATGATCAGAACCGATGATTGATCAGAAAGATGTATTCGGTATGATTTGGTCGGGACTGAGAGACTGTTGCAGCAGGAGGTGATGTAAGGAGGTCACTGTGTTACTCAGGGAATAAAAACAAAACTGATATGGTGAACAAAACAGGAGTAGGAGATAGCAGCCGCGGGTGAGGTAATGTAAGCACGAGCCGGTAACTAGTCTAAACAAGTGAAGTAACAGAAGGAGAGGTGATTTACGTGATTTGTAAGCAATTCCTAATCAATGAAATGTATGAAATGTGTGTGTGATTAGTCAAGGATCAGAAACAAAATGTATTACCAAAATGTAATTTTGGTAATAGATCTGTGTTAGTTAATGTAAGTTAAAAGGGAAAACCTATTTTTGTTGGGTCAAAAACGGACAGAGACAGAGCGGAGCGCATGTTCCTCTCTGGAATGTCAACAGGGCAGGAGAGAGGGCGTAAGTGTAAACATAAGTTACTTCGGCATACACAACACTGGGACCAGGTGTCTGGGTCAAATGGTGTGTCGAGTGGGGCTGTGTGTTTGGTACAGAAAGCGGTACATGGGCTCCGGACTGCAGAGGAAGGTTCATTTGCCGAATTCTGTTATTAAACACGAACCAATCAATCAATCAGTTAATGTAACGTTGGAAACATACGTTGGTATGTAGATCGTTAGAAAAAGGGTTAGCGTTAGCTGATAAGCTTTAGCTTAATGAGCTGTATAGCCAAGAAAAACAAAGATGGCCTTGGATTGGTGATATGGAAGATGTCATGCTGTAAACATATGAAGTCATTGGGGGACAGGGCCTGTGGAATATGATGATGTAATCGGGATTATGTAAAATTATGCACGCCTCTGTATATGTGAATAACCAATCAGAAGTGTCATGTGAAGTTTGAGGGAAATTATGTGCATATGCAAAGGTGAGAGAACCAATCAGATGAAGGCTGGTGCGGGGCGAGCAAGGAGAGAGAGAGCACATAAAAAGGGAAGGCAGAAGGACTCGGTGTGGATTTCCTGGAGCGATTTCATACAAAGAAGGACTAGCTGGACCTGGACGAGCAACCTCCATCTGAAGGATTAACTGGAAGGATTACTTCAAGAAAAGAAGACAGAAGACGCTTGGAACAGGATCTACGAATTTCCCATTCTTGAAGGAATAATTGGAGCCTTTTTGGTTAGCCTAGCTCACCGCTAGCAAGGAGGAGGGGCCGGATCAGCATACCTGCAGGCCTGATCGTTTGAGCTCTCTCTCTCCTCCCTGCCAGCGGCCTTGAAAACGCAAAAAAGGGTGCACATGCGTTTCTCAGCCTGTCCTTGACCAACCAGATGAACTGATCAGTAAGCCACAGCTTTAATTTGCCTTTTTAGAATTATAAATTGTATAACCAATCAATGCTGTTGCTTAACCTTGCTAATCTGCTTTAATAAATATAAAAACTGTCATAAGACGTCGTTGTGGACATTAATCTGTATTCAGAATTTTGAAGACTTGTTTATGCCTCTGCACTAACACACAGGTTCTTATGGGTTATTTTAGCCACATTTTTGTCAAATTGTCCCTGAGGCTCGCTGTCCGAGCCGCTAAAGTTTCCTAGCCTGTAACAAGAGCCCGAATCGTGAGAGAAGAGCTGCCGTTAACAGACGTGACCGATAGCTGGACTTCGAGCCACCCGGCTATTCCTCTGAAGGACAGTTATTGGAGTGAGCGGGGCATACGTTTGGAAGTAGGCAGTGAGAGCTAGGCGTATCTTCTCGACACCAGCTTAAATAAGTTTGAGGAAATCTAGTGAGGAACCTCTCCTAGACCGCAATTTCTTACCCGTTAGGATGGAGAGCTGGTCCCGGTGACAGACTCTGCTAGTCAGAGACTGAACCAAAACTGGGGGATTTTACATTTGGCGCCCGAACAGGGACATGAAAAAGTGAGTTTCAGGTCCAACTAATCTGGACCCCCCAGATAAAAAAGTGTGCAGCAGGCACAGAAGATCGACTCCCCCGTGTGGACAAAAAGGGAGGGGCCGAGCCCGCAGTAATTGCAGGGAGCAAGCGGGAGTGAAGAGGAGCGAAGGTCGTCGGAGAATTTCTAGAGGAAATCCCAAGACTGCGTAGAATAGCCAACCAGTCTGAACTTTATCCCCTGACCCCGATTTGGTACCTAGGGAGGCTTTAAGGAACAGACGACTCGATCAGACAAAGACAGAGAGAAGAGTGAGAAGAATGAGAAAAATGGCGACAGACCAGAAGAATCTTAACCCAGAAGAGGATGACCCAGGGTTGGGACCGAGGACTGCAGAAACCAAGCCCCATGGGACGGCCTCGCCGTCTGGGAAAGCAGAGGAGCAGAAGAGACAAGCCCAGGAGGACCGAGATAGGTTAACTCAGGGCTTAGGGCAGAGCGAGTTCTTAGGTAGCGACCTTGAGGAAGTAGAAGAGGGATCTGAGGTGCAGAGCTACGCCTCTGAGCCCCCACCTAACCGGTTGAGGGAAGTCGGGATGGTGGATATAGGAGGGGCTGAAGACCCACAAGAAAGGACCCAGGATCGGCCAGAAATGGCCCAGAGTCAGACGAAGGAAAAGGAACCAACTGAATCAAGCCTCAGTATGGAGGAAGAATTGAATGAACAGCAGACCACGCCCACACCATTGATACAGAGTTGTGTAGAAGAGATGGACCTGGATTTTCGCCAGATACAGCTCGGGGATGGACCTAGCCAAGAAGATACAGAGAAGAAGAACTGGGGTGGTGATGAGCCCTCAGTGGGGTCGCCCCCACCAAGGAAGCGGACCGTAAAAACGGAGAGGCACTCATCCGAATCCCCGCCACCAAAAGGACGACAAGAAAAGACGGCAGAGGAATCCCCAGGGTTGAAACAAAGGCGTGTCCCCCCAACTTGGCCCTCCTTTTCCCCTATAGAAGGGATCGCCCCGGACCTTGAAATGGTGCCCCCGGAGGCGAAAAGAGTGACCCTGAGGAATGGAGCCCGGGCCTATAGCTACATAGGGAGCATCGGGGGGGTCAGCAGTGATGCCCTGATAATCTTTACCGATGCTAAAGGGGAGGCCCACCATGCTGAGGTGAGAGATCAGCTATGGAAGGCCGGAGAGGGCTATAGGCAGGAAGTCAGGCGACTCAATATAACCCGGACGGGGGTAGGCATGGCAAGTGGGGGACATCTGCCCCATTATGCTATAGTTCATGTGAGAATTGACCAACATCAGGGAGGTCCAGGAATGAAGGAGTACCTGCCGGTGATGATAGAGGCCCTGGAACGGGGTCTGGGGAAGGCGAAGGAGATAGCAAGCCAGGAGGGTGATGATAAGCGTTAATGGGTTAAGAAACAGGAAATGTGTCCTGGGGGATGGCCGAGATGGCGGCGGTTGCGGCGATGCGGATGGACGCGGCTAGGTGTCACATGGGAGACCGAATCGAGGAGTATGTGATTCAAACCTCCCCCGAGGATGAAGAGACCAGGAGACGACGGGCACTGGAAGCCGTGATAGGGATGCAGGGGTTTGGAGGTGCAACACCGGCCGGAGGAAGAACACCGGAGTCCCGGGGAACGCCCAAAGAAGTCGAACCCGGAGCCCCTGCACCAGTACAAGAGGAGTTTATCTTCATTGGGAGAGACTCGCCGAGGGCCCCCACCTGCCGCAAAGAGAAGTCGGGGAGCCGAAAGGGGAGAGCGTGACAGCGAAGACCCCACCCGACGTGAAGATTTGCGACGGTAAGTCCTCGACAGCAGTCACCACCGCCATCGGGGAACCCTACTGGAGACAGGCCTGGTGGAGGACTCGGAGGGAGAAGAAGAGGAGAAAAAGTCAGATGTGGCCAGCCTGTGCTTCCTGGCTGAGAAGAGGCGTGAAATCTCGACGGATTTGAAGATGGCGAGAGGCCAGGGAAAGAAGAAACCGCTGGAGTTCGCCAACGTGAAGATGGGAACCCTAAGAAGGCCCCAAGACCTGAGTTGGGGAACCATGAAGACCAGAGGCGTCAGGAAAGGGTACACTCTTCATAACCGGATAGTGTTGGAGGACCTGAGAGATGAAGAATCGTTCCTGGCCCAGTGTGAGGCCGACCTGACCAAAGGGGCCCAGGCCGGGCACAGGATGAAGAGGACGGCGCCTGGTGAACGGTTTGTGAAGGCTCTGAGGGTGGTGATGACAGTACGAGGAGAGGAGGCGAAATTTGCGACCAGGCCAAGGACAGGACACATGGTGGCCACCCTGGATCAGGCCATGAAGACATGGGATCTGGAAACCAAGTACTACGAGGAGAAGAGGAAAAAGGAGACCAGGCCCTCTGCCAAGGTTTCAGGGAAGGTAGTCGCTAAATTGACCACGCAATATCAGGAATCAGGACAGGACTATCAAGGCCGACCGCACCCCTCACATAGAACATCCACAGCTTATCAGCCCAGGCAGCCACCGACCAGGAAATCAGATGGAAAGCCAAGAAAAGGTGATTATCTGCCAGCCAAGGAGTACAGCAAGTTGACACCAGAGCAGAAGGAGGCCCTCCGGGTTGCCCGTAAGGCAGCGGGGGGGGGCCCCGGAATGAGGGGTTTGAAGGCGCGGGTCGCTCTGGGAGAATCCTACTGGAAGAGGGACGAAATCTACGCTAAGGTGGACGGAATCCCATATCTGGTGGACACTGGAGCTGAGGTGTCGATGACCCGCAGGAGCCTTGAGACAGTAGGACACCCGAAGTTCCAAATTGTCACCGGAACCATCGAAGAGGTGCCAATTGAAGTGTGGAAAGGAATGGTGTGGGTACTAGGCCCGAAAAAAATCTGATTATAGTAAGAGAGTTGAAGAAACCCAGAAAGAATGGGGGCTCTGTGAAGAAGCGGTGGAATCTGCTGCAGTCAAGGTCAGTTCGTATAGAACCAACCCGAGTAGAAACAACAGCCAGTAAACGGATGGTAAGAGTGACCGGCCAACTAAGTGATTGTCCGCCAAGGACAGAGGAGACAACGACCCTCCTGGATCAGGCTGGAGACCGGTGATCAACGTTAGGGCCATCAACCGACACTCAACCACCAATCAGGCAGGCCTCATCCGCCCACAGGGGTCTCTGGAGACTCTGCAGGTTAAGAAGTTCAAGTCTGAGAAGAGAGAAGAGTTTCAGCAGCTGAGCCTGGACGGCCGTCGACTAAAGGCCTCTGAAAGGCCTGAGGAGGGCCATTCATGCAGCTGAAAGACTGGAACCCGGGAGTCTCATGACGAGGTTGCTAGTGGGGGTGAGGTTGCTAGCGGAGGTGAGGTTGCTGATGAAGGTGAGTGGTGAGGATGATGACGCCGTGATGAAGGTGTGAAACGAAGGAGGGGGTATGGTGACTCTGTATCGGTGAGATAATTGAAGTGAGACGGAAGATATCGCTATCTGTGAGGCAAATGGGTTCAAAGGAGCTAAAAGTAGAACAGTAGCTCACCATGATTTAGGAGAGAAAAGGAAAAAACATAGATAGCTGAGTTATGGCTGAACATGGAATTGGATGTGCTGCGGCAAAGGGCACATGCCGAAGAAGGAACACACTGGCGGAGAAACAAGGAAGTGGACCGCTAAGTACAAGAGAGAAGACTTGTCTTTGTCATGATGGAGAAGTGGGACAGGACACCTAGAGGCCGGGTGGTCCCAACAGGAGATGTGAGGGAGGTGGTACTGGCCGCGCAGGGAGCGCTGGGTCATGTAGGCACGCTCCCCACATGGAGGAAATTGGAGAGGCAACAGCTCTGGATCGCCTGAAGCCAGATACGCCATGTTCTGCGAAACTGCGTTGTGTGATGGCAATACAATGCAGGGAGAAGAGGAATGGGTTGAAGGCCGGACCATAAGAAGTACCGTGTCATGGAGATAACAGAAAAGAGAGAAATACCTGTTGGTACTGTTGCGCTCTATGTTAGGTTATGGGGCAGGGAAAGCCATGGAGAAGAAAACTAACATAGTTCAGCAGATATTAGACGGTAATAGGAAGTTACTGAAGAGGAGAGGGATCCAGAGAGTGGAGCAACTGCCAATTTCAAGCTAGAAGGAACCAGGAACCAAAGATGGCTAGTGGCAGAGGACCCCCGCCATCCCATGTCAGACTAGCCACTGATGAAGGGATGGTGATAAGAGAAACGACCTCAGCTCTCTCTGAGACGAGAGAGGGCTGAAGAAATTGAATTATAAGAAGAAATGACCTTGGCTCTCTGAGACGAGAGAGGGCTGAAGAAACTGCGTTGTAAGAACTACGACCTTGGCTCTCTGAGACGAGAGAGGGCTGAAGAAACTGCATTGAGTGAAGAAAGGAACCTAATCGGAGGAGAAAGAAGACCTTGGACTGGAGTGAAGTTAACGACGGCTAAGTGGGTTGAGGGGACCATCCCTCCCCTAAGAGTCCAGCGGGCAGGACCGCATAGCAGAAGATCCGGAAGAATCCAGACCAAGACGGAAGCTGATGAACCGTTGCTCGAGGAGAAAGGAGAAGAGAGCAACAGCAACTATATGGTGAACGACCTCGGACCGGAAAAAGGAATAAGAGTATATGCCAAGTGATGAAGAGCGACTCTGACCAGCTGGCAGCAGGCGGTAGAGAAGGGAAGAAAAAGTATGGGAAGTAGCCCTATATGCAATAGCTGTGTGGGCACATCACAGTTAAGGAGGAGGACCTCCAGGAGGGAAAGTGGACCTCAGAAGACCTGCTGGTGGAGGAAGAAGCGGGACCGATATTGAAGGTGTTGAAGTGGAAAAGAGAGAGATGAAGATCGCCCTGTGAATGGTCTGGCTCAGAGGTCGCTCTGGGACTGTGGTTCTTTGACAACTTGAGCCAATTTTAATTTGCTTTGCTTGTTTGCTCACCTGCTCTACCAAACTCTGTACAGGAGGAATCACTGCTGAATGCTGTGTCATCTGCACCTCCCATGCCGGCCGGATTCCCCGACTCTTTGACGCTCCCCACCTCGTGGGGAGGGACAAAGATTTAGGGGAAGGGGGGGGTATCGCAGACTGTGAAGACGCGAGACAAGATGTGGATTTCTGAAAATGCAGGGGGATGGGAGATGCAGGAGATGTGATTGTTATTGTTTTATTTTCCTGTGATTTCTGGTAAATTGAGTGTGTGATGTTTTACCAGTAATCAAATTCTTGATCTAAACTATTCTTCACTAAACTTTTCTTGTGGCTATTATTGATCGATTTACCTGTGATTTCTGTAGGATTGAATAGGAGTTTTAGACAGTACTTAGACATTTTACCCAGTGATTAAATTTTCAGTCAGTGACAACACTATGAACGTGATAGGAGGATGGCCCTGTGTGCAACGTGGCATGGGCGACCCGACGTGATCCAGCGGACCCGAAGATGTGCAGGCTTGGACGGCCAGCAAGGAGGCTGACGGTGGAGGAGGCTTGCTCGCCATGTCTGTGCCCACGACAGGGGGTGGGAAGCTGAGCGATTCCAAGGAGGGGGTGTCAAATGACCCGGAGAGATCGTTGGAATCAGCTCAGCTTCTAATCAATAATCACTATTAACTCTGTGTGTTAAAGGGGAGACGGATGTGAAAACAGAAAAAGTGGTAATTGATGTGATTTGGAATCAATCTATAAGCCATGACATGGGTGATTCAATAATTCAATGATCAGAACCGATGATTGATCAGAAAGATGTATTCGGTATGATTTGGGTCGGGACTGAGAGACTCTGTTGCAGCAGGAGGTGATGTAATGGAGGTCACTGTGTACTCAGGGGAATAAAAACAACTGATATGGTGAACAAAAACAGGAGTAGGAGATAGCAGCCGCGGGTGAGGTAATGTAAGCACGAGCCGGTAACTAGTCTAAACAAGTGAAGTAACAGAAGGAGAGGTGATTTACGTGATTTGTAAGCAATTCCTAATCAATGAAATGTATGAAATGTGTGTGTGATTAGTCAAGGATCAGAAACAAAATGTATTACCAAAATGTAATTTTGGTAATAGATCTGTGTTAGTTAATGTAAGTTAAAAGGGAAAACCTATTTTTGTTGGGTCAAAAACGGACAGAGACAGAGCGGAGCGCATGTTCCTCTCTGGAATGTCAACAGGGCAGGAGAGAGGGCGTAAGTGTAAACATAAGTTACTTCGGCATACACAACACTGGGACCAGGTGTCTGGGTCAAATGGTGATGTCGAGGTGGGGCTGTGTGTTTGGTACAGAAAGCGGTACATGGGCTCCGGACTGCAGACGGAAGGTTCATTGCCGAATTCTGTTATTAAACACGAACCAATCAATCAATCAGTTAATGTAACGTTGGAACATACGTTGGTATGTAGATCGTTAGAAAAAGGGTTAGCGTTAGCTGATAAGCTTTAGCTTAATGAGCTGTATAGCCAAGAAAAACAAGATGGCCTTGGATTGGTGATATGGAAGATGTCATGCTGTAAACATATGAAGTCATTGGGGGACAGGGCCTGTGGAATATGAATGATGTAATCGGGATTATGTAAAATTATGCACGCCTCTGTATATGTGAATAACCAATCAGAAGTGTCATGTGAAGTTTGAGGGAAATTATGTATGCATATGCAAAGGTGAGAGAACCAATCAGATGAAGGCTGGTGCGGGGCGAGCAAGGAGAGAGAGAGCACATAAAAAGGGAAGGCAGAAGGACTCGGTGTGGATTTCCTGGAGCGATTTCATACAAAGAAGGACTAGCTGGACCTGGACGAGCAACCTCCATCTGAAGGATTAACTGGAAGGATTTACTTCAAGAAAAGAAGACAGAAAGACGCTTGGAACAGGATCTACGAATTTTCCCCATTTCTTGAAGGAATAATTGGAGCCTTTTTGGTTAGCCTAGCTCACCGCTAGCAAGGAGGAGGGGCCGGATCAGCATACCTGCAGGCCTGATCGTTTGAGCTCTCTCTCTCCCTCCCTGCCAGCGGCCTTGAAAACGCAAAGGTGCACATGCGTTTCTCAGCCTGTCCTTGACCAACCAGATGAACTGATCAGTAAGCCACAGCTTTAATTTGCCTTTTTAGAATTATAAATTGTATAACCAATCAATGCTGTTGCTTAACCTTGCTAATCTGCTTTAATAAATATAAAAACTGTCATAAGACGTCGTTGTGGACATTACATCTGTATTCAGAATTTTGAAGACTTGTTTATGCCTCTGCACTAACACACAGGTTCTTATGGGTTATTTTAGCCACATTTTTGTCAAATTGTCCCTGAGGCTCGCTGTCCGAGCCGCTAAAGTTTCCTAGCCTGTAACAAGAGCCCGAATCGTGAGAGAAGAGCTGCCGTTAACAGACGTGACCGATAGCTGGACTTCGAGCCACCCGGCTATTCCTCTGAAGGACAGTTATTGGAGTGAGCGGGGCATACGTTTGGAAGTAGGCAGTGAGAGCTAGGCGTATCTTCTCGACACCAGCTTAAATAAGTTGAGGAAATCTAGTGAGGAACCTCTCCTAGACCGCAATTTCTTACCCGTAGGATGGAGAGCTGGTCCCGGTGACAGACTCTGCTAGTCAGAGACTGAACCAAAACTGGGGGATTTTACACCCTCTAGGTGACACTGCAGCTGAACACGACCAACAGTTTTAATTCTGCTACCTCCGTATTGTGACAGTGTGGGGTCCTGTCACTATACCTCCGATCGATCACGTGTCCTGGCTACTTGGCCAACGGGATATCCCTTTGGCTGACTGGCAAGCACACGTGACTTTCACCCGGGAGTCTTGGGATCAAATCCCGCCCGGGCCCTCTGTAGTATACCTTGCCACAGTATGTTTGTGGGTTTCATCTGTACTTCAAATTGTTTATTTGTCTTTATCTGTTCAAATGTCCGTATTGACAGGACATTGGACTTGGCACCAGTATCAACTTTCAGCTCAACTGGACTTTTATTAACATGTACAGTAACAAAAGCTTCATCTTTTTCAATGACGTGTACATCAGTTGAATCAACAGTCTTTTGCATTGTTAGGCCATCAACGTAGAATGTATCGTCAGCAATATTACAAGCTTCAAGGTCAGGTTCAATCTGGTGAACAGCTCTCCTGGATTTTAGCTTGTTGTGGCCCTGTTGTACAGATCTGCAACATCTTTTGAAGTGATTCCATTTCTTGCAGATGTTGCACTGTTGACACTGTTGGCATTTGTCTCTCTTAGCTGCATGACTGCCTCCACAGTTGTTGCAGTTAGCAATGCTCTGTTTGACATATTTTTCTGAATGATTGTCCACTTTGTCTCTATCATACTTTTTTAGTCTCATTAATTTAGGCTGGACTGCATCAACATTTGTGGCATAGTGCTGCTGTGAAGCTAGTGTCTTGTTGTGCTCTTCCGTCATCTCATGTATTTGGCAGATAGAGACTGCTTTGGCTAGCGTCAAGTCACCATCACGTAACAGCACTTTCCTTAGATTATCATTATTTATGCCACAGACAAATCTGTCCCGAACTAGCTCTTCACATAAATCTCCAAAGTTGCAGCTTTTTGCTTTAATTCTCAAGTCACTGACATGATTCAATGGTCTCACCAGCCCTCCGTGTGTTGAACTTGTGTCTTTCCATTGTGACATTGGACCGTGGGTTGCACAACTCACAAAACTTTCCTTTCAGGCATTCGGGATCCTCCTTGGATTCAGCAGGAACAAGGACTTGCCCTCCCTCGCCAGGTGCTCTCATTTCTGCTGCATACACAAAAGACCGTTCGCGTTCGATGGCCTCTGGTCCTGCCAAGTTAAGCAGAATGTATGCACGGGTTGGCTTGTCAGAGTGTGCCGCCACAACAAAAATGTCATATTCTTGTTTGAAGATCTGCCAGTTTTCACTGATGTTGCCATCAAAGACAAGAGGGTCGGGCCACCGAAACCCGTCTGTCATGTTCGCTGATTAGCCCCGTAGGCTACGTGGCTCCATTGTCCTTGCTAGAAAAACAGTAAAGTCTTAGCCGAAAAAAATGTGCGTGAAAGTTCCGAAATCCACTGCTTCTGACACCATGTTTCATGTTCCAAAAATGACGCAGGGGTAGTACGCACAGCCTGGTTTATCAACCAACACAACAAGCATCAACAAGACAACATACAGGTGGCTGGCATGTAGCATTGTAATCACCTGACTCCCTGACCCAGTAACCTGTATAACTGCCTGTCCCTCAGTGCAGTGTCTGCAGTGGCTCAATAAACATCAACACTAACACAGAGACAGATCTACACCGATGTTCTGTTGTTGGTGCGATGTTACGAGGACGCTAATGATAAAGTTGCTCGTGAATACACAGCGGAATTACGTTTATTATAAAATACCAGTTTTGATGCAGATCGTATTTTATTTTGTTGTATTTAACTGCATCATATTTTACTGACCAGTCCTTGAAAATATTGCCTGACATTAAACCGGTCTGTGACACAAAAAAGGTTGGGGACCACTGTCTCATAGAGGATTTGGCCAGTAACCAGGGTAGAAGGATCAGTTAGCACCACTAACCCTCTAACCTCAGGACATTACCGGCGTTAGTGTAATATGTTCACACCACGACCCACAACCAACACTTTGAAAAAACGATTACATCAAAACTAGGGCTGTCAATTTCTCAAAATAATTAATCAGATTAATCGCATGACTGTCAATAGTTAATCATGATTAATCGCAAATTAATCGCATATTTTTATCTGTTCTAAATCTACCTTATACAGATCTTTTTCAAGTTGTATTACTCTTATTAATACGAGTCCTGACTAGAACTAGGAAATATGACCATATTAGTCCAGTCCTGAGGTCTCTGGCTTCCTGTCACTCAGAGAATAGACTTTAAAACAGCTCTACTTGTGTACAAGTCTCTCAATGGCCCCAAAGTCCACCTCTGACATGTTAGAGCCATATGAACCAACCTGGACTCTGAGAACCTCAGGTAGTGGTCTCCTAAAATCTGGAACAGTCTTCTAGAAGATGTGAGACAGACCTGAACTCTGACAATGTTCAGATGCAGACTGAAAACAGTTCTGTTTAGATGTGAAGATGATGACTGGAAGGATTTTATCTGCACTCTTCATTTTTAATTTAATTAATTAATTTTTTCATTAATAAATTTTTATTTATTATTGATTATTTTTATGCTTGTATGGAATGATTCTATTTGCCTTCTTGTGACTGCATCTGTAAAGCACTTTGAATTGAATTGCAAATAAAGTTGCAAATAAAGTTGCCTTGCCTAATATGAGAGTACACAAAAGCTTGCCTTATGCAAAACAAATGCATGTTTATTTATTGCTACAATGCCAAATCCATTATATATTATATATATATACTCAATATTTTCTCTTATGTTCTTCATACAAAATATTTTCGTGGTTTGCTTCAAACGGGGGGGGCACGGCTCTTTGCATCAGCGCTCTCATTAGCCGACAAGTGATATTTCAGTAGTCGGACTCCGGTGGTTACTAAATTCACTTCGACAGCAAACACAAACAACATTTATCTTGTGGAGTTAGCCATCAGGCAAGGTTTTGAAGCTGAACTTACCATTCAAAATAGTATATTTTGTATCCATTTATTATTTGTATCCAACTACTGCTAACGGTTTGTTTACGTCTGTCTGTCTGCGGCATGGACATCGACGTCAGTGCATGACTTCCTATTTTGACAGGACTACGCAGGACTACGCAGGACTACAGGACTACAACTATGGCGGGGCCCGAGGCTCATTAAACCTACTCTCCTCTCTACTATTGTACATAAACGGCCAGGCTGTGTCGTGTTAACACCCGTTAAAAAAAATTAGTTGCGTTAAAATTATTTTGCGTTAATCACGCATTAACGCGTTAACTTAGACAGCCCTAATCAAAACATAAAATAAGATTTTAAAAAAAGAGCACG
Source organism: Hirundichthys speculiger (assembly GCA_018398805.1). Classification (NCBI taxonomy): domain Eukaryota; kingdom Metazoa; phylum Chordata; class Actinopteri; order Beloniformes; family Exocoetidae; genus Hirundichthys; species Hirundichthys speculiger. The sequence continues at coordinate 1,988,095 of JAGFBZ010000110.1, forward strand.
GCGTATAAAGCGTCCTATCAATACAACGCCAGACAAAGCTGTAAAAAAGAAACAACAAGAAAATGCCGGAGTGTTTAAAAAGTGTGGAGCCGCCATTTTCACCTCACCACAGTCATGGCCACCACCGCCACCACTCTAAAAAATTGTTACGTCGATAAAAATACAAATATTAAAGAACTGAACTTAATAGATATCTGGAGGGAAGGAAACCCAGACGATTTAAAGTTTTCATGTTACTCCGCTGTACACAAGTCCTACTCAAGAATAGACTTCTTCCTGATATCTGCAGAGCTAAGGCACAAAGTCAAGGATTGTTCGTATGATGCTGTTCTAATTTCAGACCATGCTCCTAATTCATTGGTGTATCAGGACTCGAAGCTAGTGAAAGACGCTAGAATTTGGCATTGCAAACAAAAATGGTTGGCTGACCCCGGCTTTGTCTCTTTTCTGGATGAACAAATCAGTTTTTATTTTGAAATCAATACAATAGAAACTTCAGCAAGCATAAGATGGGAGGCCTTTAAGGCATTTATTAGAGGCCAAATAATCAGTATCACAAGCTCTAAAGCAAAATTTACTTTTCAAAAGGCAAAAAACTTAGAGACAAAAATAAAGGAAATAGAAAAGAAGTACTATCAAACAAAGTCATCTGAAGCTCATCAAAGTCTATTGCTGCTTAGAGCACAATATAATAAGTTATCTGCATCAAAGGCGACGGCCAGTCTGTTGCGACTTAAGCAGTCCTTCTATGAGCAGGGTGAAAAACCTGGGAAAGTTCTTGCATGGCGTCTAAAGCAGTTGCAGAGTGAAAGGGCTATCACCTCATTGCAAAGTGATAAAGGAGAAACCATTTTAGATCCAACAGAAATTAACAAATCCTTTAGAAAATTTTATGAAGGTCTTTATAGTTCAGAAATAAATAATGACAATTCAAAATTAAAAGTTTTTTTTAGATAGTATAAACATACCCAATATACCAGAAAACCTTAGGACTAATTTGGAGAAAGATATTACAGTAGAGGAACTATCTGCTGCAATTGACAGTATTAAAGCAGGAAAAACTCCCGGACCAGATGGTCTCCCAATTGAAATTTATAAAAATTTTAAAAATAAATTGCTGAGTCCAATTTTAGAAATGTTTACGGAGTCCTTCCAAAATGGCACTTTGCAATCATCCCTTAGAGGAGCATTAATTACCCTGCTTCCAAAACCGGGTAAACCAAATAATAAATGTGAGAACTGGAGACCTATTAGTCTGCTAAACGCAGATTTGAAAATACTTTGTAAGATTTTGGCCAAAAGAATTGAAGAAATAATAACTAAGATAATTGGGAGGGATCAGAATGGGTTCATTCGTGGCAGACAAGGCTTCCATAATGTCAGAAGGATTTTGAATATTCTTTATCACCAAAAGAATGCCCCAGACACTGCTTTGCTGTCACTCGATGCGGAAAAAGCATTTGACAGAGTGGAATGGTCTTATTTGTTTGAAATTCTGGCACGCTTTGGTTTGGGAGAGAATTTTGGTAATTGGATAAGATTACTCTATAAAGAATCATATGCACAAATTCTAACTAACAGTAACATCTCAAAGATTATAAAAAATAAACCGAGGGTGCAGACAAGGGGACCCTTTGTCTCCACTGTTGTTCATTATGGCAATTGAACCTTTGGCAATTGCAGTGAGGTCACATGATAGCATCTCTGGAATACCTATAGGACAGATGGAGCACCGTTTAGCTTTGTATGTACAAAAAGAGCATTTTTTTTGTCATCGTAATCTTCCATCAGCATGTCTCGTTATTCATTTATAGGTTACTGTAAAAATCTTTATTTGCTTGATACATCATCCAGTATTTTCTTTTTTCACCTGTCAAAGAGCCCATATGAAGGTTTTTGCCTCTCCTTTTTTTTCTTTTGCTGTAGTGGATTTTCCTGCAATGCAGATAGATGATGATTGTTAAAGATTTGGCATAGAGACTGTAATGAAGGATCCCTGTAAATTGATTTAAAATCGGTTACCTTTAGACCATAATATCACCACAGAGTCAAAGCATGCACATGTGTCTGTTAGAGGGCAGGGAAAGAGTGCAAGGACATGTGAACAAGATAGTGCTTCAGTCTCCAGCGTATGAAACGACTTGCTCATTTACAGAGAGCAGAGAGGCATTTGAACTCATCCAGAAGAATGGGGGAATCTAGCCTAGCCTCTAGAAATTTAAAGGTATTTTAAAGGGTTCATTGGTTAATTTTAGGGGTGCACAATAACTATCGGGCCGATTACAGGAAATTATGACATCATTCCGATAAGTCCGATATCACGACGAATAGCCCCAATAACATATATTTTTGTCAACATGGCAGTGCCTCGTTCCCTCTGAGTCTTAAATGACCGACAGTGAATGTTATGTTCAAGTAACGTCGGCATAATCAGAAAAACGATTTCTCAATCAGGAAAATCAAGAATACCCCCTCATGCCAGAAAACAGCTCGTTAACTCGGTCATAATTTTGGTCGTTGCTGACTTGAATTGATATTCGCAGTATTCTCCCACATGTTACACATAAGAAAGAAAAAAATAGAAACGGCTGAAAGAACGACTAGCAAACGAGGGAACACCGGAATTTATGTTACACCTTGAATTGCATTGTGCTGATCACAACAAACATGGCGGTGATGGCGTGGAACTTCGTTAAAGTTTTAGAAGAAGATAGTTTGGTGGTTATTTGTGACGAATGCTCCAAGCGAATTCTATGAGGAGGGAAGCACAAGCTTTAATACGTCAAACCTGATCAGCCACCTACAACATAACAATCGCTTCCATGGAGTTTTGAAATCGCGCTAGCGCAAGCTAATGCTAACGTGCGCAAGCCAGCAGCAGTCTCCCCTCCCCTCTTCCTCATTCCTCTCATCTAAAGCTTCCATGAGATAAAAAAACAAAACAAATCACTGAACCTCATTTATTTATTAATTAAAGGTATTAATTTAAATGGAACCACAGGTCAAAATCCTTTAAATGTAAATCCTTTTCAGTTTGTAATTTTGATGCATGTATTTCCATCAGTTCAAGGAGCCTTTATTTTTTATATCAGTCAGTAATGAACCTTATTTAGGTTGATGTAAGATATCAAATAGGTTTGTTTGATAGCTTTACGAAAATGTTTGAGAGGCTTAACAATAGTTTTTCAATGAAAAGAAAAATAATATCTGTTCATTTAAAGAGTCCAAACTGTTTTTGTTTTTGATATCGGCATCGGTATCAGCCTTTAGGAGCTGAAAGTTATCGGTTATCGGCATCGGTTTTAAAAACAGTTATCGTGCATCCCTAGTTAATTTGTATGTACAGAAAAAACAGGCACAATTTTTAAAGTGTGTGCAGAAAAACACAAAAGCTTACAGATTAACAAAACATACCTTTGAAGATCTCGTAAAAGAAACTGTAAAGTGAACCATTATACCAATCACACGTCTTTGAGAATCAGAGTGAATGACATTGATATTAACAGGATTGTTGTCCTATATTGAACACCTATTAATTAAATAAGTTTGGCCAAGGAAATCCATGTAATTCGATGTTTACAGTACACATCTCTTGATACTATATAAGACTAATGAGAGTTCAGCTGAGATTAAGTGACAAAGGAAAGTGCACTGGAGTAAGAATTTGGGAGTGAAACTTTCTTTGCCCTCACGCAGCCAACATGCCGATAAGAACTCACCACTAGTAACTCTAGTGTCTTTTGTTAACTCTGAGGGAGAAAGGCGATACCCCCCCCCACCTTCCTTTCAGTTAATTCAGACTTGAGCTTGATCAATGCTTTGGCTCTGTATAGACTGGGACTGCTGTTCCTAGGCGTCACTGCACTCGTTTGTGAAGACTATCCCCCCAGCTCTCATAACCTCCACCAGTCTGATCACACTTCTGAGACTTCTAAAAGGGTAGTTACAATGATTTTAAAGACTCACTGATTCCTGATAGACTTACAACTGGTCTTTGTTTCTTAGTTGATCCACGTTGCTTTTTTTTCTGCCCTGTCGTCTTTTCCACACTCAGTTTCAGCGGTACTTTCTCTTACACTGTGTCTGACCCCCCTGACAAGATAAGCTGCAGCTAGATCACCATTCGCAGTCACTCTGTTGTTAAGTGATCAGGCATGGAGATTACATCATTATGCGCTGAAATATTAGCCCAGCCCGACTCTATCTGCCTGGTTCCACATTCCTGTCACTTCTCTCTGGTCCCTGTTTGCATATTCTTTGGCGGTGTAATCTCCTTGACGTGTAGCCAAGGGAATCAGGAGGATAACCTGGAGAGTTCATCTGCGTCGGTGTTTATCTGGGCGGCTGTACGGGGGTTTGTGTTGAGGTGGAGTGAGTGTGAACCAGGGCTTAGCAGAGTGTGTGCATACATGATTTATGTAACTTAAACACAGAAGGGGAAGATAGAGACGACATTCCTCTGAGTCAAATCTTTTTCCTCACATGTTAGAATGCACTTGCAGGCAAAAAAAAAATTAAATGAAATAAAAAAAAAATGTGTGCAAGAAATCCTATACTACAGCATGAGATATCCTTGATTTTAAAACTAAAGGTTTTGGGTTTTGGATTTCATACCTGAACTTCAAATCTGTTGTACTTTCAGAAAAGTTCTGAAACTTTTTTAGTTGACAAATATCAACTCTGCTGTGGGGATGTAACGATATGGAAAATTTCATATTTCGATTATAGTGACCAAATTATCACGGTTTAGGATCTTATCACGGTATTCTCAATTGCTGTACAAATGTCCAAAAGACATACATATTAAAATGATTTCACAAAATCTTGTGATTTTCTTGTCATACTAAAACACTAGAAGCCAAAATCTTATCAAAACTTTCACATAAAAGGGCAAACAACTGGCACAGAAAGCGATTTTGTTTTAAATGAACAAAATAAATTACAGGAACAAAAATTATTTGTCTGGTACAAATTTAAATGAACACTAACAACCATAGTAGGTCAAAATATGCAAACAGTTATCAGGAACAAAAATTATAGCCAATAGATTTAAAGTGTTACTACAGCAACTTTTTTCTTGCATGCTCTGCAGACAGGATAATTGTCCTCCACCAGTTGTCCCTCTGCAGTCTTGAAAAAAAAACCAAAATATGCCCAGACCTCAGATTTCACCCTTTAGTGGTTTGGTAAATGTCCTGTGTGATGTCGCCACTTTCGGCCATGCTAACGTTACGATGCCCATGTTACAAACTACATATTCACGTGACACACAGTCGCAAGTTGCTGGCAAGACTTGAATGAGGCTGATATCACATATCCCGGTAATCAACCACGATAATGCGATGAAGTCAAACATAAACGGTAATCGTTATCAGGTAAAATTTCACTGCGCTTTACCGTATTAGCAGTAACCATTGCATCCCTACTCTGCTGTTTGTTTCTCACTAACTTAGTGAAAGGATTCAATCTTGATTAAATGGCAGAAACATTAAAAACAGCAGTATTACAGGAAGAAAGTTACTCAAATACAAAGTATCATAGAATTAAGACCTTTGCATCAAATTTTCTTCAGCTCACAGAAGAAAAATTAAGAAAGACATAGATGAAATGGATCAAATGCAAAGTGTGTTATTAGATTTGCTGGAGGAAGTCGTCTGCAAGAGCAGAACAGTAATTATATCCCCAGTAGCTGCTCAGAGTGCCTCCTAAGAAAATCTATTAGACTTCACGAGAGCTTCTAATGGGGTTGATTATGCCTGTGGTGATTGCATGTGCTTTGACAAAGTGAACGTGTTACCAATTGTTCGCTTTAGCCTTTCATTCACTTTGACAGTTCATCATAAATCAATTGTGTATTTGATTGTGAGAAGGTTTTACTCTTTTACAAACCTTGAGTATGTAGGAAATGTTGCATCCAGTCAGTGGGAGTGAAACCTTGTGAAGTACACTCAAGGAAAAAAGAAACGCACCACTGCTTTTTTACCACATTTTCTTTTGGTTACTTATTTTATTGGAAATATTACATGTGCACATCAACCATACACCTGTCCCTGATATTCAGACCCAATTAATCCATGCTTGTGACAGTTTCAATAGCAATAACATGACCAAACAATAAAGCATCACAGTAAACAAAAACACAGTTATTTGATTCGATTGTCAGTAATTAACATGACCACCATTCGCCTCAAGGACACTGATAATTGATGGGTCCCCATGGTTTCAGCAGCAGTTCTTGTTGCTGGTTGAAACCTGTCACGGAGATGTGACAGCCGATTCGCTCGGTCCTGTGCGGCCGTTGTGACACGTGGTCGACCAGATCTTGGACGGTCATTGGAGGATCCAGTGGTCTGGAAATGCTCAGCAAGGCGTACAACAGTAGAGTGATGGACTCCAAACACCCTGGCTACAGCCCGTGTGCTCCTTCCAGCTTGAAGCATGCCAATGGCACGATCTCTCTCTGGTTGCTGTAGTCGTGGCATTGTGAACAAATGTGCTTTTTATCCATTTTGGTGTCTTTTTATAGGGAATGGTTGTGCACAATTAAGGACAGGTCCAATTCATCTCTGAGTTTTACTCATGACCCAGACACAGGTGATTATACAAAACTACAATTGTTATTGCTGATCAAAATCAATCAACCGGAACCAGGAAAACAGTGATTTCATTTTGACTCAAAATTGTACTAAACTCATTGTAGTCTGTAATTTTTCACTGTCTATAATATTTTTGGAAAAATTGAGAAAACGAAAATGGTGCGTTTCTTTTTTCCTTCAGTATAGTTTGAACCATCACTTTTTTACTAATTTGTGTTTTCTGTGCAATCTGACAAATGGGCCACTCCAAGTTGAACCTGTCACTTGACGCGGTCTGCATTGCTCTTTGCTTCTGATCTGAGCAGCCTCTGTACAGTGAATTAAGTAATCCTGCATATAAAAGCCCGCTCCTTTCATTGCACTCAGGTCAACTGTTTGGCTCATTCACTTTACTATCATTTTATCATACGCATTTAGTTGGACAAACCTTCACATTAATGTACATGTTGTAAATACAGACCAAAGTCTTTGTCATTAGTCATTTAGAAATATATATAGGAATTTACTTTTCATTCAAGTGTCAAAAGTGGGCAAAAGGTATCAAATTTAGACAAAATGAAAACGCTGCTGTTACACACCTCAAGGAGACTGGATGATGGGTGTAGAAAGTCTTTTAATCTGCGTTTGAGATCATACAAGAAACACTGCTGTGAGTTAACCACTATGCCAGGGTCCAAAACACATCCATCCCGCATTGCTTTAATCAGCCTATCTCATTGGTGCGTATGGACTACAGTAGCAATTACAATATATTCATATTTAATTCTAATATTTATGTTCAGATTTAGCAGTATTATTGAATTATTTATACCTCATTTAGACACCCACTTTTATATGACACAACAGTAATAATTAACTTGGACTAAGCCAAAAACCATAATGCCTTCATGTCCTCAGACAGATAGAATAGTTATACCCTCAAGTCCTGCGTAATATAGAAATACGAAAATACGAACACACACACACACGGCATTTGCGCACATGAAGAAATATTGTATTTAAGAGAGAGAACCCTACCTGCGTTTGAGATCAAACAAGAAACATTGCAGTGAGTTTACCACTATGCCAGGGTCCAAAACCCATCCCTTTACAAAGCAATAATGCACAAAATGCACAAAATTAGGACAGCCTGCAGAAGTGGCGTGAATTTAAGCTAGCTTGTTACACTGCACCAACTCGTGTTAGCTTACAATATATCCAAATAAAATAATGAGCTTGCCTCGGACTTGACATTTTACCCTTCGTGGACCAAGATGATATATTGCCCTACATTTTATGGCATAAATATATCACTCATGAACCGTGATTTATAACGGAAAAATGCCTAATATCAGGACCCAGTACACTACACTTTACCTCCCGCATTGTTTGAATCAGCCTATGAACCCACCCCATGTGCATGAGGCTACATCCCATGCTGCGTTCATGTGCAGTAGGATAACTCACAATTAAGCCAAAACACAAGTACTCTTGAAATAATCACCACAACTATTTAAATGCTCATTTGGCAGTAGCTGCAAATACACATGTGAAAACAATTAAAAAATGTATGTTAAGTTATCTGATCCACATATGGCCAAATAACCAGACTGCCACACTGGCACTATATTTCCTCAAAAGCACTGGCTGCATGGAGGTGGCAGATGACAGGTTTGTCCTCAGTTTATGGACAAAATGTGTGTCAGTGTATGTACTTTTACTCAGCCTGCTGAGAAACAGCAGTGTCATAGTCTCCAACTTTTAAAACTTAAAACTAAACTCGATTTAGTAATAACTCAACACTATTGTTGCAAACTGCAACAACAGTGTGTGCTCAGTGTGTGAAATGTTTAGTTATTCCTCTGCCTCCTTTAGCGAGAATGGTAAATGCATAAAGTGTAGTTTATTCACAATGCTGGAGGCGAGGCTCAGTGAGCTAGAGACTCGGTTCTGCCAATTAGACCATAGTCCGTTAGATGTGACAGGTAGTCAGGCTAACGTAGCGGCGGAGAAGCCTAGTGTAGTTGCAGTTAGCAGTTTCCCTGCAGCACCAGAGCACCCAGCCAGTCAGCGGCTGGGTGACAGTTCGAAGGAAGCGTGGCCCAAAACAAAGGCACATGGATTGCCATCACTCGCTTCATGTATCAAACTGTTTTTCCCCACTCAACGACACACCCGTTGAGAAACCCACCCTGCTGATTGACGACGCTATTTTGCGGTATGTGAGGCCAACTCCAGCAACCATAGTTAGGTGCATCCCAGGAGCCAGAGCGGCAACATCGAGGCAAATTTGAAGCTGCCTCCAAAGAGTTATCATACATGTCATGTCTAATGACACCAAGCTACGCTAGGCTGCTAAAGTTAATATTGAGTCAGTGTATAACAATGCAAAGAGCATGTCAGACTCCATAGCTTTCTCCGGTCACCTTCCTAATTCAAACAGTGATTATATGTTTAGCCGCATGTCATCGCTCCTTTGTTGGTTGTCGTGGTGGTCTCCAGCAAATGACGTGGCCTTTATTGACAATTGGCAGACTTTTTCGGGAAAACCTGGCCTCATTAGAAGAGACGGCATTCATCCCAGCCGGGATGGTGCAGCTCGTATTTCTAGGAATTTGGCCGATTTTATAAGATGCTCCCCCTGACAATCAAGGGTGGCGGCCAGGATGCAGAGCTGCAGTCTGACACGCTTCTCTGCTGCTTTTCTAGGACTGCCCCCGACCACTAAAAATAGAGAAATCAACCATGTAGCTGCTAATGTTAACATGGTGCCATTTGAAAACATGGAATTAGTGTTGATTCCCCATCCTCCAAAAGTCTACTTAACGTGATGTGATAGTGGCATTAACCAAAACTATGAGGTGCCAGGAGGGACATTATTCTGAATTAGCATTCACACACACATATGAAACCGAACTCTCTCACATTATATACTTAAAACCTTACACACATACAGGTGAAATCTTACACACACACAAGTCAAAGCTTATACACATACATGTGAAATCCTCTCATACATACAATTAGAAATTTATTCACTCACATACACTTGTGAAATCCTCTCATACATACATGTGAAATCCTTTCATACATACATGTGAAATCCTTTCATACATACATGGGAAATCCTTTCATACATACTTGTAAAATCCTCTCATACATACATGTGAAATCCTTTGTTGATACAATTGGAAATTCTTTCTTTCATACATGTGAAATCCTCTCATACATACAATTAGAAATCTTCTCATATATACATGTGAAATCCTCTCATACATCTGTAACCTGTTGGAAAGAAAAGTTCCAATTGTTACTAGATGTGTAACTTATGGAGAAGAAAAAAGTGCTACAACATGTAAAAATGTCTATTTTATTGAGAGTTATTTTATTTATTTTTTTTTTTTTGATGTTTTTTTTTTTAATAAATCTTTTTATTAACATTTTTAACATTTTACAAGAGAATATAAGAATATAAAAATATAAAAATATAGAAATACAAAAATATCAAAGTCAACATCAAGTATAGCAATTATAAACTTAAACCCATTTCCCACCCACCCCACAGTTGCATAGCTGTACCTAAAAAAATAAGAAGAAAATAAATAAACATAAAATAAATAAATAAATACACAAGAGTGTACTACCGTTATGGCTTCGATAAATTTAACAAAAATGACAATGGAACATGGCAACACTACCCAAAATGGGACCAATGGACCTATGATACACAGAAATCTTCGGAACGTTAGTTAGCTCTCAGTCATCGCCTGTATCAAAAGTTCTGTTCACACAGAACAAGGTAATGGCAAGTATCCTGGCCAGACAAATAAGAGAAAACAAACAAATAAAACCAAAAGAATAATAATATTAATAATAATCAAAATTAAACAATAACAAATAAATAAATTAAATAAATAAATAAATAAATAAATAAATTAAATTAAAAAAAAAAAGGGGGGGGGGGTAACAGAAGAAAAGGATAAAAGTAAGAGAGAGAGAGAGAAGCCCAATCATGTGTGAATGTGTACTAAGCCCAGATTGTATCAATGCTCGTCCCAGTTCGACACTTGCAATCTGTCATAATAGACTAAGAAGGGAGTCCATATCTTATAGAATTTCTTCAAGGAGCCTCTCAGCGTAAATTTTATCTTTTCTAGTTTAATGTATAGCAGTATGTCCTTAATCCATCTGCTATGTGAGGGTGGGGACTTGTGCTTCCATTTAAGAAGAATTAATCGCCTTGCAAGTAGAGACGTGAAAGCAATAAAATCATACAGGCTATTGCTAAAAGCAACACCGTCTGGTCTCACACCGAATATAGCCATGAGTGGATTTGGGTCAATAAGGAGACCAGAAATCTCACTGAATGACTTAAAAATTTCCCTCCAAAATATTTCTAGCACTGGGCAGAACCAAAACATATGAGCGAGAGTGCATGGAGAATGGTTGCATCTGCTACAAGCAGGGTCAAAATTTGGAAAAATCCTGGCCAACCTGGAGTTTGTGATATGGAGTCGATGCAGGACTTTGAACTGAATAAGCCCGTGTCTAGAACAGGGCGAGGAGGCATGGATTTGGCCAATCATCCCATCCCATTCAACCTCTGAAAAGCGCAAGTTTAAATCCTGCTCCCAAGCTCGCCTCAGGTGGTCCAACATCTGGGGATTTACAGAGCTAATCATTGTGTAGATTAAAGATATTAAGCCCCTGGCAGTAGGGTTCAAATCAAGAAGTTTATCAATTGGAGACAGTGGGGGCAGACTTGGAAATGAACAGAATCTTTTCTGTACAAAGGGCCTGATTTACTAAAGGTTTGCGTGCGTAAAAACGTGTGCAAACTTGACACCACCCGCAAACCAATGTGCAAGCTGATCTACTAACAGCGTGCAAAGAGGACTGCGCCTCTCAAATGAGCAAAATAGCACACGCTGTTCATTTAGTACTTTTGCCCTGATGAATAATCAATATGGGGTGTACCCGCCAGAAAGCGCCAAATACTGGGAGGGGAAAATGCAAATAGGTTCATTTACCACACGCAATGAGATTTACCAACCCTGAAAGTAATTGCGGGGATTGTGATTGCGTCTGTATTTAATACGTTCGAAAGGAAGGTGCTAATCTGCCCAGCATTACGCACCGATGGCTGCTGTTATTGTGGCAAGGAGGCGACATCGCCAAAATCAAAGAATACGCAGAGAGAGAGTCTTTCGGAATCGTGTAAATTTGTTTGGAATGAATGAAAACCAGATAGTTGAAACTTAAGGGCTGATTTGGAGCCGGTCACAAGCACATGCAAAAGGAGAAATATTTTATTTGAATGTTAAATCGAGTATTATTCAGCAAAAGGTTGCCACAGGAGGCACATTCATTTTTTTATTTGTGATAATGAATAAATCACGTGTTTTCATGGAGAAAAAAGTGTTTCTTATTGTGCGCCTACCTTGTTCTGCAGTTGGCTCTAGCGTGTCATACCCCGTATCCCAGTTATCTGCTCCTCGCAGAAGGTGAGCTGCACCTGCTGCTCAATGCTGGTTAGAGGCATCTCCTCCGCAGGCCCTCCACCTGTTTTGTTTGCCGAAGTTTTATTAAAGGCCACTTTTTCTTTAGTTCTTTGCCTTATATCTTGCCACCTTCTTTTAACCTCATCTGCCGTTCTTTTTGTTTTACCAACTGCATTTATTCTATCGCAGATTTTCTCCCATATTGCGTTTCCTTTTGGTGATGTTTAAATTTCTTTGCTGTAGTTCATGAATGTGTTTATTTGCCTCTTCCACTAATATCTCTAACTCCAACTCGTCAAATTTAATTTTGCGCTTGCGTCTATCCTGCTTTCCATCCAGACTCTCCATGGCGCAAACCGTAAGACACACAACACCTCATTTAAATACTGCGGTTTGCACCCGTTATCAATTGCGCGAGCATTCTTAGTTGATCACCCGCAAAACACACAACAACAGCACGCGCAAACTCTTTCAGTGCACACGCAATTTAGTACTCTTTATTTAGGATCTTAGTAAATCAGGCCCAAAGTGTCTTATCTGCAGGTATCGAAAGAAATGAGTTCTGGGAAGATTGAACCTTTGACTGAGTTGTTCAAAAGAAAGGAAGGTGTTGTTAGAAAATAAATCTTTCAAACATTTGATTCCATTTTTATGCCACAGTTGAAAAGCAGCGTCAGTATTAGAAGGAATAAAGGCTATATTAGAGATGACAGGGCATAAGATTGATGCCTCTTGCAAACCGAAATGCTTCCTAAATTGGGACCAAATCTTCATTGTGTGAAAAACAACAGGATTGGAGGAGGTGACCTTAGCAGATAGAGGGAGAGATGAACAAACGATAGAGTTGAGAGAGAACTGGCTACAGGATTCCTCCTCTTGCACCCAAATGGGGGCTTCAGCTGTTTCTGAGTGAGTAGTCCAGAAGAGTATCTTCTGAATATTACTTGCCCAATAATAGAAAAGGAAGTTCGGAAGGGCCATTCCTCCTAATTTTTTCGGTCTCTGTAAAAAGGCTTTCCTTATACGATGACCCTTATTACCCCAAATAAAAGATAGAATTAATTTATCCAGGTTATTAAAAAAGGATTTCTTGATGAAAATAGGAATGTTCAAGAATAAATAAAGAAAACGAGGGAGGACGATCATCTTAATTAGATTAATCCTTCCTGCCACAAGGGCAGAGCGGACCACCTTGTTAAATCTTCTTTGCAACGGTCCAGTAATTGGCCAAAGTTATGTTTAAAGAGCGCATTAAAAGAGCGTGTGACCATCACACCCAAATATCTGAACCCGTCAGGCGTTTCTTTAAATGGAATTGAGGGAGTCAGAGGACTAATAGATGTGCCAATGGTGAAATATTTGCTTTTAGAAAGATTAAGTTTATAGCCAGAGATTTTACCGAAATTCTGCAGAATAGAGAGGATAGGTGGAACGGACTGAGCAGGATTGGAAATATAGAGAAGCAAATCGTCGGCATACAATGAAACTTTATGTTCCGTTCCATCTCGAGTGATACTGCTAAACTGTGGACATTGACGTAGAGATATAGCCAGTGGCTCTATGGCAATTACAAATAAAAGTGGCGAGAGCGGGCAGCCCTGTCGCGTACCCCGCTCTAACTGAAAGTAAGGGGAATGAACACTTTTGGAGGAGACAGAGGCTGTCGGAGATGAGTATAGTAGCCTTACCCAGGACACAAAGCTAGGGGAGAAACCGAATCGCTGCATTGTAGCAAAAAGATATGTCCACTCGACCCGGTCGAATGCTTTTTCAGCATCTAGAGAAACGATCGCTTCCTGAGCATCCGACCGGGTCGGTGTGTAGATAACATTAAAGAGTCGCCGCACATTATGAAAAGAATTACGCTTTTGAATAAAGCCAGATTGGTCAACAGAAATTACAGAAGGAAGCACCGTCTCTAACCGGAGGGCGAGAGCTTTGGCGAGGATCTTGAAGTCTACGTTAAGGAGAGATATCGGCCTGTAGGATTCACAGAGAATTGGATCCTTATCTTTCTTGGCCAATAAAGAAATAGAAGCCTGGGTTAAGGTTGTCGGGAGAAGGCCGCGGTCAAAAGACTCTGTGAACATGGCAAGAAGTAGTGGGGACAATAACGTGGAAAATTTTTTAAAGAATTCAACGCAGAATCCATCCGGGCCTGGGGATTTCCCGCTCTGCATTGCTGCTATAGCTCTGGTAATTTCAGACAGGGTTAAAGGAGTTTCAAGCTTAGAGTTAAGTGCTTCGTCAACAGCTGGCAAGTTTAAACCATCAAAAAAAGAGTCAAGTAAAGCTGCATTGTTTTTACATTCCGACGAATATAAAGTTGCGTAGAATGCAGAAAAACAATCATTAATGTCTTTATGGTTGGTTAACATGGTACCGGTGGGAGATTTAATTTGAGGTATCAAACGAGATGAAGTGTATTGGCGAGCTTGGGAGGCTAGAAGCTTGCTAGCTTTATCTCCGTACTCATAAAATTTGTGGTGACTCTTCAATAATAATCGTTCCTCCTTGGAGGTTGAGATTAAATCATATTCCGCCTGGAGGCGCAGCCTCTCTTTATATAAGTCTGGGTCAGGTGAACGGGAGTATTGTTCGTCCAGACTATGAATAGCTTGTGATAGCTCTCTAAGTTTGGCGACCTCCTGTTTTCTATTATTAGATAGGTAGGAAATGATCTGACCTCGGATATATGCTTTGAGGGCCTCCCATAAGGTTGATCTAGAGATTTCAGCAGAGTCATTAAACTACAGGTAGGTCTTAATTTCTGAGGTCATAAATTTTGAGAAATTGTCATCCGCAAGTAAGAGTGGATTGAGTCTCCAGGGCGAAAATGAAGGAGGTTGGTGTGGTATAACCAATTCAAAGGAGACTGGAGCATGATCTGATATGACAATGCTCTCATAGGAACAGTTTTTAACTAGGGAAAGAAGATTATTATCTAACAAAAAATAATCAATGCGACTGTAGGAGTGGTGTACTGAGGAAAAAAAAGAGAAAGCTTTAGCTCAAGGAAACGAAAGTCTCCAGGGGTCAGAGAGACCATATTGAGTGCACAATGACTGTATAACTGTTGCCGATTTAGGTGGAGGTATTATTTTGGGTGACGACCTGTCCAAATGTTGGTCAATAGCGCAATTGAAGTCTCCGCCAATTACTAGTGCATGACTATCTATGTTTGGGATAGTGGAGAATAATTTAATAAAGAATTGGCTATCATCCCAATTAGGTGCATAGAGATTCACCAGAGTGACCGGTTTATTATAGAGCTCACCTGAGACAATGATGAAGCGGCCTCTGGCATCCGAATCAACCTTCTTAACAACAAACGGGACATTTTTATGTATCAGGATGGCTGACCCACGACTCTTAGCATTAAATTGTGAGTGATATACCTGACCGACCCAGCTGCGTCGAATCCTAGGGATATCAGAGTTACAAAGATGAGTCTCCTGAAGGAAGGCAATTCCGACCTTCAAGAGAGAGAGATGTGAGAGGACTTTGTTTCGCTTAACAGGACGATTCAACCCCCTGACATTCCAGGAAATAACTTTAACTGTTTTTTCAGTAGATGTAACACTCATTCAGGTAAATGTAAAGTAATGAGAGCAATACATGATAAGACCGAGTTTGTAGAAGCCAGTCTGGGCGTAGGCATGAGGTACACATTTGGAGGGCTTGAGTAAGTGAAAAGAGAGAAAAGGAGGGAGAAAAAGAAAAAAAAAAAGAAAGAGAAATAATAATAATAATAATAATAATAATAATAATAATAATAATAATAATAATAATAATGAAATAAAATAAAAACAAAAAAAAGCAGTACAGCAAGAACACACCCCTACCCAGAACTCCTTGGAGCCCACCCACAACATCTCCCCAATGAGATGCCTAACTTTAACCTGAGACACTTGTCTATTAGTCTACCTATAACTGAACTGTCACTAGTCAAACGTGACCTAACTCCTGCTCCAAATTGTATGAGTCACAGTGCAACGAAAAAAAAAAAAAAATATATATATATAAAAAAAAAATATGCAGTACGAAAAGAACCAACTTAAGAAAAGGGCATTATGTACCAAGTAGAGGCCCAGGTAATCCTTTAAAACACAGAAATTAAACTCAAAATACCCTTCAGAAAGACAGCATCCCAGAAACTTAATAGCAAGTCAAAACATGCAATACAGTCCGAAGGGTAAGTTCAACGACGCATGTAAGGGAGCGTATAATAACGTGGTTACTAGAAGTCAATAAGTAAAATTAGCTTCATTAGCTCGAGCTGCTAAACGGCTAATGCTCCCAGTAGCTTAACAACCGGAGGCCTACTTACAGTACCAGAAAAAAAAAAGAAACAGCGGCGCAGTCCCGGCGTCATATCTTCAGTTACCCGGTGGTTGCGGGGTCTTCTGCTGGAGGAAAGTAATAACCTCCTGGGGTGAATCAAAGAAGTGTTTTGCTCCGTCATGGACGACCCATAAACGAGCTGGGTGCAGTAGGGCGAACTCCATACCGGCCTCGCGTAGCTTGCCTTTGACTGGGATGAATGCAGCCCTCTTCTTGGCTAACTCGGCGCTGAAATCAGGATAAAAGTGGACCCTCGTTCCTCTGAAGAGTAGTTGGCCCTTCTCCCTCGACAGGCGCAGAATATGTTCCTTTGTCTGGAAGTGGTGTAGCCGAACAATCATCGGCCGCGGGGGTTGGTTCTGCTTCGGCGTCGGGGCTAGCGAGCGGTGGGCCCTGTCTACGACCGGGGGCTTGGTGAAGCTTTCCTCCCCAAAAACCTCAAGAAAAAGGGCCTCCATGAACGTGGCGGGACGAGGTCCTTCCTCACGCTCCGGGACTCCTATCACTCTGACGTTATTGTGTCTGGAACGGTTCTCGAGGTCCTCCAGCTTCGACTTCATCTTCGCGTTGTCCTGCACCAGATCAGAGCATAGCTTCTCCAAGGTAACCACTCGGGCATCCACATCAGTGAGTGAGTCGCCAACTTCTTGCAGCTTCACCTCATGAGCTTGTAGCGTTGATTTGAGCTTTTTAAGCTCAGACAATATCTCGGTCCGCGACGTACAGACCTCAGAGCGGATATCGTTCAGCAACTTTGTGATATCAGAGGGCTGCGAAGTGGCTTCGGCGCTCGGGCAGATATCCATGCTAGCACAGCTATCCATGCTAGCACTGCTGTCAGTGGCGTCCTGGGCCGTGTTCGGCCCGGTCTTGCGGGGTTTGTGCCTCGACATATTCGTTGTTGTTAAAAGTTCACTGTGCGAGTTGTGCCTTAAAGCTTTAAGCTTATAACATTAATGGATTTATAAAGAAACGAGTGTGTTGTAGGCGAAAAATAGAAAAGTATATAGGAGCAGCGGACTTGCGGTCTACTCACGCCGCCATCTTCCTTCCACAGCCTCTATTGAGAGTTATTTTTAATTAGTTAATCACCACATTCTTTCATTCTAAAAACCGATTTAACAATTCATTTTATTTTAGAGGTTAAATTTTGCTCCAGCAAGCAGTTCTGTAAAGGGAAACAAAAGAAAAAATGTCATTGGTCTATACTGTTGTTGCTGAACTGCTATTGGTGCAAACTAGCATATGTCCCGCCTCCTTCACAAAAGTTAGGTAGACACAGCATCCTGAGTATAGATCAGAGCAATAGGAAGACAATAGCAGAGACGCGGGAGTTTTGGAGTGGTGAAACTTAAGAAAAAGACACTCGGTATTGTGTATTCTATTAAAAAGAGGAACTGTTAAGCAGGCAAGTGTCCTGTGAACCACGGTGAAGTGACCTGGGACCATTTACCTTCACGTTATTTATTTTTTTGGTGAGTACTGTGATGCATAAGTGGAGAGCTCTGCGAGTTAGCATAGCCTCATGGTGTTTCAGCCATGGAGCTGCAGCCTAAGTACATTGTTGTGGCTTTTTTTTATATATAGCAAAAGAAAAATAACAAGATTGTGTACCTGTGGAATGAGTATGTGTGCATATTATTTACAATGTATAAAGAAAGAAAGATTCAATTTAGCTGAGTTTCAGTGGGTTATGAAACTATTTGATGTTCCATAGAACCGTGCTGTGACACACATAGCTATAAAGCATGAGTATTATGTTAAGAAATTTACATTACATTCTACTTACCTGATATGAGTATTTACTATTAAACTGTGAGTGGTGTCCATAATGTTTTACATATAGATTATTGCTTACTAGTCATTAACCCTTTAGGCGCAAGTGGTTTGAGATAAAGGCATACTGTAAATGAGAAATATCTTCAGTATGAACCAAAATTTGGAATGGAAGTAGATTTGTCATCTAATTTAATTATTGTGACATCACCTGCCCATACCTGCCCGGTAGTCCTCATTTTCAGATTTTTCCTCAAGCCCCATGCACAATGAAAGCTTCCATTTCAGGGACAATCACATCATAAAATCATGAAATCTGGAGTTTGGTGTCAGTATTTCCCTTTCAAAGAACTGGTGGCCTTTTCTATTTGTTTCATTGGTGATGAGGCTCCAGAATTCATCATTTGGAAAAGGGATGAAATCAATGGGCTCAGAATTTGTCAGATCGTCTCCACAAAAACCAACCGGCTCATCAAAATTTAGGCTCCACTTTCGATACTCTTCCTCTTCTCTCAAGACTCTCAACTGCCACCATTATCATCATCATCATCACCGTGATTTCTGGCGCGCCATTAGTGTGTGTTTTATCTCGCGGCTTCTACTGCATTGCCAGGACAACCGCGGTTGTTTTCATCTCCGCTACATTTTTCCATATTTGCAGTGATATGAGCTCCCCAAACATGTCGACCTGCTTGGCGATCACAGAATGTTTTCACGCTGGCCGCACTGAGGTGAAGCATCCGATATACTTTGTGCTGATTGTGGACTATGGCGCGCAGACTTGCCGTCACTACAACCATCAGTTTCTGCTTCACTGGACAACTGCATGTCTTCCTCCTCGGAATTGGCGTTAGCCTGTACCTGATAAAGTACTTAGTGGACGGTAAACCGACGTCTTAACATCGTGAGTAAATAAAAAACACTCTTTCGCTCTGCTCTGCTCTCACTACGCTCAGCATTTCTACCACTGCTGCGCCATGTGTCTCTGCGCCAGAGGATGTTTTTCAAAGTAATTTTACGCTAAAACTTTGAATAGCGCCTCCATCAAAAATGGTTCTCAGATTACAGGCACACATGTCCGCCATCTCCTGGTGAAAAATAGTAACAAGATTCGGCATCACACTGGTAGATACAGCCTGTTATATTCACCAATGTTGCTCGTTGTAATTTTGCGACTTTGGCGCTTAAAGTGTTAATCAGGTTTGCAAGACAGCCTTTTTTCATCTCCAAAATATTGCCAAGATTAGGAGAATCCTCTCCTAGGTTTAAAAATTAGTCCACGCAGTTCTAGACTGGATTATTGTAATGTGTTGTTAGCAGGATGTCCAAACAACTTGCTGAACAGCCAACTGATCCAGAATGCAGCACGAAGGTGCTGACAGGAGAGATCACTTCTCTCCCGTGTTAGCCTCCCTCCATTGGCTTCCCGTGACAAAATTCTGCTTCTCATTAAGGCCCTTAATGGCCTAGCTTCTCGTTATTTACAAGACCTGATAGTACGTTATGCTCGTAATAGAGCACTCCGCTCTCAGAGTGCAGGATTACTTGTCGTTCCTAGAATATCTAAAAGTAGATTTGGAGGAAGGGCCTTCTGCTACCAGGAACCTTTATTATGGAACCAGCTACCAGTTTGGGTTAAGGAGGCTGACACCACCTCCATCTTTAAAACTAAATTGAAAACATTTCTGTTAAGTAAAGCCTATAGTTAGTCTAAACTATAGTGTGTAGGGGTTAATAGTTATAGCCATAGTTGTAGTAGCTCACACTAGAGTAGGTTTGTCTTAATCACAGCTTCGTCATAGTTATGCTGCTATAGGTCTACGCTGCAGGAGGACACCAACATGATCTGCTGAGCGGTGTCTCCACTGATCTTCTCCCTTTCCTTCTCCCTTCTTCCTCCTCCAGCTCAATCCATAGTCTGTCTCACATCTTCCAGAAAAAGTGAGACAGGCCTCAAGTCTGACAATGTTCAAATCCAGGTTAAAAACAGTTCTGTTTAGATGTTGAACCATGCGGTCTCTGTGATCACACCATGTGATCACAGAGACCGCATGGTTTTCCTGAGACAAAGAAGGACAAAGGGAAGCATAAAAAACAACACACCTAGGTGTGAAACATGATGTCACCCCCTCTCACTGCCTCTCACTGGCCGCAGACCCCTACTCTCACAGCGGGGTTCCCAAACAAAGGCGGATCACAGACCCGTCGTTTAAATACCGCGAGTGCAAAAGGCTCGGTCTCTCTTTTCTTCCCTCTGACCTCCACTACACCCAGGAAAGGTGCCCATCTCTGCTCCAGCAAGGTAAATAGCCAAAGGCCTGTGTTTCCCTGGTGACCTGTCTGCAGGAGATCCCTCTGGTTGTCCGACGACAATCACACGCCCTGTCCGATCGTGACGCGCCACACGGAGTGAGCCGCGACGAACGGAAGAAACGACGCATAGGAATCACCCGCACGCCTCGGATGCGTGAATGGCCTCAGACGAACCGGGACGGACGCCTGGCTGCTGTTGCTGCCTAATGCCGCATCTCTACGTTAACCACGGAGGGAGAGAAAGAGGAGGAGAGCCGCTCATGCCACCACCCGCGGAGCGTAACCCAACAGCGGCTCAGCCGTACTCCAAGCCTAATCACCCCCCGGACTCTACAAGCCACCAATCGCTTCCAGAGTGATCAAAGTAAGAGGCTGTTGTGTCTCAGCAGAGTTACTTAGCAGAATTACTTATCTTAGTTAATAATTTTGTGCTTACTGTGACACTGTTTACGATTGAGCCCACCGATAATCCGCCGGTGATTTACCCACGTGATTGCAGTGTTTCCTCACCACTGGCTGATTGCGCTGTGATTTCAGATAAGCAGTCAGGAGGAAAGTGCGGGAGTCTGCTCCACACTTTCCAACCTGTGTGAAAATCCTCGGAGCAATCACGGCATCTGTGGTGAGGAATCACCTTCGCTGTTGATTTTACCCTGTCTCTCTCTACTCTGATTTTCTTTCGTACTAACGACCTCTGTGAGGACATCACCACGTGACTTTGTCGGCCATCTTGTGACACCCTATTGTGCGAGTCGGCGGCCATCTTGGTTAGGGCGGGACCACAGCGTGACTCCATCCGCCATCTTTGGTCTGGCGGGAGTACCGCGTGGCCCCGTCCGCCATCTTGTGGCACCCTATAGCACGAGCCGGTGGCCATCTTGGACATCTCTCTCACATTACCACACATACACACACACATAGTTTCCAGCATACATGTATATAAGTTTCCATTGGTTTCCATTGAATGTTTCATTTGCTTATGTTAGTGAAAAGTTTCCATCATCAGGAGATGAGCAAAACCCCTGGAAAGAGGAAGTGGGCCCACCAAGTCCACATGCACATGCTCAAACTTCCCCTGAGGAACAGGAAACTGTTCCAGCGGAGCCTTAGTATGCCGTTGCACCTTGGCACGCTGGCAGGCCAGACAGGAAACTGCCCATGACTGAACATCTCGACGGAGGCCTGGCCACACAAACTTTTCCCCCACCAGTTTAACCGAGGCTTTGACGCCTGCGTGGGAAAGGGAATGTACTGCATCAAAAACCCGCCGACGCCAGCTATCAGGAACAAAAGGCCGAGGCCTGCCGGTTGAGACATCACACAGGAGAGTTGCACCACTGTCATGAAAGGAGACCTCCTCCAACTGCAAACTGGATTCAGCTGTCTTAATGTCCAGAATACCTGGGTCCGTCAGCTGGTCCGTGGCCATGGCAAGGTAGTCAATGCCTAAATGCATGGAAGCGACGGGCACTCTGGACAAACAATCAGCCACCAGATTATTCTTGCCAGCCACATGTTGAATGTCAGTCGTAAACTCTGAAATTGCAGACAAGTGCTGCTGCTGCCATGCTGACCACGGCTCAGAAACCTTTGCCATCGCAAAGTGAGGGCCTTGTGGTCAACAAAAGCGGTGAAGGTCCTACCTTCCAACATGAACCGAAAATGGCGCGTTGCCAGAAAAAGGGCGAGCAGTTCCCTATCAAAAGTGCTATACTTCCTTTCAGCATCCCGAAGTTTCCTGCTAAAAAATGCGAGGGGTTGCCAAGCACCATCCACCCATTGTTCACACACTGCGCCCACAGCATAATCAGAGGCATCAGTCGTCAGGGCCACAGGGGCCATTGGACAAGGATGGGCCAAAAGCGCAGCATTAGCCAGGGCCTTCTTAGCATCATCAAACACCTGCACCCTTTCGGGAGTCCACTCTATCACCTGGTCACCTTTTTTGCCTCGAAGTGCATCATACAAGGGGTGCATGAGGTGAGCAGTTTGCGGGATGAAACGGTTATAAAAGTTCACCATCCCCAAAAACTCCTGTAGGGGTTTCACTGAGGGAGGGCAAGGAAAAACTGAAACCGCCTCGACTTTGGTAGGAAGGGGAACTACCCCTTGAGGAGACACTCGATGTCCCAGGAACTCAATGGTAGGCAGACCAAACTGGCATTTAGCCGGATTAACAATCGGGCTGTACTCACTCAGTCAAACAACTGGCGGAGATGCACCATGTGTTCCGCTGCTGAGGGGCTAGCCACCAGTATATCATCCAGATACACAAACAAAAACGGCATACCCTGCAGGACCGAATCCATAAGTCGCTGGAAAGTCTGCGCCGCACCTTTAAGGCCAAATGGCCTCTGCAAAAACTCAAAAAGACCAAAAGGAGTGATAACAGCAGTCTTGGGAACATCTAAGGGATGTACATGAACCTGATGGTAGCCACGGACTAAATCCACCTTGGAAAAAACTGTCGCCCCAGCAAGGCGAGCAGAAAAGTCCTGAATGTGAGGGACTGGATACCGGTCGTCATTTGTCACGTTATTAAGGCACCGAAAATCCCCACAAGGTCTCCAACCCCTGTCTGCCTTAGGGACCATATGCAAAGGGGATGCCCACGGACTTTTGGAGAGGTGTACGATTCCGAGGCGCTCCATGTTAGCAAACTCAGCCTTAGCTATGGCTAACTTAGTGGTATCTAGGCGGCGTGCCCGTGCAAAAACAGGTCGACCCACAGTTGGGATAAAATACTCCAACCCATGCCTAGCCACGGTAGCAGAAAATGTGGGTTGGGTCAGAGCAGGAAACTCTGCTAACAAACGCTGATACTCGTCACCTGTGGCAAACATGTTAGCAAGAGGCTGATGGCCAGGTCCCCCAAGTTTGCAGGGGTAGGTATCAAATGACAGCATCACAGCTGTTGGCAACATGTACTAACAACCTGAAAGGACACAAAAAATCAGCACCCAAAATAGGTACAGACACAGAAGCAATGACAAAGTCCCACTCGAACCGGTGTCCACTAAAACACACAGTCACCGACCTTGAACCAAAGGTGCGAATGGGTGTGCCGTTAGCCGCATCCAGCGGGGCCCGCGGCTCTGACAAAAATGTCCGTCGCCGAAACTGGCATTATGCTCCGCTGCGCACCCGAGTCCACAAGGAACCGGCGTCCAGAAACCTCGTCCACGATAAAAAGCAGAACTGCCAGCACACACAGCTGCTAGTGAGCACCGGCTCTCTCGTTTCCCTGACGGCGGAACAAACACGGAGGAATGCAGCGCCTCGCCTTTATTCCAAACTGGCGGTGGTAGAAGCAGAGCACGTCGTCCTTCCACTGCTCCGACACGGCAGCCACCACAGCAATCCCTGATCCTCCTGGAGGCACACCTGGGAAAAGCGCATGCACGCTGTAGTGTCTGGAGGCCAACAAAAGCCGGTCCGCCTCTTCAGCCTTCACCTGGATCCGGGGAGAGCTCGCCAGTGCGGTGCAGACGGCAGGAGGGAGCTGACGCAGAAACAGGTGCTTAAAAAGGAAGGAAACATCCCCCGAACCACGCCAGCATGTGCTTCATCAGCTCTGAGGGCTTGCGATCCCCCAAAGCATCCATGGATAACAAACGATCAGCCCACTCAGCGTCAGCAGACTCAGTAGTAGACCCATCAGACGGCGGGTTGAAACGGAATCCAATGCAGCCACGACATGAAAGTACTTGGTCTCGTCAGCAGTTATGCCGCGTAGATGAAACTGGGCCTCCACATGCTGGAACCACGGCTCCGGGTCGTGTTGCCAGAACTCGGGAAGCTTGATCACGGCCGCAAACACAGCGGACGGAGAGGCGGCGGGGGATGAAACCAGGGTCAGCAGAGAAACAGCATCCCGGGAAGAGGCAGAGACCGAAACCGCGGCCGGTAGAGAAACAGCGGCAGCGCCTGGTGAGTCTTCAGATGATGACATGTTCAGACGTTCGGGGTCACCAATGTGGAAGTCAGCAGAAAGAGACGAAAGTATTTTGAGTCTCGCTTTATTCTCAAAGACCTTCCAACCAGAACAACGAATAACCAAGAATGATACAGAATGGGCGCCAAGAGTACGGTCTCTTTTCCCTCCTCGTTATTCCTTTTCCTCTCTCTCCTTCACAATAAAAGCGTACATTCAGAGCTTACATTCTGGTGTGAAATATAATAAGATTAGTGTCTGCCACACTACAATATTTAATAAGTGGATCCAAATCGGCTCACCTTCCGATAGTTATAATCCACGATTATTAGAAAACTGTCCATACTGTTATAGTGTTAACTTCAAAAACCTTGTGCAGAAACATGCAGTATGTATGTTAGAAAAAGATAGAAAAAATATTAAAATAATAAACTAATCAATAAAGTGGTAACCTTGTTGTAAATTCATTATGGTGAATATAAATTTAGAATGGTACTTTTTTTCTTCCCTCTTTTATCACTTACAAAAAGCCTTTTCACTCAATTACAATTTTCTTTCCTTTAATACGGTTCACTTTATCACCTTTCCTAGTCACTTCCACTCATGTCCTTCAATATATCCATGTCTTCACATACTTTCTCTGTCCTTCTTTAATGCATTCATATTTTCTTATTTACTTCTTTCTCCTCTCTTTAAAAAAAGAAAGAAAAGAAAAAAAATGCTAGACTCCCTCATTAGGAAGTGATAACTCAGATCATCCCAATTATATACAAAAAAAAATGAAATCACCAAAGAAGGGATGGAAAAGAGACACAACTCAGTACGACCGCCATCAAGAGACTATCATTGTCACAGAACTCAGCCTCACCCTCCTAATCACAGCCACATCAATCAACCATGAACGCCAGACCTCACGGCTTCCCCTCCAGTGTCAGTTTCCTCAGCAGTGTCTTGATATCAGAGTCCGCCAGCCATAAAAGTTCTTTGAACAAGTGTCTGTGTCCATTCGCGAGAGCCCACCTCATGTAATTATTGTTCATAAGCAGCCGCAGAGCAGAGCGGTAGTCTTTAGAACAGCATCATTCTTGAACAGCTGCGTTAAGGAATCGTCTTTAGAGGAAACGTGTTCAGGGGTCACCATAAAAATCCAGATCCACAGAGACCAAATACAGCCATAAAAAAGGAAGCAGGAGCAGAGTCCGCAAACTTAGACATCCCCCGACCAACAGTCTCTCTAAGTCGTAAATCTCTCCATCACTTTACTGCACTGAAACTAAATGTGGCAACTTAAATAGAGGACTATGTAATGTCCAACTGCTTACAGCAGAAAAAACAAAAAGTTTAAAACACAATAATTCTGAGAAAAACAGAACTCCATCCTTAACAGGAGAGTCCCAAAACAAAAATCACTAATTTGACTAACTCCATCAAAAAGTTCCAACAGCATTTAGACAAACCCAAAGAAAAAAATGCTAACATTCGTTCACAAAAATAACCATAACTTCCCTTATCACATCAATCAAGCATCATTTATAATAATCAATACAATCCACCTGTATATTCACCGTATCGAATAAATATGTATAATTAAAATAGACTGAGGCCTCCTGACCAGCCAATTTATTAATCAGAGACCCCTTATATATTCCCATAAGACCAATATGAGTGAGAGACTCTGCATAACATTAAACCCATCACATCTAATCCCACAGAATAAAAGAAACAGATTTAACAAAAACATTTCAAACAGAGTAGAAACTTCATCACAGCTATAGAGAAAAATGTTAGTTCTGACAATAGCATTTATAATATCGTATAAACAAACATTGTATCAAAACACTCATATAATGAAATTCTCCCACATATTGATCTCAGTACACCAACCTTCTGGTATACTTTATCATTAGATCATGTTCTATATACTATATCATATAATATTATCATAATACCAAGTTAAAGCAATCCAATAATACCTTATAATAATTCCTGGCCTGAGAAACCATCAGGCTCCACAGACATATAGTCATATTATTTGTCCATTCGTCAGGTAAAGAGGTCCATAGTCAGTTCCGAACCTCATGTCAGTTTACAGTCAGTCCCTGTCAGCAACCAGAATATAACATGGGTCATATTCAGTATTGTCATTTCCGTCTTCGTAGGCCTACACACACACACCAAAAATAAAATAAAATAAAAAAGGACCATGGCCAATCAAATTGTGGGGAAGGAGAGGACAGGAGAAAAGACAGCACGGTTAGAAAAAGGGAGGGGGCCGAAGAAAAGGAGGGGGTGATCAGAGTGAGAAACATCTCATCCCCTTTGCATATGGTCCCTAAGGCAGACAGGGGTTGGAACAGTAATGCAGTACTGTAAAATTCTTCAAAACCTTAGTTATTATTGTGTTCATGAGATACGTACTTCATCATTCTCAATTTAATCACCTATAATCACCTTGCTGTAATTGAATAAAAATTTTTCACCTTCTTAACCCCCCTTAACTACCGCAGGACAAAGGATCACTTATCTGTCACACTAGAGGGAAGGGGGGGGGACTGAAACATGCCCCCGCTCCTCAAGGGTTGTAAAACCACACATCTCCATTCCTCCTTTAACCAAAACCAAAAGTACTATCCGATCAGATATCATGATATCAGATTCACCAAACACCCACATCAAATATAAAACCCAAATAAGGTGAGAAGATGATTCTGGATTCACTAAAAGTCACCCGTTGTCAGTTCTTCTGCAGCATCTACCGTTGACCCAGAGGCTGTGAAAAAGATTGTTGGGTGAGCTGAGAAGAAGGAGAAGGATAATGCTGATAGTTATCATCATGATCCGATCGAGTAGAACCCAAATTATTACAGTCTCTGGCCTAATGTCCCTGCTGTCCGCAACGAAAACATGAATCCCGAAGATGTCTAGAATAAGGCTTTTGATTTTTCTTACGTCCCCGATCTGAGACACCACGTCTAATCAAAAATACTGCATTGGAGGGACAGGGGGGTCGAGGAGCATGTACCACAACATCCTTTGATTTGTGTAGAGAATAAACTGCTGCAGTCTGAAGCATTTGATGTGATCCTTTTGTTAAGGGATCCAATAATGTTCTAACTTCAGCAGAAGGCGGTGGTGGAACACAATCTGCTCTGTGCAGTATTCTGAAAGAAAACTGGCATTGTAGTACCGTAAGAAATCTGTGTCAGAAGCATTTCATTAATGGGGGCACCCTCTGTCTGTTGTGTAATTGTCAACCATATTTCATCCAAAAAACAGTGACAATCCGAATAGAATCTCTCTGCCTTACCTAGGGCTTTAATAGTCTTCATTTTCTGAAAAACATTCGCTTGATAATTCTGCAAATCAGCTGCTGTCAGACTCTCCGCAGCATGTCGTAAAATTGATGGAAACTTTTCAGGATTGACCGCCCCTCCCTCTGCTACTAACTGTACCGGAGGAAAGTGACCGCCTTTCTGCATTTCTCCAACCCAGCAAACAAATCTGTCCTCGGCTTTGTCATGTTTAAACCTTGGAACTTTTTTTAACCATCTTAATAGAGTTCTATACAATACAGATCTCAAACTGGGTTTACATTCTGACCACTTGTTACTCATTTTATTAAATTACAACACACTGAGTTATATTTATACACGTGATATACCCGACTGCGAATAATATCCCAGACAAAAAGGCCTGATTAAAAAGCTCCTACACAGGAAATAAATTCTGTGCGCTTAATCATTGAGGGTAACCCAGCCTTCTCACTGATTAAATTCAATGGTCTGAGTACATCCCCCTAATATTAATAATTATACCCGTCCTATACCAACCCAAAACCCCAACAGAACTTCATCTGACGGTCCGAGACAGATGCAGGAATTTCGCCCACTATGTGTAGCATAAACTGCAGCCTCCCAGTTTAATTTATCAAATCGGATGAAAAAGCCATCCACACATTCAAATTTTTATTCATTCCCAAAATGACTCTAGTCCCTGACTAGAAACTACAAGGCCTGGATGGTCCCCGACCATCCCTTATAGTACTGTTTTAGGTCCCCGATCTAATTCTCAGCTGCCAGTACCATACTGGTTTTCGTGCGCAAATACCAGCTCCAAGACCTGGTATTTAAATATTGTGCATGGCCCAATAATTACACAAACGTATTATGAATTTTATCAAATGATATTTGTTACATAAATCATTCATAAATTTATGAACGTGAGGAAGATCTTGTCAGAGAACCAATTTAATTTCAATAATAAATTTGCAGAATTTCTCACCGTTTGCTGGACAGCATCGGACTTCTGACCGGATCTCCCAGCGTTCTGTCACAAAATCTCACAACGAGAGACTTTAAAGATGGCCAGAATCACGTCGGGGTCACCATTGAAAAGTTTCTCTCCGTGTTCTTTTTATCTGGTGCCTAAATGACAAGTCTAGAAACAAAGATCAATCAAGAATTTAATACAATCATGAATACAAAGAATTATTATGCCATGCAGAATATTTTAATCGGCTGATGGTACACCTCTTGACACCACAGAAGATGTCAGGAAATGCACCCAGAAATCAGATTCTGTCTCTCCTTTAAAGAACCAAAGAAGGCGGACCCTTGGTTCTTCTGAGTTTTATGGTCCTTTGTTTATGAAAATCCAGATGGTCCAGTCTCACAGTCCTGGTTAATCAACAACTGTTGTTCATGGGGTCTCAAACTGTTGGTGGGGGTCGGAGGATGCTGCAGTAAATAAGTCGTAAACCAAGCTTAGGAACTCAGGTCATAAAAGGAAACAGCATTCTCATGTCAAGTTTTAGCTTTAACAACAGCCCTCAAATATTTTATTCCTAACATTAGTTTTAGTCATCTTTTAGTTAGTAGATATCAGGATCGTGATTCAAGTGTTTGTTCATTCTAATACTTGTGTTAATAAATTCTGAGAAGTTGTTTGTGGTTATTTTATACAGTTTTGTAACATTTGCTGGTTGAAGAGGTCTGTGCTCGGACTCATATCTTCTCTGTTGCTCTATAGCGCCACACCTGGTCACAGGCTGGCACGCATAGAACAACATCCATTTTGAGACTGATTGTGCCGTTTAGTCCTTTTTCCTGATTTATCAGGTGGTGCCCTGTTTCATTTTATTAACTTTGTTAATACCCTTCTGGTTATTAGCAGCTGTCCCTCAAGACAGTTAGTAATAACCCTTTTATGATGCACTTTCTTTTATTAAATTAATTAATTATTATTATTAATTTAATTAAATTTGAATTTAATTTATTAATGATTATTTTTATGCTTGTATGAAATGATTCTATTTGCCTTCTTGTGATTTTATGCATCTGTAAAGCACTTTTAATTGCTTTGTGTACGAATTGTGCTCTACAAATAAACTTGCCTTGCCTTGCCTTGCCTAGGAGCACCTTGTTACTGTAAATGTGCTCCATTTTCTTTCCTGTAGTTTGTTGTGCTGTTTTCCCCCCTTTTTTTCTCTTTTCTTTCTGTATGTCTACAGGCCCGAGTTTCCTGAGTTGCATGCTGACTTGCATAGATGTGTTCTGGGTGCTGACTGGCGTGGTGACCAGTGATCTAATCCTCTGACCATCTCATCTCAGTGTTGCTACCTGCATCTGTTTATATAGCCTTTTTATTCAGTCACTTGCTGAATAAAACGGCTTTCCTCTCTCTCCTGACCCCACTCTCTTTTTCTTTCTCTACCCGGCTGGCCTTCAGCAGGAAGGTCCCCCCATATGATCCAGGTCCTGCTCAAGGTTTCTTCCTCTTAAAGTGGAGTTTTTTGTTCCCACTGTTTGGCTTAAAGGTTTTTTTCTCCCGCTGTAGGAGTTTTTTATTTTCCATTATCCTTGATTTGGATTTAATATTATAATTTTAGTTAATGATATTTGCTCGGGGGTAATGCTCTGGGTCTCTGTAAAGCGCCTAGAGACATTTGACATTGTAACAGACGCTGCACAAATAAAATTGAATTGAAATTCAATTGAAATTGAAGTTTCATAATTTTTATTTGGACTGCAGGAACAACGACTGACCATAGTACACAGAACTACTTTATGAGGATTTTATGGGTCCTTCTTTGGAGTTGGAGTAATCCCAACAAGAGTGGAACATCTGTGACATAACTGTCCAGTATCCGGTTCAAAATGACAGTTATTGGTCCACATGGTGAAACAGTTATTGCAAAAACATATAATTAACGGTTCTTAGCATTCATTATAAACCTAAACAAAACTGAGAGGAATAGAATATTGTGAAATGAGGAAATCAACATATGATTTTCTCACATCAACCATCTACCATCTGGCTGTTACATCACTTCAGCATTCTTTTTTGTTTAGTAAATGACGTTATGATGTCTGTATATGAGCGAGAGAGAAGACAGGGCCGGCATAACAACATTTCTTGTATGTTAATTTGACCAATTGAGTTCAATAATACTTCAGTAATCTCTTCAGGGAAAATAGATAGTGAGAAAGTACATTGCATGGAGAACAAGGGTGTAAATATTTTTGCTTTAAATTACCTCGTTAAATTTAAATTTACATCTGTGCACATGTATAGGTATTTAATGTAATTAATCTCATCTTTTTATTTATTTACTTCCCTCTCGTTACCCTGATTCCCTGCACCTGCCTCTCGTTTGACCCCTTGTGTATTTAAGTCTTGTCATTTTCCCCTGTTCTCTGTGGGTCCATTAGTCATGTGATGTGTGTGGCAGTCCTGCCTGTTTTCTCTCTCGTCGTCTCCCTGGACTTAAGTTAAGTTTATGTTTTTGTATTGTGGACATTGCATTTTGGATTTTGGATTTTTGTGTTTTGGTTTACTAAACCTTTTGCTTTTTGGATTTCCTGCTCTTGAGTCCTTCCTCATTCACTGCACACCATGACAGAATGGACCCACCACAAATGGGACTCAGCGGGAGGACTCGATGCGTTTTGGGGCACCCGACTTGCCCTGGGGGGACCTAAAAGCTTCCAGCGCGCCAGTCGGAGCTTGGAGTTTGGCCCGCCTCATTATCTGGCTGAGTTCGCCTCCGAGGCAGTTGATTTGATGCCTCAGAGAAGGCGAGGCAGGCGCTCGCGGTCTGGGACAACTCCAGGGATGGCCAGCCCTCAAGGGGTTCATGTGTGGTGGCTTTGGAGGCCACACCATCACCACATGTCACAGCGGAAAAATCTGCCGATAAAGTGGATCAGGCCTGTGTGGAAATCATCACCCTGTGGGAGTATCTCCGCAGGGAGGCAGCCCGGAGCTCATCCTGTGTGGAGGAGCCTGGGGACGAGGAACTCTCTATGTTCAGGGGCTCAAAGTGGGCACGCAGGGGATCCGCCCGGAGGAGGCGAGGAAGACATTACTCCTCCGCGGTGTTTTCTCCGTCTCCCTCCTCCGTGGTGGTCCGTATGGAAACTCCGTCTCCTCCAGTCTCCGAGACGGTCCCCGATGCACCTCCTCCGTTGTTTACGGAGGTGGTCCTGGACGCGTCTCCTCCGTCGTGTTTCAAGATGGTCCAGGACGCACCTCCTCCATCCTTTCCTGGAGTGGTCCGGGACACATCTCTTCCAGCATTCCCGATTCCCACTCCACGGACCCAGCTGTCACCACCCAGCCCCGTTTCCGTCGCTCCCCGGGACAATCGTCTGGTGACTCAGGAGGTTGAAGGCTTCTATGATTTCTACCACTGTCTCTCGTCTTCTTTGCTGGAGAGCCCGGACGTGAGGCGGTGCAGATTAATGTACGACCTCCTCCTGAAGCACCTGGCCGCCATGCCCCGGCTTCTCACTCTGCCAGTCATCGAGTCACTCCGGGCCGATCTGGTCAGGTGCAGAGAGGAGCTGGAGGCACCAACTTCAGCCCCCGGTGCCGTTCCATCCATCCCCATTTCCGAGGCGGCCGACACCGATGTGTTTTCCCCGGTTCCCGTTTCCGAGGCAGTCGACGCTGGTGCGCTCTCATCCGTTCCCATTTCTGAGGTGGTCGACGCCGTCGCGCTCTCCCTGTTTCCCAGGCGGTCGACGCCGATGTGCTCTTCCTGGTTTCCGTTCCCGGGGCGGTCGATGCCGACGCGCTCTCTCCCGTTTCCGAGGTGGTCATCGCTCTCACCCGTTCCCAAGGCGGTCGTCGACATGTTCTCACCCGTTTCCCTTCCCGAGGCGGTCGTCGACGTGCTCTCATCCGTTCCCGTTCCCTAGGCAGTCGACACGCCTCAACTTGTCTCCAGGGCCATCGTCGACGCGGTCTCGCCACCCCGTGTCTCCACGGCCTACGTCGACATGCTCTCATCCGTTCCCGAGGCTATCGTCGATGCGCTCTGATCTGTTCCCGTTCCCTAGGCAATCGTCGATGCGCTCTCACCATCCCGTGTCGCCTCCTGGCCCAGACTCTTCCGTTGCTGCTGCAGCAGGAGCTGCAGGTGGCGCTATGTCGCCTCCTGGTTCACGTCCCACGCCGTGGCCGTCCTCAACCTCACCTCCTGGGTCTCATCCGGCACACGGCCGTCTGCCGTGTCGCCTCCTGGCTCCTGCCCGGCACCGCGGCATTCCAACTCGTCGCCTCCTAGCTCCCGTCCGGCGCCGCGGCCATCCTCTACGTCGCCTCCTGGTGCCCGTCCAGCACCGCGGCCGCCCTCCACGTCGCCTCCTGGTTCCCGTCCGGCACTGGGGCTGCCCTGCACGTCGCCTTCTGGCTCCCGTCCGGCGCCGCGGTCGCCCTCCACGTCACCTCCTAGGTCCCGTCCGGCACTGTTTTTGTATTTTGGAAATTGCATTTTAGATTTTTGTGTTTTGGTTTAATAAACCTTTTGCTTTTTGGATCTCCTGCTCTTGGGTTCTTACTTATTCATTGCACACCATGACAGAATGGATCCACCACAAATGGGACTCAGTGGGAGGACTCGATGCCTTTTGGGGCACCCGACTGACCCTGGGGGGACCTAAAAGCTTCCAGTGCGCCAGTCGGAGCTTGGAGTTTGGCCCGGCTCATTATCTGGCCGAGTTCGCCTCTGAGGCAGTTGATGTGACACCTCAGAGAAGGCAAGGCAGGCACTCGCAGTCTGGGACAACTCCAGGGATGGCCAGCCCTCAAGGGGTTCATGTGTGGTGGCTTTGGAGGCCACACCATCACAACATGTCACGGCGGAAAAATCTGCTAATCTGCTAAAGGTGGTGCAGATTAATGTACGACCTCCTCCTGAAGCACCTGGCCGCCATGCCCCAGCTTCTCGTCCTGCCAGCCATAGAGTGACTCCGGGCCAATCTGGTCAGGTGCAGAGAGGAGGTGGAGGCACTAACTTCAGCCCCCGGTGCCGTTCCATCCGTCCCCGTTTCCGAGGCGGCCGACACCGATGCGCTCTCCCCGGTTCCCGTTTCCGAGGTGGACGACGCCAATGCGCTTTCCCCGGTTCCCGTTTCCGAGGCGGTGGACGCTGACGCACTCTCATCCGTTCCCATTTTTTGAGGCGGTGGACGCTGACGCGCTCTCATCCGTTCCCGTTCCCAGGCGGTCGACGCTGATGCGCTCTCCCCGGTTCCCGTTCTCAAGGCGGTCGACGCCGAGGCGCTCTTACCCATTCCCATTCCTGAGACAATCGCCACGCCTCAACTCGTCTCCACGGCCGTCGTCGATGCGCTCTCGCCATTCCGTGTCTCCACGGCTGTCGTCGACGCTCTTGCCATCCCGTGTCTCCACGGTGGTCGATGCGGCTTCCCGTGTCCCCAAGGCGGTCTCGGGTGGGGTAGGGGTTGAGGAGCTTCGGTTTCACCCCCTGCCGTTGCAGCCAGCTGAGAACCTGCCCACGCAGGCCCCGACTCTTCTGTCGCTGCTGCAGCAGGAGCTGCAGGCATCCCAGACTCTTCCTTCGCCGCTGCAGCAGGAGCTCCAGGTGGCGCCACGTCGCCTTCTGATTCACATCCGGCGCCACGGCCCTCCTCCACATTGCCTCCTGGTTCCCGTCCGGCGCCACGGCCGCCCTCCATGTCGCCTCTTGGCTCCCATCTGGCACCTGGCCGTCCTCCTCGTCGCCTCCTGGCTCCCGTCCAGTGCCGTGGTTGTCTGCCTGAACTTTTCCTGTCTAGCCTGGTTTTCTTTGTTTTTTGGTTCCCAGCCTTCCGGGACCCTCAACCCACCCTGCTCTGCTCCCCTTTCTTGGTTTGTTCTGTTTTGTTTTTGGTTTGGACCGTCTGGGAGCCGGTCCTTTTGTAGGGGGTACTGTCACGGCCTGGTTGGC
Organism: Hirundichthys speculiger; assembly: GCA_018398805.1. Classification (NCBI taxonomy): domain Eukaryota; kingdom Metazoa; phylum Chordata; class Actinopteri; order Beloniformes; family Exocoetidae; genus Hirundichthys; species Hirundichthys speculiger. The sequence continues at coordinate 2,022,772 of JAGFBZ010000110.1, forward strand.
CATGGCAGCCCTGTGTGTGTCTGTGTCTGTCAAGTTGGCGTCTCTCCCTGTCTTTAGTGGTTCCTGTTTTACTTTGAAAGGTCTGTCTTGTCTCCATTATTTTCTACTTTGCTTCCTTCCTCTCGTTACCTTGATTCCTTGCACCTGCCTCTCGTTTGATCCCTTGTGTATTTAAGTCTTGTCATTTTCCCCTGTCCTCTGTGGGTCCATTAGTTGTGTGATGTGTGTGGCAGTCCTGCCTGTTTTCCCTCTCATCATCTCCCTGGACTTAAGTTGAGTTTATGTTTTTGTATTTTGGATATTGCTTTTTGGATTTTTGTGTTTTGGTTTAATAAACCTTTTTCTTTTTGTATCTCCTGCTCTTGGGTCCTTCCTCATTCACTGCACACCATAACAAACACAGTATTTAATTATGTGACTAGCTGCTAAGAGTCAGCAGGAGTAGTTTTAATGACATGACAGAAAGTTCCAGTGTCCTATGTAATATCTGCCTGCAATTATTGTGATGGGTTCATTTAAGAATTGAATACAAACAGTGGTGGGACATCAAAAAAATAAAAAGATAAAAAGATGTTGGAATACATGAAACAGTATCAAGGCAAAGCTGGGCATCTCTGGCTGGAGAAATGACTGGCTCACATTTCTTGCTGCTATTAGCTGTTATAAGATGGAGATCCCTGACAAGGGGATTTAATGTGATGCAGAGTCATGTTCCTGAGACCTTTTTGCTATTCTAAATAGCCTCTCATTCCTATTTATACTCTGCTGTCCCACTGGCAGCACCTGTCTATGTCCACAAACAATATCAATTTAATAAGACATGCATAAACAGCCAGCTATTATTCATCAACAAGAGGCTGACTATATGTACGCATGTTCATGATCCATATTCACAGTCACACTCAGACTCACTGACTTTTCTACAGTTTTTGGTCAAATGGTTTTGGGTAATGTGAATCTTCACTTGTTTGGCCACAGCTTTAATAAGTCTTTTGACAAAACACTGCGAATGGTATAAAACTGGCAGCTTAATACATGAAGTATAGACATTTAATGTTAATTCATTATAATTTACACCTCAGTTGAAATTCATCTGTCTGTGTGTCATGACTGTTGTTCCATACTCAATCACCACTCTGTTCCCAGTGCTGCTAGTAATGATGATGAAAACTGAAGTCATACATCTTTTTTCTTTTCCTACAACTGACATTTCAAATATAAAACATTTCTCCACTAATGCCTTTAAAGGTATTAAATTAAAGTTGTTTTTTTTCCCCCTTTGGTCAGCCAAACTGACAAATATTTTCAAAGATTCTCTTCATATTCTTGGCATTATTTAAAACCCCTCTGAGACAGCATGCAGACTAAGATGTGACAGTCAAATCCTCCACTGAAACTAATTAGTTCTACTTTGGATGTTGCTTTATGGACAATTTTGCTAGTTTCCCAGTAATAAATTCTGTCTCCCTCTGCCCCTTCAGGGAGAGCTGTGATCACAGGCCAAAAGTTTAACTTGGTTGCAGAGCCTGCCAGCTTGCTGGGCTCAGCAGGATGCGATCACAATAGCAGCTTTAAGGGCCTCACTCTCCAGTTTGGCATGTTCCCTGTTGAGGCACTGGGCATCTAAGAATTGAACCTGGCAGTTTTCAAGCACAGTTGTGAATTCTGAGGTGTGATGTTGTTGTAGCTTGTAGCAGGTATTTCATTCCAACACCACTTTCTCCAACACGCCAGCAGAGATAGAGATATTTCTTATCTCTGTGCAAAAATTCTCTCTTGAATTTCCCCCTTGGGGGATCAATAAAGTACATTTGAGGGCAAGGGTTAAAAACAAGATTTTACAAATTATGTAAATATTGAAGACATTGTTGAGGGAAAGAAGGGCTTTTTCTTACTCTCCGGACACAGTCTTGACACAAACACGCCTTTGATGAAGAAAGATGCAAGAAAGGTGTGTACTGTAATTATTAGCAGCCCTAATGATCTCAGATCAGTGATCAAGAACATCAGTATCAGTATCATAAATAACAAACCCAATGCTTGCCCAGTTTCTTCTATTACTGCTGCTCCCAATCCTAAACAAACAGAGAACAGGAGCACAAAGAATGCAGAGAGGATTGTAGTTCTCTCTATGTGTTGTGCTCTTGCGTGAACATAGATAAACAGCCAGCCCAATTCCTTATTCAAGAGCCATGAAGTGAGCGCCTTGCTCCTTTAATTTATTTTCTGACAGCATTGAACACGGTGTAAAACTAGAAAAGAAAGACACAAAACCGTCTTAATAAACAGCCATGTAAATATCAGCGTATGGACCGCTTACTACTAGCTCAACAGGTGTTAGCACAGCAGGCTGGAAAACAAGGTAACCTAGCATGTAATTGTAGAATAGAATAGAGTAGAATAGAATCCTTTATTGTCACTGTACATAGGTACAATGAGATTAAAAGCAGCATCTCCAGTTACAGTGCAAAAAAGAGCGCAAAGTAGAAAACAGTGCGGCTCAGTGTACAAAGATATGCAATGTAGAGAGAAATAGTGCAGATGATGGAGGTAGTACGAATAAAAGAAGGTGGGGGTATGAGGATATAAGGTGCACAGTCAAGTCCTGAGACGGCATAACAGATACTATATACAGATGTTTACACATCTGGTGGAATATTGCACAGACTGGTTCAGGGCAGTTATGGCTTTGGAGAAGAAGCTGTTTTTTAAGTCTGCTGGTTTTGGATCTGATGACCCTGTAGCGTCATCCTGAGAGCAACAGGTCCAACAGGTCAGAGCCGGGGTGTGAGCTGTCCTTCCTGATGTTAGTGGCTCTGCTGAGGCAGCGGGAGGTATAAATGTCTGACAGGGAGGGGAGAGGGCGGCCGATGATCCTCTGCGCTGCTTTCACCACCCTCTGGAGCCTTTCCCTGTCTGCAACGGTGCAGCTGCCGTACCAGACTGTAATACAGTACGTCAGCAGGCTTTCGATGGATGAGTGGTAGAAGGTCAGCAGCAGGTTGGAGTCCAAGTTGTATCTCCTGAGGACTCTCAGGAAGTGCAGCGGCTGCTGAGCCTTCTTGGTGATGGCGGTGACGTTCTCAGACCAGGAGATGCTGTCTAAGATGAGGACGCCAAGAAACCCAGAGGTGTGGACCCGTTCCACTCTCTCGCCGTTGATGTAGAGGGGGGCTGGGTCGGTGTTGTGTTTCCTGAAGTCGACGATGATATCCTTGGTTTTTCTGGTGTTCAGAGCAGGTTGTTCTCTGAACACCAGGCTGTCAGCTTCAGGACCTCCTCTTGTAGGCTGCCTCGTCCCCCTTCCAGATGAGTCCGACCACCGTAGTGTCGTCAGTGAACTTCACTATGAGGTTATTGTTGTTGTGGGTCGGACTCTTCCTTCCAGATGAGTCCGACCATCGTAGTGTCGTCAGCGAACTTCACTATGAGGTTGTTGTTGTGGGTCGGACTCTTCCTTCCAGATGAGTCCGACCACCGTAGTGTCGTCAGCAAACTTCACTATGAGGTTGTTGTTGTGGGTCGGACTGCAGTCGTTGGTGTACAGGCAGTACAGGAGGGGGCTCAGCACACAGCCCTGAGGAGAGCCGGTACTCAGCATATGGGTGGAGGACAGGTGGGGGCCAAGTCCCACAGTCTGGGGTCGGTTAAAAAGAAGGCACATGTGGGAGGGGGGAGGCCAATGGTGGTCAGTTTGGTGATGAGGATGTCTGGGATTATTGTGTTGAAGGCAGAGCGGTAATCCATAAAGAGCATCTGGACGTAGCTCTGCTGTTGCTCCAGATGGTTAAGAGCAGAGTGCAGAGCTACAGTGATGGCGTCCTCAGTGGATCTGTTTGCCCGATAAGAAAACTGGAAGGGGTCGAGGTCTGGGGAGGTGGTTCTTAATGTGGTGAAGAACTAGTCTCTTGGAGCACTTGCGGGTGAGGGGCACTGGATGATAATCATTCAGGCTGGTGACGGAAGACTTCTTTGGCACCGGGATTATGGTGGCTGATTTCAGGCAGGATGGGACCACTGCCTGGGCCAGGGAGGTGTTGAAGATCCTGGTGAAGGTGGGGGTGAGCTGGTGGGCGCACGCTTTGAGCACCTTGCCTGGAACTCCGTCTGGGCCGGCAGCTTTCTTGGTGTTCACCGTCAGGAGCACCCATCTGACATCATGCTCCTGTACAGTGAATGGAGTGATGGAGGATCCTGGTGGGGGTGGGGCTGGGGCGGGGCTGGAGCAGGTGGGTGCTGCTGTGGTGTCTCAAAGCGAGCAAAGAAACCAGTCAGCTCCTCTGCCAGCGGCGCACTCAGGTCTGCGGTTGACACATCACTGCCTCTGAAGTTAGTGATGTGTTGTAAGCCCCGCCCACACCTCCTGGGAGTTGTTGCTGGACAGGTGGGACTCTATTCTCATCCTGTGGTCCGCCTTGGCTTTCTTTATTCCTCTGTTCAGGTCAGCCTGAGCAGCTCTGTCACTTGACCTGAAGGCGGGCCCTGAGGAGTGAGCGGATCTGGCTGGTCATCCAGGGTTTCTGGTAAGGGAAAACCCGGATGGTTTTGTCTACAGTCACATTCCCAATGCAGAACTTGATGTAGTCCAGTACCATGTCTGTGAAAGTATCCAGCCCCTGATGTTCAAATAAGTCCCACTCTGTCCGGTCGAAGCAGTTCTGGAGTTCTGGAAGTGCAGGCTCGGGCCAGGTTGTGATTGTCCTAGTTCTTGGCTTGATTCTTCGTCTGAGGGGGGTGTACGCTGGGGAGACCAGGAGGGAAAGGCGGTCTGATTGTCCGAGGTGGGGGAGGGGTGTGGCTCTGTATGCATGCTTAATGTTGGTGTAGACGTGATCAAGAGTGTTCTCTCCCCCGGTGGTGGAGCATTTAACATGCTGGTAGAGTTTCGGTAGTACAGTCTTTAGATTGGCCTTATTTTAGTCTCCTGCAATAATGTGAACACCATCTGGGTGGGCCCGCTGATGCTTGTTGATGGTGTTCTGCAGGACGGAGAGCGCTGTGTTTACATTAGCATCTGGCGGGATGTAAACAGCCGTGATGATCACTACAGTGAGCTCTCTCAGTAGAAAAAAAGGCCGACATCTTACAGACATGTACTCGACGTCTAGGGAGCAGTGTCGATCAATGATTGTCCCGTTGTTACACCAGTTATCATGTACGTAGATGCAGAGACCCCCTCTTCTACTCTTACCGGAGTCCGCAGTCCTATCCCCGCGTAGCAAAGTGTGGCCTGCTAGCTGCAGGCTAGCATGGGGGATTTCCGGGCGATGCCATGTCTCAGTGATTATCATCACACAACAGTCACAAACATAGCGGTTTCCAGCGAATTGTAATTCCAGCTCATCCGTTTTGTGTACCAGGGATCTGGCGTTGGAAAGAAACAGGCTCGGTAGAGGTGTCTTGTAAATACTGGTGTCGCAAATACAACCTTACTGTTACTTCATACACAAAATACACTTGAAGCATTTCACACATCTTATTAAACCTGTGAACTGTGTGTAACACTTATAACTATTGCTTTCTGACAGATTGGCGGGATTAATGCGGCCGCGAGACGATGCACACACGTCTTTACTCTCGTTTATGTTCTTCTTCGCTACTTCCGGTTTGTCGGGAGATTTTCAAAATAAAGGTGTCAATATGTATTATGACAGAAAAACCGTGTATAATAGGGCTGGGTAAGTTAACGCGTGAACGCATTACTTTATTAACGCAACATTTATTTTATCACGCGTTAACACATGTTGCTCACATGCTTTTGTTTTGAAAAGTCTGTTATTGGCTGCTGTGGAACCGGAAGAGAATTGGTAGGCAAAACTAAAACAGACATGGAGAGCGGTAAAAATCAGTGAACTTTAGGGTAGCAACTCAGGTAGCAATAATAACAATTCTGTCTGAAAAAAAAAACAACTTAAACCCCTTTGTTTAAGACTATCGTGTCATTCGTCCATGTTCCATCAGATCTGCTCCATGTGTTCACTGTCCTGCTGTTCTCTAGCTGGTTACTGCAGTGCAGCTCCATCTAGTGGCACATATGTGTAATGACAACAGAAAGTCTGTTCCTTGATTATAAAACAAAGCCATTTCTGGGTCACGTAAACCAGACAATAAAATATTTAAAAAAAAAAATTCAGTCCCTTGGCCTGTTTGCTAAAATTTAAATATATAAAATAAACAGGCACATATTCTTTTGTGTTACATTCAAAAAATGGAAAAAAACAAAAAGTTGCTTTTTAATTTTTTAAAATTTTGATTGACAATTGAAAATGGGAAAAAAATATGTATACATATGATACATAGATAATTATGGATTGATAAAGTAACTGAGCCTTAACATGGACATTTTCATTTTAAAGTTCTCCCAGGTGGAGGATTCAACAGAAACAAGGTTATTTGTTACAACTGCAAAGTTGTAACTACAAAGTTGAACTCCCCGTTAAAAGTTTCTGCTGTTACCTCAGAAATTACCTGTTTTAATGTTCTGATTGTGGCCTCTAGATTGTTAGGATTTTGTTGGTACTTTTTTTATTTGTCATAAAAAAACAGGATGACATTAATGTCCTGGCAGTGGCAATAAGCTTTATTTTATTTGACATTTTTTAAGATGAGATTTACACTAAATATGTGTTACTGACAAGTGCTGACGTTAAAAGTGTTTGAACAACAAATGTTATGACACTTTAGTTCATATGGCAGCAGAACATTTAAATAAAAGTGACCTTTACACTACTTTTGAATTCATTATTTGATTTTTCGTTTACAATGCGATTAATCGTGATTATTCAGGGAAATCAGAATCAGAATCAGAATCAAATTTATTGTCGTCACTAAGCCAGCGTCCCAACACAGTGAATTTTTTCTTCCCAGTACACCGTCCAAGAGAAACATACAGAAACAACAACAACAACATATGGACAGAAGTCAACGGTGCTTGGGTCAGCGCTATAAGAGCGCTTCTACCGAGTCAGAGAGTAGTACACTCAAGCACATTCACAAAAAAAACCTCAGCACAAGCATAACAAACTTATTACGAAGACATCATATGGGTCAGGAAAGAGGTGGGGGGAGGGGGGGTGTCCAGCTAAACAGTCCGTGTGCTCGCTGCGCAAAGTGCCCAGTCTGTCAAATGTGGGGGGATGAAACCCCCCCCCCCACGCCCAGGTGCCACAGGTGTTGTTTGAAAAGGGGAGGGGTCGGGAAGGAGCGTCAAAAAGTCATAATATTCAGGAGAGATTAGGTCGAAGGCCGGCCTTGGAGGCAAGCTTCGTTTCAGGGGAGCCAGATTCAGATAAGAGAAGAACATTTCGGTCAGACTGACATTTTTGTCTGCCTTCAGTTTTTGCTGATTCATCTCAGCGGGAATAACTCCAATTGTCCGAATTACAGGTCAATTTCTCCCTGAGCAGCGCTTGCAACTTCTCCAGGATCGAATACATTTCGCCAGAGTTCAAAACCGTCACTAGAATCACTTCCAGTTTCCGGTTCAGCTCACCAAGAGCAGCAGTCTGAGTGTTCACAGCGCGGCTCACTCCAACACACACAGCAGGCAGGTTGACGGTGTCCAGGATAGCAGCTACCGTGTAAATTTTCCGATACAGCAGGTATCCGCCAACTCCAAACAGCAGAAATCCTGTGATCATAAATCCCAATAGGTACACAACTTTGGCGTCCACAATGAACAGGGGGGGCAGACATCCCAGATTCCATCCATAAGAATCCTTGATGTATCCAGCCAGTGTTCCATCGGGACCGGAGGACTCTCCTATGTCCTGTTTTCTCTTCGAGAAAAATTGATTAATTGCATTGAGAAACCAGCTGATCAGATCCATGATTAAAGGTTTGAATATTATGCAGTGATATATTATGCAGTGATTATGGAGTGAGGCTCCAAAAAAGCTCAGACAAGACAAAAGAGAAGCAGCAGGGACAGATAGATAGGAGCTCACAGAAATGCGACTGCCTCCACCGAGAGCAGGAAGTAAGAATTAATCATGCGATTAATCTTGATTAAGAATTTTAATCGTTGCCCAGTCCTAGTAAATAAACATTCTGATGTACAGTGATCCCTCAGTTTTTGCGGTTAATCAAATAATTTCGCGACAATCAAAATCCGCAAACTGAAGCCGGAGTCCCCCCTAGCCAAAATAATGTGTTTAAAATATGTTTAAACACCGCAAAAAAGTAGCGAGACACTGCAGTGACACAAGACAAAGGCTCAACTGTGGTCTTTCTGTTTCCCTCACAGCCTCTGGTCTCTGAACTGTAGTAAATGCGTCTCGGCCAATCAGAGCTCAGATTCTAGAGTTCTGGGCCGTCTGTGTTTCTCCTGTTGTTTACAGGAGGCTGTGAGTCATCGTTTGATGTTTCGCTGGCAGCTGCGGCCTCTCGTCTGCTGTGGGGTAGATTTTCGCAGAATTTCAGCGATTATTTCTTGATTTTTTTATTACAATACATTTCTGAAAAAAATCTGCAAAGCACTAAAACCTACTCAAACACACATATTTAACGTATTGAGGGCAGAACAAGGATGTTAATGTATGCACAGAGCAGAGGATTAATCACATTACCCTCTTTTATTGAGCCATAAATAAATACGTTGGCATCTTGCAACCTGTCGCTGAAGTTCCTCACAGGGCCACGAGCAACTCATAATGGCATGGGCTCCCTGGCTGAACCCTCCAGTCTGACAATGCTTTTATAGTCTGCTGGCTGACACTGAAGTCGAGAGCTCTCCTCGGGAAACACACCTCACTCTCCCTGAGGAGTCTGTGTACGACTGCAGCAGCATCCAGGCGAGGCGAAATCCTACAACTTTAAAAGAAATGGCAAAATTCAAGCCAAAGACAGCTGGATTTAGAGTATGAATGTTTTCTGATACACACAAATACAAATGGGAAGGCTGTATGGTACATCTTAAGCTTGTTTATTTCAGTGAAATAGTGTCTCCACCTTTTATATGTGTTAATTACAGTGTTCTTAACCTCCAGCAGAATCAATCACAGGATTATAATGTAATACTACTACACTCAAGTCACCTGAAAGCATCAGAATGTCTTTTATTACTTGAGTCTGGGCAATAGGAAAATAGGAGAACTGTTAAAGCCACCGAGACTAACATTAAGAGAAATGGAACAAATCAAGTAGCAGCTCATCTAATTGTATGCAGAGATATGATGTCTTTTTTAAGAGCAAGGACTGCAAATCCCACAAGGACATTACCTGACTGTATGCAGTCCTAAGTCCTATGAGCAGGATATACTTAATATTCTCTCCTAGAATGAGGATTTGAAAGATCTGAGGTTTATCAGCAACCTCTGTTATTCATCAGATTTCTGAAGCATGTTTACATTTTAGAATATGCTGCAGAGAAGCTTATTACCAAGGCTCTTGCAAAAGGCCATCCAGAGTGCTGACATGAACCTAAAGCAAATACAGCTCATCATCAGCAAGAGCCTCAAATGTCAAACTATGCCTCTTATATCTGCGGTTGCTATTAACTGGAAATACTGGACACAGCCATCTGGTCACATGACCCATAGGTTTGCAACAAAGATCTTTTAAAGCCCCTTTTTTTTTTCTTTAACTTTGTGGCACCATGTTGCACAGAGGTGAGACCAGCAGTGCTGAGAAACTGAATAGAAAACGCCCACCAGTTAGCTGTTTTTAGCTTGGCTGACTTAGCCAAGGTTTACCATAGTCTTCATTGTGGAGGGACCATCGAGGACCCTGCATTATTCCACATTAAAGAGTCTTAAAAGGATTTTCCATAAGCAACTTGGTTAGCCAAACTGGGACTGGGCTGCCAGTCCAAGCGCAGAGCTGTTGCCTGTCTCATCTGGAGGAGCTCCGGGCTTTGGTTGAGCTGTCCACTATCCTTGACATTAAAATGTTGACCTTTTTATATCTAGTAAGTGTATTGGACTCTATCCCTATTTTAATAGGTAACAAAAAAGGTCTGGTAAATATGCAGAGAAACAAGATTCACCCAACATATTTGAATCTTGTGTTCAACATGGAGGCAACTGCTTGGAACTTCGTTAAAGTTTCAGAAGAAGATAGTTTGCTGGTTATTTGTGACAAATGCTCCAAGCGAAGGGGGGAAAAATAGCACAAGCTTTAAAACGTCAAACCTGAAACATAACCATCACTTCATTATGTTACCTCGTTATGTTCCAGCCACCTGAAACATAACCATCGCTTCCATGGAGTTTTGAAATCGCGCTAATGTGAGCTAACATGAACTAACGTGAGCTAACGTGAGCTAACGTGGGCAAGCCAACACCAAGTCTCATTTCTGCTCCACTCCCCTCTCCTCGCCATCATCTCTCTCATCTATCAAATCATCAAATCAAATCAATCTTTATTTATATAGCACTTTTCATACATTAAAAATGCAACACAAAGTGCTTCACAATAAAATAAAAAAAAAACATAATATAAACATTTAAATATATTAGGGCTGTCAATTTCTCAAAATAATTAATCAGATTAATCGCATGACTGTCAATAGTTAATCATGATTAATCGCAAATTAATCGCATATTTTTATGTGTTCTAAATCTACCTTATACAGATCTTTTTCAAGTTGTATTACTCTTATTAATACGAGTCCTGACTAGAACCAGGAAATATGACCATATTAGTCCAGTCCCGAGGTCTCTGGCTTCCTGTCACTCAGAGAATAGACTTTAAAACAGCTCTACTTGTGTTCAAGTCAGTTAGCCGACAAGTGTTATTTCAGTAGTCGGGACTCCGGTGGTAACTAAATTGACATCGACAGCAAACACAAACAACATTTATCTTGTGGAGTTAGCAATCAGGCAAGGTTTTGAAGCTAAACTTACCATTCAAAATAGTATGTTTTGTATCCATTTTTATCCCAGCTACTTTTCACGGAGTTTGTATACGTCTGTCTGTCTGCGGCATGGACGTCAACGTCAGTGCATGGCTTTCTGTTTTGACAGGACTACGGAGGACTACAGGACTACAACTACGGCGGGGCCCGAGGCTCATTAAACCTACTCTCCCCTCTACTATTGTACATCAATGGCGCGTTAATCGCGCATTAAAAAAATTTGTTGCGTTAAAATTATTTTGCGTTAATCACGCGTTAACGCGTTAACTTTGACAGCCCTAAAATATATATAAATATATATAATATAAATATAAACAGGATCACAACAGAGAATAAAAACCCACCCCTCTCACCCCCAGATGTAGACTCACCCACAAACCACAGACACGCACACTCACAGTACAAGGTAATTAGTTTTGTAACATGGCAGGGCACTGAGGATCTAGGTGAGGAAGAACTACCTATGGGAGGCCATCCACACTGAGAGGCACCACAGCCCACACCTACAGGGGGCGCCGTCCCAGAAACCACCTCAACCCGGATAGACCAGGGCAGACCCACACATTGTGCAGAGCCACCCAGTCCCCCGGGCCCAAGGGATCTCCAAGAAGACGCCCCTGCAGGCAGACCAGACAACTCCCAGTGTGGAGGGCCCCCATGAGGAAACACTGGAGCTAAAAACTAAAAGATTAAAAGACAGTAAAACAGGATATAAACAGACAATAGATACAGTAATGATAAAATGTATAAAAATGTGAAAATTTAAAGGTTAAGATTAAATTAAAAATGTAATGATAATAGAATGCACAAAGACTTAAAATAAATATGACTTAAATTAAATCATTAAAATCATTAAAATAAGATCAATAAAACAAAAGAACAAAATGTAAAAGAAATCATGTAAAAGCCAGGTTAAAAAGGTGAGTCTTCAGCCTCCTTTTAAAAATCTCAACAGCCTCTTTGGTCCTGATGTTCTCCTCCAGGCTGGTCCACAGATGAGGACCAGAACCAGGAACAAACCAGAATCTACAGGCTGGTCCACAGATGAGGAACATAATGGCTGAATGCAGCCTTACCGTGGGTTTTTTTTCTAACTCTTGGTTTGATTAAAAGGTCAGTACCAGAGGACCTTAGCACTCAAAAGCACTCAAAAATAATAATAAAAAAGATAAATACTATCAAATACAACGGAACAGTGCATAGTACAAATCTGCAAATACTATGAAGAATTAATTATTTTGCAGAAAAAAAGCATGTCTGCTTTTTCAGGAAGGATACATGATCTTTCTAGAGATAGGTAGTGAGCAGGAGCGAGTGCTGCCAGCTTCTGACCCAGCCAGACTCTCTCTCTCGTCACAGTCATCTTCTAAATGTAATGCAAAAGGCATTTGTTTAATAGCATAGCGTTAATGTTATAGCGTGTTTTACAAAGAAGAACATAGGCAGGGGGATAGCTACTTACCAGAGTTACCAGAAGTGATCTTAGCTTGGCTACTGCTGCTGGGTTGAGATCCATCAGTCCGAAGCGTCAAAAACACGACACTCGTTATCGCATGTGTTGTGCAATAAGGCGTATAACGTGCTCGTTTAGTCATAAAAGCGTTATTACCAACTGTCTTGATGGACAGCTGCTAATAACAAGAAGGGTATTAACAAAGTTAATAAAATGAAACGAGGCACCACCTGATAAATCAGGAAAAAGGACTAAACGGCACAATCAGTCTCAAAATGGTAAATGGACTGCACTTATATACTGCTTTATCAGCACCAAGGTGCCCTCAAAGCGGTTTACAATTGGCCTCACATTCACCCATTCACGCACTGATGGCCGAGGCTACCACGCAGGGTGCCACATGCTCACCAGGAGTAACTTGGGGTTCAGTATCTTGCTCAGGGATACTTTGACATGTAGCCAGGGGAGCATGGGAATTGAACCGGCAACTTTCCGGTTACCGGGCAACCCTCTCTACCACCTGAGCAACAGCCGCCCCAATTCAAACTCCATCTTGTCAGCCTTTTTAGACTCCTCGGACAGTCTGTTCTGAAGTTCAACTACCTGTCTCTTGTAAGTTTCCAGCTGGCCCTTGGCAGCATTAGCCTTTCGTAGTTCTTCTTACAAGCCGACGTTGGTCTCCATTAAGACTGTGTTTTTCCCCTCCAAAAGCTTATTCTGTCTCCTGAGTAGCCCCATGTCCTCCAGTTTTTTCTTGTAGTGTTCCACTGTGCCCTCCAGTTTTGACACCTTGATGAGTGTCTGAGGACATCCATCTCATCCTTGAGAGACTGGGCTTCATCAGCCAAAGATGTAAGCTCTTCATTTTGGGACTTAACGTCCAGTCGTCCAAAATGGCTGTTGTTCTATGCGTGCTAGCCTGTGACCAGGTGTGGCGCTATAGAGCAACAGAGAAGATGTGAGTCCGAGCACAGACCTCTGCAACCAGCAAATGTTACAAAACTGTGTAAAATAACCACAAACAACTTCTCTCATTAGAATATATCAGGATTTATTAACACAAATATTAAAAGTGTGGCCAGAGGAGGTTCTCCTCATTACCACTATTTGGTTTCAATCTACCTTGATTAGTGGGCGGTACACCTATCCTTTAAAAGCGGAAGTGTGCGGCCAGTCTCCAGCTCTTCCTCTGCTTCTCGGTGGTGTTTGGTGTGGCCGGGGCTTTGTGTGGTATGGTTTCATTGGCAGCAAACAACACTGTTATGTGTGCTGCTGGATCTGAAGAGGCAGGCTGCGCTGCCAGATGCTGTGTGTGCGCGCTACGGGGTGCCCGTTCTGGTACGTTGTTTGTCCTTACGGTCTGCCATTGTTGGCTCCCTGCTGATTCCTGCAATTTTGTTGTAGATTACAGCTGGAATAAAGTTTGCATGCGGAATGCCCTTTGCGCATGTCTCATTGGGCTCATGCCAACAAAGCGGTACGTGTGCTTACACTTTCTTTTCTTTTCCTAAATTCAGATCATCATAAAAATATTTATGCTTATTTTAGGACCAGATTTTGGGTCAACTAAACATCACTCCTGGAAAGACTGCTGTCTTGGTTCTCCGGATTTGTCTATTAATCAGCCTGCAGCTGAGTCGCCCTTCTGACGCGCTGACTGCGTTGTCTCGCGGACGTCAGCTGAGCCTTTAAAGGGCTATTAAATTGGCCGGTTCTTTTGCATGATTGTTTACTTTGCATGTTTTTTTGTGTGTGTTTTGTACAGTTTTATTCATTGCTCTTTTGTCCCGTCAGGTGCTGAGGGCCCAGGGTGGCAGTTCAACCAGTGGTGGCGGTGTTTCACAAATCCCCTTTTTTTCTCTTGCTGTGAGTGTGTGTGTGTGAGTGATGACACGGGTGTTGTGAGGACTTCTCCCCCCCTTTAAGGTTGACTCTGCCACGGTAAGCCCCAGCCTTGACATCTTATATTCTTTTACAGCAATGTTTTCTTTTTTTGTGTGCCAATTCTTTTTTTTAATTAGTTGTTAAATAAAGAATATATTTTTATACGCAAACTGTCTCTGGCCTGTGGCATCCTTGAACCTGTTTTGGGCATTAAACTGTATTGCTGAGTATAGTGTCCACGTCAAAATCCTGCTTACGTATTTTGACTACTACTTGTACTTTTCACCATAGTACAAAAGGAACAAACACTTGAATCAAGATCCTAATATCTACTAACTAAAAGATGACTAACCCTAACATAAGCAAATGAAACATTCAATGGAAACCAGTGTAAACTTATATACATGTGTGCTGGAAACTATAGGTGTGTGTGTGTGTGTGTGTGTGTGTGAGAGAGAGATGTCTAAGATGGCTGCCGACTCGCGAGACAGGACATCACAAGATGGCCGGCGAGATCACGTGGTGTTCTCGTCCCTCATCTAAGATGACCGCCGACCCACGCGATAGGGCGTCACAAAATGGCGGACGAGACCACGTGTAACTCGTCAGAAGATGTTAGTATGAGAGAGAATCAGAGTACAGGAAAGCCAGGGTAAAATCAACAACGCAAGGGTGATTCCTAACCACCGATGCCGTGGTCGCTCCTAGGATTTCCACAGGAGGGAGAGGGTGGAGCTGACTCCCGCACTCTCCAACTGATTGTTTATCTGAAATCACAGCGCGATCAGCTGGTGGTGAAGAAACACTGCACTCACGTGGGTAAATACGCACCGGCGGATTACCGGCGGGCTCAATTGTAACCACTGTCATGGTAAACACAGATATATTTACTAAACTGAGTAATCCTGCGACTAGAACCGCGACCCTGTGTTCTCACAGATGCAGCAGTATGAAACACTCCACAGAACTGCTCTGGTTTTGAATCGAGAAACGGCGAGCGGGGTAGCTGTTCGCAATGATAAAAACGTGTGAACTGCGGCGGACCAATGGTCCGGTTCTAAACATATACAAAGCACAAGAAACTGAATTGGCAAACAACTAAACTAAGCTCTGCCGAGACACCAAAAGCCTCTTACTTGTTTCGCTTCTCGAAAGCGATCGATGGTGTTGTAGTGTAATTGTAGTGTAATTGGGCTTTGGGATACAGCTGTACCGCTGTAGATTACGCTCCGTGGGTGGTCCCAGAGCTCTCTCTCTACGTCGGCTAAAGGGGGAATAGAGGTTGTGGCGCTACAGCGGAACCGGGTCCTGTAGGGCGCGCGTGGAGCTGATGGCGTCTTCCATGGGGCACTGAGCCTCTTCCGCGCCGATATGCGCGGGTCACTCGTGGTGCTGGCTGGATGGAGCGCGTAAACTGGTCTTCCTCGCCGGTGGCTGACTAGTGCGCCGCTGGATGGCCTCGCGGTTGCTGGCTGGAAGCAGTGATGGGCCGAGGTAGGCCCAAGAGGGAGAGTGCTTCGGAGCGTGCGGATTAGATCCGGGCTGGAGAGCCGAAGGGTCAAAGTGAGAGTGGAGTAAAGGCAGCAAGCGAGGTGAAGAAGCAAGAGAGCGATCGAATCGCGCTCTCTGAGTTTTAAACGGCCAGTCTGCGATCCGCCTCCGTTTGGGGAACCCCGCTGAGAGTAGGGGTCCGCGGCCAGTTAGGGGCAGTGAGAGGCCATGACATCACGTTCACACCTAGGTGTGAAACTGCAAGGAATGCTGAAGATTTGAGTTTTAAAAGATTTCCTTTGTCCTTCTTTGTCTCAGAAAAACCATGCAGTCTCTGTGATCACATGTGTGGCCCAACACATGTTGTGTACAAATGTTTCTGCATGTTAGTCATGTCCCCTCCCGACGCTGTTATCTCCACTTTACAATGACTGCTAGTTGACTTGTTGCCATCTTTCTTTGGTGAAGTGAAGCCAAACTTTGGAGCGTTTGAACCTGGTGGGCGCCATTGTTGTTTACAACTCCAATGCACGTGCTAAACCGACGTAACTTAATCACGTAGGTGCTTTCTGGAATTGACTGTGCATAACTTGCGTAAATTACGTGAGTTTCGTGCTGGTTGGAATCGATAAGAGAATCGTTAGATAAACTGACAAATCATTCCATGGAACTGAAACACACGGGACTAGTTCTCTACAGGAACCAGTTCTCTACACGAACCAGCTCTCTACAGGAAACGGTTCTCGATTACCAACCCTACCACTTAGGTGTAGAATTTTGTGCATTCAGCTCCCCAACTTTATGCTTCCTATTGTACAAACAGAATATGAAGTATAACACTGTATAAAATACTGTACATGACCTACATCCAGCCAGATCTGTTGCTTCTCCAGGCAGCTGGTGTCTTGCGACTTCCTGTCCTGTAATGATCAGGAGCCCAATCATCTGCAGAGTGATGTCTGAGCTCAGCTATTGTTTCCACTTTTCCTTTCCCCACCCTTATGTCTGAAAAAACAGCCTATATGCAACCTCTCAGCAATTGATTCACACCTCTCTGTTGATGCCTCCTTATCCCCATCCAGATGAAGGACAGCTGCAGCTGTGACCAGTGGAGCTGGGAAATAAATGTCCCCCCATCCTCCCTCCATATTTAAAGATTATGCCTATCAGCTGGACCTGCACTGACTGAGCAACTCCCTCAGTAAAAGAAAGCCACTGCCTCTTTTCGATTACAGTCCTATCTCACTATGTTTCCATTCCCTGGCAACAAAATGTAATATACTTAGCTGTCAGTCACTGCTAATATTCAGCTAAGATAATGTGGAACTGGTAGTTTAAAGCCAGGTAGATAAACAAGCTGTAATATTGCAGGTGTGGCTGATCCAGCTTCAGTTGTGACAAACTGAAGTTGTGACAAACCTGTACATTGGGAAGGGTTAAGGTTTTCTGGGAGTCACCACCAGTGGCGCCAGCAGAAAAAAAATCTGATGGTGGCTAGTGGGTGGCAAGGCAAATTCTTAGGTTGGCATACCCAACCAAAAAAAAAAAAAAAAAAAAAAAATATATATATATATATATATATATATAGATATATATATATATATATACATACATACATATATAAACATATATGTATATATACATATACATATATATATATATATATATATATATATATATATATATATATGTACACTTTACTTTTATATATTTTAATAGTATTTTATTATCACTTTACTTATATTAGCTTGTATATTTATGTTATTCAACTATTCATGACAATACAATGGCAAACACACAACGAATTCTGAAAATACGTGGATATACTTTATACATGTGCATACTGAATGAGTGAGACTTTTGCTTGCTCTATGCAGTGAGGATGAGTCCAGAGTGAAAACAGGGACAGAAGGTGCAGACGATGTATCAAGAATTCCTTCAAGGAAGAAACATCCAACCCATTTTTTGTAACATTTCATAATGGCTAATTTAACACTAGTAGTAGAAATCAATGGATTTCTACTACTGATGTCTTCATCATCCAATTCAGTAGCTGAATGTTACCTGCAGGCCCAGGAATTCTTGATTCATCGTCTGCACCTTCTGTCCCTGTTCTCACCTGGACTCATCTTCACTGCATACCGGTACTTATTCTACATCGGGGTTCTGCTTCTCAACATTCTCACTTTTCTTCTCACTAGTACTTCCACTCTTGCCAAAAAAATGTGATATGTCGTGTTTTCGTTTCATCCTCTAACCTCTGTAGATTGAAAGCAATTCAGCAAAGTGGTTAGTTAGCTATGCTAACTTTTCCGCAAGAGTTAGCGTGCTAACTTCATAGAGCAAGCAAAAGTCTCACTCATTCAGTATGCACATGTATAAAGTATATCCACGTATTTCCAGTCAAATAAATATACTACACAAACACTGCAAACTCTGTATAACATACATACCCACAAAAGTCCTTTTCAGAATTCGTTGTAGCATTGGTTTTGCTGCTTGAATGCACTGCATGCTTTCTTCAGTTTCCAAACTGACTTCAGCAGCACCTCCGAACATCGCGTCGAAGAGGGGGGGGGGGGGGGGGGGGGGGGGGGGGGGAGGGGGGGGGAGGGCATTGTTGTGTATCAGTGCATATTCTACCTATATACAGGTTTTTCAATGTTCAAACTGAAAAATCAACAATGGTATTAGCTGGTATTATTATATTGTAGTGTTGTATTTTTTGACAAACAAAATACAACAACATATTACAACTACGCCATTAAATATGGCAACTTAAAAATCAAAAATAAAATACAATTAAAAATCCCTTCTACATTTATATGACACACTCGCTGACACACGGAGCTGCTGGTAGCCCCGCCCGTTAGAAACAGCATGTGGACTAAACCACTTTAAGAAATAGGGGGGTCGCAATGTTTCAACAATTTAAAAAAAGGGGTTTTTACATTTATAATTTGCAGCGTTTGTGTTGTACTTTTATTGAACATGACTATATTATTATTCAATTGTTTTTGTGTGCTTACAATGATTTTTTTGGGGGGGACAACTTTATGGAAGGGGGGGGACACGTCCCCTGTGTCCCCCCCGGGATTTCCGCCTATGGATGTCATAATTTCCTGTTATCGGGCCGATAACAGGAAACTATGATTAGTTATTAATTATTGTGCACCCCTAATTTAGCTGATCTGCTAGTAGCAGAACTTAAATCTGCCACTGTCTCCAGATTTATCTTGGGTGTGTTTGTCGTCAACTCCACTAACTTACTATTATCATTAAGCTTCACATTATGTGCACAAACATACACTCACAGCAGAAATATCACTGGATTGTTTTTTGCTCTGTGAATAATAATCCAGATCCCATCATCAGTACTGCTGACACACACCTGCTGCTTCTTAACAGGATTTTATCCACAAGGCTCAAACGCTTAATTGAAATTTACAATGTATGATTGATACATGTAGTTTTTAACAAGATATGAAGCCTCCATGACACAAAATGAAGAATAATTACTGGTCTCCAGTTCTGAGTGCATGCATTGCCTTCTCACAGACTTTATTAAAACATTATTAAATGGTATGGTGCAACTCTCTTCTCCCTTGGAAAGAAAAAAAAAGGTTTTTCAATCTTCAGGAATGACAGCGCTCAGTGGTATATTTCCATGCAACTGACAAAATGCATATTACACTAATGAAGATACTGTATTTAGCACTTCAGACTAAGACATAGGGTGGTTGTAGCTCAGTTGGTAGAGCGGGTCATCCAGTCACTGTAAGGTTGGCGGTTTGATCCCGGCTCCTTGGGGAAGACACTGAACTCTAACTTGTCCCCAGTGGGTTGGCAGAACCTTGTGTGGCAGAAGCTGCCCACTGGTGTATGAATGGGTGAATGAGAGGCCATTGTAAACCACTTTGAGGGCACCTTGATGATGCAGATAAAGCGGTATATAAGTGCAGTCCATTTACATAACAGTATCTAGCTTCATGATCTTAGTCCAAACTAAAACATTCACCCAATGAAACAGACAGAGACAGTGCTGGATGAATGGGTGAATGTGGCTTGCAGTGTAAAATGCTTTTGAGCATTCAACAAGACTAGAATAGTTCTACGTGAATACAGTCTATTTACCCTTTATATATCAGTCAGGCCTCAAGATTTATTTAAGTTATGATTCACCTAGTTTAACATTTGATTAATAAAATACAAAAAGCTGGAAGGATAAATGCTGAATTTCCTTTCACATGGCACTTTCAAAGATACTTAAGAAAATCTTCCTCTTTTCAGTCCTAGTATGTGAGTGACCTGTCACTTCTCCACATACTGCTCTGCGTATAACAGAGTTAGTCACCACAGAAGTCAACAATTCACATGTGATGTGAGTTGGAGTCCTTTACCCGGGCTTTAGTTTGGCTGTATCCAGAGGGGAACCCTCAGGGCCTTCTACGCCTTCAGAGAAGGCCTTAAAAAAAATCAAAAAAATATGAGTATCAAATTATATATATGTATATATATATATATATATATATATATATATATATATATATATATATATATATATATATATAATTTAATTTAATACAATATATTTAATACATTTTCTCTCATTTATGTTCTAAAGTTAAGTTTACTGTCAAGTTCACATCAGCAATGAAAGGGTTACTGTCCTGAAACATGTTATCCAATCAGAATCGTCTGTCTTCATCAAAGTCCGGTTAGCTGGCTCATTAATTGGTTAGGACTTCATGAATCCCGGGGAAGGCCAAGCTATGTGTTTTGGTTTGGAGAGTGATGGGAAAATTGACCAATCACGATTTGATTTTAAGTGGGCGGGACAAAAAAAAAGAGATTGTAGGCCTTCACGAAGTCCAAACAGCGGGCAGATTCTTTTGGAGCTCAAGTCAAAGGACAAACTTTATGACGCTGCCATCACTCACTTCACAAAGAAAGACAAATGAATGGATTTCATTTTCATGTAAGGTAGGCCTATGTTACAAGCCACCTTGATTATTATTTTGAGTGATTAAATCGGGCCAAGTGGACATTCAGTTATTTGTATTCATAGGTGGAAATACAGGGGACGTGTCCCCCCCTTCCATAAAGTTGTCCCCCCCAAAAAATCATTGTAAGCACACAAAAACAATTGAATAATAATATAGTCATGTTCAATAAAAATACAACACAAACGCTGCAAATTATAAACGTAAAACCCCCTTTTTTTAAATTGTTGAAACATTGCGACCCCCCTATTCCTCAAAGTGGTTTAGTCCACATGCTGTTTCTAACGGACGGGGCTACCGGCAGCTCCGTGTGTCAGCGAGTGCGTCATTTAAATGTAGAAGGGATTTTTATTGTATTTTATTTTTGCATTTTTAAGTTGCCATATTTAATGGCGTAGTTGTGATATGTTGTTGTATTTTGTTTGTCAAAAAATACAACACTACAATATAATAATACCAGCTAATACCATTGTTGATTTTTCAGTTTGAACATTGAAAAACCTGTATACAGGTAGAATATGCACTGATACACAACAATGCTACAACTACTATTATTACTTTTTCTAACATTCAACAGGCTGTGGGCTCAACCCTGCAAGGTTAGTTCCAAAGGAGCAGGAGAGAGAGAGGGAGAGAATTTTTTCTGTCTGTTCTGTCTGTCTGTGGAAGCTATGAAAATTGTGACTTTTGACATCAGTACCTCTTAATGCGCCATGCCTGATTACACATGAAGAGGTATTTGCACTTCAATCGAGCTTAAAAAAATCTTTGTATTACCAGCTTTGTGTAACTTTTGCTATATTGTGCATTTGAAATTGTTTAGTTTGAGGATGCTCATGAATTTATTTGTCAATGTGTGTATGGCCTGTTGTGCGCCGTGTTTTATAGCGCTGTCTATGGTGATGAAATGAGCCTCGGTGTCGGTGTCAGCAGCGTTATGGGGGTGACGTTCTGGGTGACCTCATTTTATATTTCCAGATTTTGACTTATGTTTATTTAATGTTGCCTAAATAGTCTCCAGTTTTATGAAGTTACTGTTGAGAAAGTTTCTTGTTGCGGAGAATGTTATGTTATGGTCTATTTGTTTACATCCTTGTCATCGTTAATTCAAGGATTGCAGTTGTTAAACGCTTTGAATTCATCGTACTCTCTTTTTTCCGTGATGATTTCTCTTCTCGGCAGTGAGGGCCGGGGTGAAGGCCCAGCTGTAGTGCTCACGGTTCGCCACTGGCTGTATCATGCAGGGATTGCTGTTTTTGTAACACTTTATTTAATTCAGTTCAATTTAATTTTATTTGTATAGCATCTGTTACAATGTCAATTGTCTCTTGGCGCTTTACAGAGACCCAGATCATGACCCCCGAGCAAATATCATTAACTAAAAAATAACATTGAATCCTAAACAAGGATAATTATTGTATAATAATGCTTTTATTTTGAAAGCTAGAACTCAACATAAATCTGGTGCTTTGGATTTTACCGGCAGTTAAAAAAAGTGTTTCTGCAAGGCTGAGAGTGTGAGACAAATAGCAAAGTGTACCCAAGTTACATGAAACGTACTAGCACCTGACTAAGAAGAGACACAAGGTTTGTTTTTGTTCATTTTTACGGCACAGTTTCATTTATGTAAATGTCAGGATTAGTGGTAGCTGCTATCAGCATCACTCAATCTGCATGGAAGTGAGACGAAGCTAAGCTAATACGTTGATTGTCTTATTAATGCAACAGGGTGTGTTGTCTATCTTTTGTGTAAGGCCTGCTAATTTTAAAAACTGTATTGGAGTAAAGGGAAATGGTTAAAAAAAACATGTTTAGTTCATGGTAATACAGCACTTCATTGGAGATTTTCTTTTGATCTGATAAAAGCAGTTAAAAATAATTTCATTTCAGTACAAGAAAAGGTAACTGTATTTTCTTCTCTTTATAGCTCTTACGGTGTGTTCATTCGGATCTTTCTTTAATGGATCACAGTTCACCCATAAAGGAATACGAACCATCAATTTGAGAGTTTTACCATCACTTAGTCGGGACGCTACAATGCTGCTTTATGGTATGAAGTCCTAAAGGCCATAGAATATGCTATCCTGAAAACAAATGTGATATTGTGAAAGTAAACTTAAATTAATGTCAAATAATGTAGTTAATGCTTTGGTTACTTCTGTTTGTTTATTCCTTTTGTTCTGTGCAGACCCTGGTGCACCAACTGCTGTCCATGAAATGGAAATGTTCAAAAAGCTTCTGAAAGCTGAAAAACAAGCTGGATCGAAATACTGAAGTTGGACAAGGCTCTTCTCCAGGAACAACTGGTGAAGAAAGATGACCTTATCCAGGAGCTCCTGAACAAAATGTCTGAAACCACAGGGAAGCCATTCATGGCTGCCTTATTCATGATAGAAGAAAGTACAACAAATATACAATTTTTTTGAAGTCAAGTTTTGCAATGTTTTGTGTTGTTCTTGAATAGATTAAAAATGTGTATTTTTCTTCAAGCAAACCAGTTATAGTGACTTATGACCAGTTTGTAATGTGTTATATTAGCCTATAGCTGAGCAGTTTACTGGAAGCACCCAATGACCATTTAGAGTGACTTATAATCACATTATAATGCATTATACTAGTGATTATAATGCATTATACCAGTGATTATAAGGCATTATAAAGAGTTTTAATATATGACACCTATGATCATTATAATACCCTTTGATCCATCCAACAAAAATCAGTGAACAAGGGACCAGCAGTTATAACATATTATAATACCTGACCTTATAAGTGATCATAACATGCTTTATAGTGTGTTATGCTTATTGTTATAAAGCATTATGATCATTTATGAGTGTTTATAACGTTAATTATACACGTTTATAAACATACCATAAATATATGTATAATCCATTATCTATGTGGGCATTGACAGTGATTTTCTAACAGTTATAACATATTATAATACCTGACCTTATAAGTGATTTATAGTGCTTTATAGTGTGTTACGGTTATTGATAAAGCATTATGATCATTTATGAGTGTTTATAACTATAGTTATACAGTGCTATAAGGTAATTATAACTCATTATAATTATAGTTATAATGGGTTATAAAGATAGGCATCAAATAAAGTGTTACCGCTGTTTTTATGAAGGGGAGTTTGTATTTGTAGCTCAGTCTGTGACTACAAGGTCTTCAAAAGCTGGTGAATTCCACAGTCCTATTCCTTTGAAAAAGGCCCAAGATTTACTTCTCCTTTTTTGTTTTGTTATGAAAGCTGCAGTCATTTTGTTGATTCTTTCCTCTCCTTCAGAGCTGCAGGGCAAAGTTGGCAGAGCCTTTTTGATTAAGGCTGGTTAGATGGCCAGGCTGTGTTTCTTGAGGTTGCGGGTGTTAAGTCAGGGTGAAAACAGCCCGCGTGGCTCCTCATATGAGCTGGAATACATCAGTCATAGTATTCAGTCATAGTGAGGTACATTTTCCACATACACAGGCCTCTTGTCGTGTTATTTTTCACCAGTAAGCATATAAAATCCCTCACTACTGCAAACTGTACGGAAGACAAAAAATGATGGAGAACATTGAAGCATTTTACTTCCCATGGACTTTATTTTTCCTGCAGTCCAACAGTTTATACTAGGGCTGGGCAGGTTAACACGTTATTATCGCGTTAACGCATTCATTTATTAACGGCGACATTTAGTTTATCGCGTGTTAACGCATGTTGCTCACATGCTTTTGTTTTGAAAAGTCTGTTACTGGCTGCTGTGGAACCGGAAAACAGCAAACATAAGAAAAAGCTAAAACAGACATGGAGAACGGTAAAAATCCGTAAACTTTACAGTTCAGGTAGCAACTCAGGTAGCAATATTAACAATTCTGTCTGCAATAAAAATCCTGGACTGCAACAAAACTTTTGCGTCTTTCCTCCATGTTCCATCAGATCTGCTCCATGAGTTCACTGTCCTGCTATTCTCTAGCTGGTTACTGCAGTGCAGCTCCATCTAGTGGCACAGATGTGTAATGACAACAGAAAGTTCAGTCATTGATTATAAAACAAAATCAGTCCTGTGGCCCGTTTTTTAATTACGTATTTTTGATGCAAGTCTAAAATTGAAATATAAAATAACAGGCTTTTTTTTTGTTTGTTTTTTTGTGTGTTAGATTAAAAAACGAAAAACATAATAAAATGTCACTTTTTAATTTTTCTAAATTTTTGATTGACAATTGAAAATGGAAAGAATGATTGACACACAGATTGGTAAAGTTACTGAACTTTAACATAGACATTTTCATTTTAAAGTTCTCCCAGATGGTGGATTCAACACAAACAAGGTTATTAATAACAACTGACAAATTGAACTCCCTGTTAAAAGTTTCTGCTGTTACCTCAGAAATTACCTGTTTTACCTGAAATTACCTGAGCCACAATCATTTTGTTGGATTTTGTTTGTAGACTTTTATTTATTTTTTCATAAAAACAGTATGACATTTATGCCCTGGGCAATAAGCTTTTTTTTTATTTTACATTTTTAAGATGAGATCTACACTAAATATGTGTTACTGACAAGTGCTGATGTTAAAAGTTTTTGAACAACAAATGTTATGACACTTTAGTTCATATGTCAGCAGAACATTTTAATAAAAGCGCATTTTACACTACTTTTGAATTTAATATTTGATTTTGCGTATACAATGTGGTTAATCGTGATTAATCAGGGAAATAATGCGATTAATCGCGATTAAAAATTTTAATCGTTGCCCAGCCCTAGTTTATACTCAAATTAGAGATCAAGCCAATGTGCACCCTATAATTATCTACAACACTGAACTGAGCATCCATCCATCCATCCATCCATCATCTATACCTGCCTAATCCTCTGCAGGGTTACGGGCAGGGCTCCACCTGGGCAGGTCTCCAGTCCATCACAGACTGAGCATACAGACTTGTGTCAAATATTCAAAAGCCCCACCAACTGTCAAAACCCATAGCACCACCTGAAAATCTGAGGCTGAGTCTTTAACATTTGCCAAACTGTGACAGTCAGTGGGTTCACCGGGTTATAGAGCATTTGAAAGCATTGCCCGATTACATGCATAATCCGTCTGCTCTGGGCTGTCCACTTTACTGAGTGCACATACATGTACAGAGAGACAGCATAGTCAGGTTGCTGTCACAGTCTGTGCTCATTCACATGAGCAGTCATGTCAACAGGAGAGGTTTTCTGAAGAAGCTTTCCCTCCATGGGCAGTTATTTTACCTCACGCCCCAGTGATTTCCACCACAAATGCTCCACATATGCCACGTCGTGAATCCAGTGTGAATAATCTGATCATGGCAAACAAAGCTTCCCGTCACCCAGAACTTTTGCCAGATTTAAGAAATGGGAATATCTCCTCCTCAAGTTTGAGGCACTACGTCACCTTGAGTCTATTTTAACATTTAAAGTTCACCTCTGAAGGCATGAACGGTGGCTGTAAAATGTTGGCAGTTTCACTCTATATAGAGAACAGCTGCTGCGGTCAGCTTGAATTTACGTCATCTGGATCACCGTGTTGTGGTCAACCTGACCTTCCCCGGACTGCTGATCTGTGGACTCAAAGTCAGATTAATTTGAATTCAATAATAGTCATGACACTCTCAAGTTTCGCCTTTGCAAAGGGAGAAATCAGCTGACAGGCCCCGCGGTCTGTCCTCCTGCTCTTCCGGTTGATTTCTGACTCTCTGCTGCTCACAGGCTGGTTTTATTGACACATGCAGGGCGTTAAACATTAAGCGTTGTTAGATACAATCACTTTTTCTGTTAGTTAAAGGCAAACTCCCCCATTGTCCCCAAGAACAGTGCCTGTCCCTGATAAGAACATATCACCCTGACACAGCTTAAATTGTCCTCCTAAGTGCCTGCAACTTTATGACTCAAGCTCAACCCGTGACTTTTTAACAACTTAATTTTACTCTTAATATATGTGTCCAAATATGCAAGCACAATTATAATTCCCACAACCGTTACAGTTACATCTAACGCTCTCAGGTATGGAGCCCCATTTGGGTCATAATTCAACGAATAAATTAGTCTATTATTATGAAATACAGGCGTTTATTATTATGAAATACAGGCGTTTATTATTATGAAATACGTATCCATTATTATGAAATGTTTCCCATTATTATGAAAAAAATGTAATTATTATTATTATATTATTATTATACTTATTCTTAGTTGCATAATGCATAATAGTTTATTTCAGAATGGCTTTTTTTTTAATCTGAGAATGAGTTTTTACATAATAATGACATTTTGCCAGTGGGCGGGACCAGTGGTTGACCTGCACGCTCATTGGCTGATCCTTCTCCATTCTACGCTCTGACATCGACTAGTTTTGGCCGTGAGGTCCCGTTAGCAGCAGGCCGTGGCGTCATCAAGGAGCGCTTCTAGTCCGATTGTAGCTATGGCAGCTTGGACTGAGCTACGGGAAACCTTAATGTTTCTTAGTCGATGTCAACTTTTAACCGTAAACTGAGGTGCATTCTGCCACCTACTGGCCTGGAGTATATACATTGCTCCTCTCGCCCACTATCGATATTCACTGTTCTGTTGCTTATGCCTGAATGAAAGAGCAGCCAATCACATAAATGGCTCTGGCCTCTCTGCTGTGATTGACACACAAATCATTCTTATGAAAAACGAAACCATTATCATAATAATGGGAAATATTTCATAATAATAAATGCCTGTATTTCATAATAATAGACTCATTTATTCATTGAATTATGACCCAAACGGGGCTCCATATTGAAAGGAGGTGAGCATGTGATGCTTAAAAATAAAAAAAAAACTCTTATTGGCACCAGAAACACAAACAGCTATTTGAAGGAAATCAGCTTAGCAGGTTGTTCATAATGGTATTTTGAAACAATTCAACAGTTGAAATAGGCATATTTTTTTGTTTTTTAACCCAAATGGAGTATCTTATGTAAATCAAGTCCATCTTCCTGGTTTGAATCAAGCAAAAACAGAGATAGAAACAATGCAGCCTTGCAGTGTAATGGTATTGTAGACATCAAACTGTTTTAAAAGCTTTGTTTTCAATTCTCAGGGACACGTGGCTCTGAAACATTAGCAAAAACATATTTAAACTCCCTAAACCACATATACAGACCGATACTGGACAAGACACCAGAAAAGGTGAAAAGAGAAGATCTAAATCCACTGACACCACTGAGCTACAGTGCTGCACATTTCTGCCCCGAAATCATAATTTTCTGTCGACTCCCATCTGTTTAAGGCTCAATTTATTACAACAAACAGTTTAAATAACATTTGGATGCAGTTCAGGATTTAGAGTAAACATTGCCAGACATGAATCTCCCAGTGTGCGTCAGATGCAAAAAGAGGAAAAAAAGAAGACAAAAAACTATCCCTGCCATGCAGGTCATTGTCATAGACAGAGCTTTTGTTAAAGACACTCTTCTCAAGGGAAGGAGCAACTTACTGCATGGCTCACAGGAATCACTGGATGCAAAAGAGGGGAACAAAGAACTCCTAAACGGCATTTGGCTCCATTATTATGCCTCCCCTCCTTTGTATGTTTTTTTAAAGACTTAAAAATTCATTTGTAGGTGATCGTGTGCACAATATTCCAGTGCAACGTTAGAACAGTGACAATATGAGCTTTTTCTACAGAAGGATAAATGGATATAATCAATAAAATCAAAGTATGATGATCAAATGGTACAAACTTATTCAGGGCACGCCAACTGTTCATGTGACAGGATGGAACCAGTTCTATGCAGGAAGTAAAAACCTTATTATGGTATTTATCATTAAGCTCTTCACTGCTCTTTGGTAGCACTGACACTTTTCATGAGTTACTTACGACATCTTATTCCACTTTATTAGCTGATGCTGGTCTGGTCAGGTATCATCTGTGGATTTTTGGATGAGTCATCATTTGGTTGTGTGTGCAACATTGATTTAAGGACACTATATTCCTTTACTTCCGCTACCCAGCCACTTCACTCTCATTGATTATTGTAGTCACCTCATTTAATCAGAGGCAATTGTAGCAATCAAACGTGTTTTGACTTGAACCTCAGCAGGTCTTTCTGTGTGGAGTTTCCATGTTCTCCTGGTGCTTGTGTGGGTTTCCTCCAGGTTCTCCAGCTTCCTCCCACAGTCCAAAGACCTGCATGTCAGGTTAATTGTGGTCCTTAATTACAAGTGTGCATGGTGTTTGTCTACATGTGGCCCTCTGATGGACTGGAGACCTGTCCAGGTGGACCCCTGCCTTTCACCAGAAGAGAGCTGGGATAGAGTCCAGCAGATCCACGTGACCCTGAAAAGGATTAAGTGAGTATAGATGATGGATAAATGAAAGGCTATTTCGCAACATCTTGTAGCACAAAATGCATCCTGCAAACAAATAAATATGCACACAACCCTCAAACTACTGGCTGCAAAAATACAGAAATCAAGAAAAATAATGCTTTAGCTCCGAGTTTGGTTTGTCCCTTCTGGATTAATCTTGGCACATAAATGGCACTCTCTAACATATTGAAAACAATTTACAGTGATCCCTTACCAATTCGCGGATTTTTCAAAAATATATAATATAATTAAAAAAATTTGTTTTAAATCGCGGAAACGTCAGGTTTTTTTTAAGAAGGTGGCCTTATGGGAAATGGATTGGCCTTATGGGTAATGGTGTGGCCTTATGGGTAATGTAGTGTGTGTGTTGTGGGACGGCAGAATGAAAACGGGGTTAGATGAAAAGTGTAGTGAGCATCAACAGCAGCCCAGCATGTATAGATTTACATTCTCTGTTAACCGACAGGAGCCCAACAAAACAAACTGTGTGATGTTACAAGTTCCTGCAGTGCTAAAATAAAGTTCCCGTTCCATGCAGAGAAAACCAGACTGTTTGTTTTGTTTTTGTTAGCGTGTTAGCCGCTAATTAGGAGCCAAAAATAGCACAATACCAGCGGTTTGTTTACTATGGTTCAGAGACCAGAGGCTGTGAAGGTAACAGAAAGATCACAGTTGAGTCTTTGTCTTGTTTCACTGCAGTGTCTCACTACTTTTTTTGGGGTTTTTAAACATATTTTAAACACATTATTTACGCTCGGGGGGCTCCTGCTCAAGTTCGTGGATTTTGATTTTCGTGGCGGGGCGCTGGTCCCCATTAACCGCGAAAAATAAGGGATCACTGTATATTCTCACAAGATTCTCCAGGAAAATATAGTTGTGAATGTCACCTGTCATCCCTGTTCATATATTGCTCTCAGTAATGTTTACATGTATGTTACAAATTGAGACTAAAATAAAAAAAAAAAAAAACATCAACTCCTCTATGTAGCAACATCACATGAGGGCGGCATAAAACACAAGGTGCACCTCTAGTGGGATAAAGTGGCATTGCAAGTTGTTCCGGACCATATCCAATCATAAGCACTGTATTGTCAGTGGCTGTGTCATGTGATCAGCATGTGGCTTTAAACGAGAAAAAAATAATAATCATTAAACCACACCCGTGATCAGAGAATCTCATTATGCCATCAAATTTACTGTGTGTACTAAACTCCATCTTCTATAAGGTCCTCAGTATGTGCAGTACTGGAATGTCTTTGTCATTTATATTTCTTACCCCTTGACTTAGGCTTTTAGGGGTAAACATGCCAATAATACTTCCTGCATATACTTTCTTAATCTTAATCACTTTATTTAGTGTAGAGGTACATTGTATATTAATGAACATTTAAAATGTAAATATACCCAATTATAGCCAGAAGGCTAATTTGCATTGGCAATCCCCCTGTAGGACTTAATAAAAAGCTACATACAACATTACACAACACACAGTATAAATAATATAAAACATAGATATAATCTAGATCACACATTTGTAAAAACAGAAGAAAGTCAGAATGGAAAGAACGAAAAACAAGACAGCCCTGCTGATTGCAGACCGGAGGAGGGACCGGAGGAGGGACCAGATCTGGATGTGAGTGATAACTATCATGATCTTTTTCATTCACAAATGACAAAATGAGTAATGACTCTTTAAAACAGCCCTATATATTTTTTTTTATTTAAATCAGAGGACTGCCAAACCCACCAGCACAAGCTTTTTACAGAGCTGCCAGTTCCTGCATTGTGCCCCTCCATCACACACCAGGATCTCTTTACAGCTCACTTCACATTTCATCTGAGAGTCAGGAACATAAAAACAGACTGCTACACTTGCTCTGTTTGCCGTAGCAACTGAGGCATAGGGACAGGAAATCATTACCGTCAAAACAACTCTGGCAAAGGTCAGTCAAATCAGTGAAATTAAATTAGTCACCTTGAAGAAAAGCAGAGATCCTGTCACACATGTGGACTTCAGAGCAGGAGGGACGTGATGGGACGGATGTGTTAGTGGCCGACTGTTGGCAGTCTGCACATCTGTCTACTCGCTAATGAAGGTGTGTAATTAGGCCATCCCTGCTTCTTAATTAACATGAGAATAATAGAGGATTAAAATGACTAATACAGCCGATCTCATGCATCGGTAAGCCTGTTGTTGAAGTCCGATGCTCTGATTCAGATTTCCCTGCTGAAGCTTTACGCCCATCTACAGCAGTTCTACAGAGAAGAGGAAGCAAAATAATGACTCTGGACCTCAACACAGGATCCTTGCAAGGACAGATCTTTTCACTGCTTTTTACAATTTCATTTTTCTTTAGAGGCGTTGTATTTGTTATCACAAGAAAACTTTGAAAGGTTGAAAGGGTCACGAATGGCAAATTTGCTACTGAGTCTTTTCAACAAGGGGATTCATTGGATGAGCAATTCATTTGGTTGGTTGTTTCTCCACTTAATGCACCTCACTGAGACTTCTGCTGGAGTCATTTAGGAAGTTTCCACTTCTCTGTCGGCAGTGTAAAATAATACACAACAGTTAAGAGCTACAGGATCCGATCATGCACAAAAGAACCTGCATATTTACAGTAAAGGCTGCTTACACAGAATCTTTTATTGAGTGTTCAGTGCCTGCAAACAAAGCAAAACAAGTGTTGAAGGAAGGCAAGAGAAGTAGTTTAGGAAAAGCCTAAATAATATTTAAAGTTCAATAGACGGACACAAATAACCGACAGAAGAATTATACCTTGAGGCAAAATCTTGCAGAGCTGAATTCACAGAAGTTACTGAATGTAATACAGTGATCCCTCGCCAATTTGAACTTTAAGTTCTGCGGTCTTAGTTATTCGCTGATTTTTCAGAAATACATAATATAAATTTTTTTTTTTTTTTTTTAAATCAAGAAAAAAATCGCAGAAACACAACAGGATGTTGAGCGCGTTCTCTTACAGCGAAGAAATGCTGTGAGCCAGCCTGGCCCCTTTAAGAATGTAGCCTTATGGGTAATGTAGTGTGTGTGTGTCGTGGGACGGCAGAATGAAAATGGGGTTAGATGAAAAGTGTAGTGAGCATCAGCAGCAGCCCAGCATGTATAGATTTACATTCTCTGTTAACCGACAGGAGCCCAACAATACAACCTGTGTGATGTTACAAGTTCCTGCAGTGCCAGAATAAAGTTCCCGTTCCATGCAGAGAAAACCGGACTTTTTGTTTTGTTAGCGTGTTAGCCGCTAATTACGAGCCAAAGATAGCATAATACCAGCAGTTTGTTTACTACGGTTCAGAGACCAGAGGCTGTGAAGGTAACATAAAGACCACAGTTGAGTCTTTGTCTTGTTTCACTGCAGTGTCTCGCTACTTTTTTATGGTTTTTAAACATATTTTAAACACATTATTCAGGCTCGGGGGGCTCTGGCTCCCGTTCTCGGATTTTGATTTTCGCGGGGGGATGCCGGTCCCCATTAACCGTGAAAAATAAGGGATCACTGTACAAGCAAACTTCAAGTTCCAAGCAAAGCGTGTTGATAAGGCATCAGTAATTTGACCGACACCCAAGAGAACAAATAATCGACTATGCAGAAGAGGCTGATGCAGTGGCAAGTGTGAACAGCTACTTTGAAACCTCGAGCTTGGCATTCCTCCATCTCTATCTGATGTTTTTAGAGTCAGAAATTACTCTACAGGAAAAATATATTTTAAATTCAAATTACTCACAAGATGTATTCTGATTGGAAGCCATAAGGAAATAGTAATAGTAGTAGGCCTGTCAGTCACTTCACTGAGGCGCTTTGGGATCTAGAGATCCTTGAGGCCACATTTTGTTCCATTTTGGACACCCAGCATTTTTATGAGTTTTTACAGGTTTATTTTCTGAAAAAGATGTTGCCAGTGCTGAACTGGTCCGTCAAACCAATCAGCACTGACTTTGGTCGTCAGGACCGGTTGCCTTTTGCCAGCAAGCGTATGCTGTGTTTGCTGAACCGCTGCATCACACCTGGATATCTGTTCTCAAGCTGCTGACCTTTCTGTTGTAGCGCTGCAGCTTCAACCTCCACAAACATCTGTCTTTGATGATGGTCAGAAATACAGAAGATTTTTGTAGGATTCATGGTTGACATCATTTGAAATGAAGGGATGGAGCTGCCTTGTTCTAACCACAGAGCAGTTACTTTCAGCTTTCCATCTCACCCCGTCTCCTGTATGTTTCTCTGTCACACTGAGTATTCTCTCTCACTACATCCAGAAACCTCCTCTTTGGTCTCTATTCTCCTGCCAGTCACCTCCATCTCCATAATCTTTCTACTAAAGTGTTTACTATCCCTTCTCTCTAATAGATAACAGTCATGTGATTTTTTTTCTCCTTTTTTTGGAAACTCTTCTTCAAGAAGTCTTTTAAAAGAACAGAAAAACTGATATTTAATTCTGTCAGCATGCCACTGTAATTATAGCTCACGCTGGGGGCCCTATCTTGCGCCAAACCTCCAAAACCTGCTATTAAGGGATATTAGGTATTGGGAGGGGCGTTCCCCCACAAAGAACGCAATCTTCCACCTCCCAAAACCCACGATCTTACCTGCAAAAACCACTATATTATGCACACATTATGCATGGGAGTGGTTAGGGCGTTCCACCTGTTTAACCAATCAGTGCGTCAGTAGCCATTGCCTTTAAGAGCAGGTTGCGGTACCTGCAAACTGCTATGGAGCGTCTTTTCATCCAGATCAGAGCAGCTCTCATGGACAGCTGGTCTGGGACTCTGCTGAAGAGCTTCCTCCTCTTTTTTCCTCCTCCTCTGCACTGATATATACATAACTAGCTCTAACTAATGTGGAGCAAATGATTTAATCATTTCTTTTGTACTCCAAGAAGTTCCAACAAACTGCTCAGAAAAAAATAGAGCCGGTGAGCTTCCAGGAAAGCATTTCTTAACTAGAAAAGCACTCAGAGAGCGCAGACCTCCGCCAACCACAACAGTTTTCCCATACAGCGATTTACAGATTGCGATAAAATCCGCCTTCTGGATCAGATCCGGATCAGCCTCTGAAATTTTATAGAGGTTTTCAGTGTCAATACCTGAGTGAAATTTAATGAACTGTGGGCAATAATTAACAGAGATGTTGAGAAACAAAATTTCCTATCCCATTGAGCGCGTGTTACGGTCTCAAGCCGGCTTGTGAACCGCAACCTTCCACCTCTGGGGCTCCTGCGCACAACCCACTGTGCCACCTTCAATCCTCTACATAGACACTCAGATCCACCTATGTTTCACCTTCCCATCCGACGAGCAGCCCAGGTGTGGCACTGCACACCTGTACCTATTCAGTCATCATTCAACCAGACTCGTCTCCAGATCTTCCCATAGAAACGCCTGATCCAGCCATTCGCAGTGCCACCTTCTTGCCTTCGTCGTCCCCTGGATTGTTGGTTTGGCTGCCAACCCTCGAATCCTCCTTTTTTACATCTGAGAGAATTAAACTCTTAAAATTCCAGAACTCCCTTCCTGTCTCCATTGTGGTTGCTTTAGGGTTCAAGAAACAACTAAACAGCGCAATGTTATCGAAAATTTGAAAGTGATCCAGAATCCAGGATTTCTTCCGGATCACACCCAACATAAAATCAGTTCTTCCTTTTCACATTTCTGACAACTCCTGAAAATGTCATCAAAATCTATCCATAACTTTTTGAGTTATCTTGAACATATCCCCTGCGCAAAGACGCACAGCTGCGCCAAGACGCATAGCCGCTGGAAGCGGTGCTTTTTAAAATACTGCAGAACGGATCATTAGATGAGCATTGAGCCAGATGAACACGTATGATGACATCTACCTTCTACCAGTGAGCGTATCTCGGGTGTTCCAGCGCACAAGGAGAGGGTCAGAGGGATACGAGCACAGTACAAGAAACTCCACAACAGAGTTCTGTGATCTCCTCGTTTCCTCCACAGCAAACATCTGAATGAGATCATGTCACAGCTGTACAGAAATCACCTGCCCTTCAGAGAATAATGTATGAAAGTAATACAGTGATGCATAATCGAGAGGTAGAGCCGGTTGGGCAGTCCACATGTGACTGGGTGGACGCACAATGACAGGATTTGGACGCGCTCTTTTATGCGCCGACATGCCAGTTGCGCTTTCCACAAACTCGGTATCTTGCGGTACTGGTGTCTCGCAGATTTTGGGTATTGGGTAATGGGTGGTCAGACCACCCATTACCCAATACCCAAAATCTGCGAGATACCAGTACCGCAAGATACCGAATTCGTGGAAAGCGCAGGAGACACGCCCATTGCCGCGCCCACAATGTGCTTAAGGGAGAAGGCAAAATGGGTAACAGGTTTTGGGAGGTGGAAGATTGCATTTCGGTTGGCAGAGGCTCCTAAATCTGAGATTTGCAGGTAATGGGTATTGGGTATTGGGTATTGGGAGGTGCAAGATAGGGCCCGAAATGTCAAGAATAAAGACGAAATGTCGAGAATAAAGACAAAATGTCGAGAATAAAGTCGAAATGTTGAGAATAAAGACGAAATGTCGAGAATAAAGTTGAAATATTGAGAATAAAGTTGAAATGTTGAGAATAAAGTCGAAATGTCGAGAATAAAGACGAAATGTCGAGAATGAAGACGAAATGTTGAGAATAAAGACGAAATGTCGAGAATAAAGTTGAAATGTTGAGTATAAAGACGAAATGTCGAGAATAAAGTTGAAATGTCGAGAATAAAGTCGAAATGTCGAGAATAAAGACAAAATGTCGAGAATAAAGTCGAAATGTTGAGAATAAAGACAAAATGTCGAGAATAAAGACGAAATGTCGAGAATAAAGATGAAATGTTGAGAATAAAGACGAAATGTCGAGAATAAAGATGAAATGTCGAGAATAAAGTCGAAATGTCGAGAATAAAGTTGAAATGTTGAGAATAAAGTCGAAATGTTGAGAATAAAGACGAAATGTCGAGAATAAAGTCGAAATGTCGAGAATAAAGACGAAGGGCCCTATCTTGCACCAAACCTCCAAAACCTGCTATTAAGGGATATTAGGTATTGGGAGGGGCGTTCCCCCACAAAGAACGCAATCTTCCACCTCCCAAAACCCACGATCTTACCTGCAAAAACCACTATATTATGCACACATTACGCATGGGAGTGGTTAGGGCGTTCCACCTGTTTAACCTATCAGTGCGTCAGTAGCCATTGCCTTTAAGAGCAGGTTGCGGTACCTGCAAACTGCTATGGAGCGTCTTTTCACCCAGATCAGAGCAGCTCTCATGGGCAGCTCGTCTGGGACTCTGCTGTAGAGCTTCCTCCTCTTTTTTCCTCCTCCTCCTCTGTACTGATATATACATAACTAGCTTTAACTAATGTGGAGCAAATGATTTAATCATTTCTTTTGTACTCCAAGAAGTTCCAACAAACTGCTCAGAAAAAAATAGAGCCGGTGAGCTTCCAGGAAAGCATTTATTAACTAGAAAAATTGCATTTCCTTCGAAAATGCAGGTGTGAATGCATTAAGCTGAATTTTGACCTGAACTCTGCTCAAAAGTAGAGAAAATGTTTGAAGAACATGAATGTGAAAAGGAATTTGAACAACTGAATAGTCTTTGAACACAGCATAATTCAGCAAAAGGTCTCAGCATAATGTATTGAAAAGATAAAAAACATGACAACCATAACAAAGGGAGCAACATGCTAAATGATGGTAAGGTAAGAGAATGGACAGTATTCCTAAATTGGAAAAGATATATAGCGATAAATGCCAGTAAAGTAAATGTATAAAGTAAAGCACAACTTTTAAAAGCAGAAGTCAAAAATAAAACCTTCGGCAGGAGATGAACATTTTCATACAGGAATGTTGAAGTTGCCAAAAGAATGTAAAAGTTGCTAAGATTTGCATAACATTGAGCAAAAAGTCAAACTACTTCATGACAATGGACTGAAAATTTGAAAGACATGAGTTAAACTCTTAAAAAGTAGCAGACTTTAGCTGAACATCTTTGCAGAATGTATCAAGAGTTAAAACATGTGAACTGAAACTAATGTAGCTAAAGGCTAAACACAACTAAGACAGCCAAATTCAGAGAAAATGTTAAAAGCAACAAGCATTAATGAGAAAAACCTTTCTAAAAGCTAAGGGATCAAATGCACTTCTGGAAGAATGGTCAAAAATCCCCAATAAACACACTTCCTAGAAGTGTTGAAGCTGTTGAAGCTGCAAAGGGTTTAGCCACATCATATTGATTAGGAATGGGATGAACTAAAGCTCATATGTGAGTCAAGGCTGTGATCATTCTCAGAATATATCATATACTGTGCCTGAAGAACAGGCAGAAAGGGGCGGGGCTTCAGGGGAGGCAGTCACATGTGCGGCTCCTCCAGCGTGTGTATGTGTGTGTGTGAGATTAGGAGAGAAAGAGCCAGCGACCCCCTAATTACACTGTGTCCAGTCAGTCCGAATCTGGATTTCTGTGTCCGAACAAAGAGCTGTAATTCAAAAGCTGAATAAGTTTTTGAAAAAATTCTTGAACCGTGAGCGCCACAAGGCTTTCAGGATTCTAGTGATATATTTTTTGTTTGGCAAATGTCTACCGTTTTTAAATTACGGCAGTGTTTTGTAAAAACATGAAACTTTTTCAATCAATTTGAAGAAGAGGTCGGATTTTACATACAAAGTATAGGAAAATTAGCAGACTTTCTGTCATTTGGAGGCCTCTAGCAGGAAAAAGTTGAAGTCTCTCATTTTCAAGGGTTACATTGTGTGAAAGAGGACAAAAATACCTACGTTTTGATGTATAAATTATGTATGTGGGGGTGAAAGGTCTGGCTGCACAAGAGCAGGTTGTTTAGAAAAAAAAAAAGTTTTTAATTTTGAAAGGGCTCTCACTCTAGCAGAATGTTTACAAACATTCCGTCACTCTAAAGATCTGAAAAAATGAAAAAATGGTAAAACTTAAACGACCATAATTCAAAAACGGTAAAATATTTTTACAAACGGAATCATACAAGAATAGTCCAATCTTTTGTGAACATTTTAAAGTTTGAATGGTTTGAATCGGTGAAAGTATGCTGAAGTAGTAAGGTTTGAAAAAGCACAAGGTTTTTGCAAGATTTGAAGAGCACCCCATTCATTTTCAATGGCAAAAAAAAAGTTTTAAAAGTTAAATATTTTAAAAAGTATAAAATATTTGAAAACACCAAAAGTCATAGGAGGAATCTCCTGAACAAGCTGAAACATTTTGAAAGTTGAATGGTTGAAATCGGTGAAATGAAAAATGAAGTATGAAGATTTTAACAAGGTTTGAAGATCTCCCCATTCATTTTCAATGGCACAAAAAAAAGGGTTTAAAAGTTAATATTTTAAAAAGTATAAATATTTGAAAACACAAAAGATATAGCACCCCTCTCNAATGTCGAGAATAAAGTCGAAATGTTGAGATAAAGTGGAAATGTCGAGAATAAGACGAAATGAGAATAAAGATGAAATGTCGAGGAAAAGAAAAAAATTGAGAATAAAGTGAAATGAGAATAAAGACGAAAAGAGAAGTTGAAATGTCGAAAAAAGACGAAATGCAGAATAAAGACGAAATGTAGAGAAAAAGATGAATTGTCGATGAATAAAGACGAAATGTAGAGAATAAAGACGAAATGTCGAGAATAAAGTTGAAATGTTGAGAATAAAGTCGAAATGTCGATGAATGAGTGGAAAATGTCGAGAATAAAGAAATGTCGAGAATAAAAGTCGAAATGTTGAGACTAAAGACGAAATGTCAAAGAAAAGATGAAATGTCAAGAAATGTGAAAGTCGAAATGGTGAGAATAAAGTGAATGTCGAAATAATGAGAATTTCGAGAATAAAGTCAATGTTGAGAAAAAGAGAAATTTCGAGAATAAAGTCGAAATGCAGTTTTCAGAATAAAGTCGAAATGTCGAGAATAAAGACGAAATGTCGAGAATAAAGAATGCAGAGAAGAAAGAATGAGAAATGTCGAGAATAAAGTGAAATGTCGAAATTTTAGATTAAATGAAATCGATAATTGATAAATGTCGAGAATAAAGAAATGTCGAGATGAAAATGTTGAGAAATAAAGTCGAAATGTCAAGAATAAAGACGAAATGTTGAGATTAAAGTCGAAGAGACTAAAACGAAAGGCCGTTTCAGAATAAAATCTAAATGTCGAGAATAAAGATGAAATGTCGAGAATAAAGTCGAAATGTCGAGAATAAAGACGAAATGTCGAGAATTAAGATGAAATGTTTAGAATAAAGTCGAAATGCAGTTTCCAGAATAAAGTCGAAATGTCGAGAATAAAGTCGAAATGTCGAGAATTAGGACGAAATGTTGAGAATAAAGATTAAATGTCGAGAATAAAGATGAAATGTCGAGAATAAAGATGAAATGTCGAGAATAAAGTCGAAATGCAGTTTCCAGAATAAAGTCGAAATGTCTTGAATAAAGACGAAATGTCGAGAATAAAGATGAAATATCGAGAATAAAGTCGAAATGCAGTTTCCATAATAAAATCGAAATGTAGAATAAAGACGAAATGTTGAGAATAAAGTCAAATGTCGAATTAGGACGAAATGTTGAGATAAGATGAAATGTCGATAATTAGATGAATGTCGAGATAAAGTCGAAATGTGAGAAAAAGACGAAATGTTGAGAATATAGATGAAATGTCGAGAATAAAGACGAATTGTTGAGAATAAAGTCGAAATGTTGAGAATAAATTTGAAATGTCGAGAATAAAGACGAAATTTCGAGAATAAAGTCGAAACGTTGAGAATAAAGTTGAAATGTTGAGAATAAAGACGAAATGTCGAGAATAAAGACGAAATGTCGAGAATAAAGTCGAAATGTCAAGAATAAAGACGAAATGTTGAGATTAAAGTTGAAATATAGAGAATAAAGTCGAAATGCAGTTTCCAGAATAAAATCTAAATGTCGAGAATAAAGTCGAAATGTTGAGAATAAAGTGGAAATGTCGAGAATAAAGACGAAATGTTGAGAATAAAGATGAAATGTCGAGAGGAAAATTGAAATGTTGAGAATAAAGTCGAAATGTTGAGAATAAAGACGAAATGTCGAGAATAAAGTTGAAATGTCGAGAAAAAAGACGAAATGTCGAGAATAAAGACGAAATGTCAAGAATAAAGATGAATTGTCTTGAATAAGAACGTAGAGAATAAAGATGAATGTCGAGAATAAGTTGAAATTTGAGAATAAAGTCGAATGTCGAGAATAAAGTCGAAATGTCGAGAATAAAGTTGAAATTTCGAGAATAAGTGAGAATCGAAATGTTGAGAATAAAGCATTTCAGAATAAAGTCGAGAATAAGATGAAATATTTGAGAATAAAGTCGAAATGCAGTTTCCAGAATAAAGTCGAAATGTCGAGAATAAAGACGAAATGTCGAGAATAAAGTCAAAATGTCGAGAATTAGGACGAAATGTTGAGATTAAAGATGAAATGTCGATAATTAAGATGAAATGTCTAGAATAAAGTCGAAATGTTGAGAATTAAGACGAAATGTTGAGAATATAGATGAAATGTCGAGAATAAAGACGAAATTTCGAGAATAAAGTCGAAATGTTGAGAATAAAGTTGAAATGTTGAGAATAAAGACGAAATGTCGAGAATAAAGACGAAATTTCGAGAATAAAGTCGCAATGTTGAGAATTAAGATGAAATGTTGAGAATAAAGTCGAAATGCAGTTTTCAGAATAAAGTCGAAATGTCGAGAATAAAGATGAAATATCGAGAATAAAGTCGAAATGCAGTTTCCAGAATAAAGTCGAAATGTCGAGAATAAAGACGAAATGTCGAGAATAAAGTCAAAATGTCGAGAATTAGGACGAAATGTTAAGATTAAAGATGAAATGTCGATAATTAAGATGAAATGTCGAGAATAAAGTCGAAAGTTGAGAATAAAGACGAAATGTTGAGAATATAGATGAAATGTCGAGAATAAAGACGAAATTTCGAGAATAAAGTCGAAATGTTGAGAATAAAGTTTGAAATGTTGAAATAAAGACGAAATGTCGAGAATAAGACGAAATGTCGAAAAAGTCAAGAATAAAGACGAAATGTTGAGATTAAAGTTGAAATGTAGAGAATAAAGTCGAAATGCAGTTTCCAGAATAAAATCTAAATGTCGAGAATAAAGTCGAAATGTCGAGATTAAAGTGGAAATGTCGAGAATAAAGATGAAATGTTGAGAATAAAGATGAAATGTCGAGAGGAAAATTGAAATGTTGAGAATAAAGTCAAAATGTTGAGAATAAAGACGAAATGTCGAGAATAAATTTGAAATGTCGAGAAAGAAATGTCGAGAATAAAGACGAAATGTAGAGAATAAAGACGAAATGTCGAGAATAAAGTCGCAATGTTGAGAATAAAGTTGAAATGTTGAGAATAAAGACGAAATGTCGAGAATAAAGTGGAAATGTCGAGAATAAAGTCGAAATGTTGAGAATAAAGACGAAATGTCGAGAATATAGATGAAATGTCGAGAATATAGATGAAATGTCGAGAATAAAGATGAAATGTTGAGAATAAAGATGAAATGTCGAGAATAAAGTCGAAATGTCGAGAATAAAGACGAAATTTCGAGAACAAAGTCGCAATGTTGAGAATAAAGTTGAAATGTTGAGAATAAAGACGCAATGTTGAGAATAAAGATGAAATGTCGAGAATAAAGATGAAATGTCGAGAATAAAGACCAATTGTCGAGAATAAGGTCGAAATGTTGAGAATAAAGACGAAATGTCGAGAATGAAGTCGAAATGTCGAGAATAAAGACGAAATTTCGAGAATAAAGTCCAAATGTTGAGAATAAGGTTGAAATGTTAAGAATAAAGACGAAATGTCGAGAATAAAGATGAAATGTTGAGAATAAAGTCGAAATGTCAAGAATAAAGACGAAATGTTGAGATTAAAGTCGAAATGTCGAGAATAAAGTCGAAATAGCGAGAATAAAGACGAAATTTCGAGAATAAAGTCAAAATGTCGAGAATAAAGTCGAAATGTCGAGAATAAAGACGAAATTTCGAGAATAAAGTCAAAATGTCGAGAATAAAGACGAAATGTCGAAAATAAAGATGAAATATCGAGAATAAAGACGAAATGTAGAGAATAAAGACGAAATGTCGAGAATAAAGTCGAAATATTGAGAATAAAGTCGAAATGTTGAGAATAAAGTTGAAATGTCGAGAATAGAGTTGAAATGTCGAGAATAAAGTCGAAATGTCGAGAATAAAGACGAAATGTCGAGAATAAAGACGAATAAAGTCGAAATGCAGTTTCCAGAATAAAGTTGAAATGTCGAGAATAAAGACGAAATGTCGAGAATAAAGTCAAAATGTCGAGAATTAGGACGAAATGTCGAGAATAAAGACGAACTGTCGAGAATTAGGACGAAATGTCGAGAATAAAGATGAAATGTCGAGAATAAAGTCGAAATGTCGAGAATAAAGTCGAAATGTTGAGAATAAAGACGAAATGTCGAGAATAAAGTCGAAATGTTGAGAAAAAAGACGAAATGTCGAGAATAAAGATGAAATGTCTTGAATAAAGACGAAATGTAGAGAATAAAGAGGAAATGTCGAGAATAAAATTGAAATATTGAGAATAAAGTCAAAATGTTGAGAATAAAGTTGAAATGTCGAGAATAGAGTTGAAATTTTGAGAATAAAGTCGAAATGCAGTTTCCTAGAATAAAGTCGAAATGTCGTGAATAAAGACTAAATGTCGAGAATAAAGTCAAAATGTCGAGAATTAGGACGAAATGTTGAGAATAAAGATGAAATGTCGAGAATAAAGACGAAATGTCGAGATGAAGTCGAAATGTCGAGAATAAAGACGAAATTTCGAGAATAAAGTCGCAATGTTGAGAATAAAGTTGAAATGTTGAGAATAAAGACGAAATGTCGAGAATAAAGTCGAAATGTAGAGAATAAAGTGGAAATGCAGTTTC
Source organism: Hirundichthys speculiger (assembly GCA_018398805.1). Lineage (NCBI taxonomy): Eukaryota > Metazoa > Chordata > Actinopteri > Beloniformes > Exocoetidae > Hirundichthys > Hirundichthys speculiger. The sequence goes on from JAGFBZ010000110.1 coordinate 2,065,811, forward strand.
CAGAATAAAATCTAAATGTCGAGAATAAAGTCGAAATGTCAAGAATAAAGTCGAAATGTCGAGAATAAAGACGAAATGTCGAGAATAAAGTCGAAATGTAGAGAATAAAGACGAAATGTCGAGAATAAAGTCAAAATGTCGAGAATAAAGACGAAATGTTGAGAATAAAGACGAAATGTTGAGAATAAAGTTTAAATGTTGAGAATAAAGACGAAATGTCGAGAATAAAGTCGAAATGTCGAGAATAAAGACGAAATGTCAAGAATAAAGACGAAATGTCGAGAATAAAGACGAAATGTCGAGAATAAAGACAAAATGTAGAGAATAAAGACGAAATGTCGAGAATAAAGTTGAAATATTGAGAATAAAGTCGAAATGTTGAGAATAAAGACGAAATGTCGAGAATAAAGACAAAAAGTCGAGAATAAAGTCGGAATGTCGAGAATAAAGACGAAATGTCGAGAATAAAGTCGAAATGTTGAGAATAAAGTTGAAATGTTGAGAATAAAGACGAAATGTCGAGAATAAAGTCGAAATGTCGAGAATAAAGACGAAATGTTGAGATTAAAGTCAAAATCTAGAGAATAAAGTGGAAATGCAGTTTCCAGAATAAAATCTAAATGTCGAGAATAAAGATGAAATGTTGAGAATAAAGTTGAAATGCAGTTTCCAGAATAAAGTTGAAATGTTGAGAATTAATATGAAATGTCGAGAATAAAGTCATAATGTTTTGAATAAAGTCGAAATGTCGAGAATAAAGACGAAATGTCGAGAATAAAGATGAAATGTTGAGAATAAAGTCGAAATGCAGTTTCCAGAATAAAGTCGAAATGTCGAGAATAAAGACAAAATGTCGAGAATAAAGTCAAAATTTCGAGAATTAGGACGAAATGTTGAGAATAAAGACGAAATGTCGAGAATAAAGATGAAATGTTGAGAATAAAGACGAAATGTCGAGAATAAAGATGAAATGTCGAAATAAAGACGAAATGTTGAGAATAAAGAATGAAATGTCGAGAATAAAGATGAAATGTTGAGAATAAAGACGAAATCTCGAGAATAAAGTTGAAATGTTGAGAATAAAGACGAAATGTCGAGAATAAAGACAAAATGTAGAGAATAAAGGCGAAATGTCAAGAATAAAGTCGAAATATTGAGAATATAGTCGAAATGTTGAGATTAAAGTTGAAATGTCGAGAATAAAGTTGAAATGTCGAGAATAAAGTTGAAATATTGTGAATAAAGACGAAATGTCAAGAAGAAAGACGAAATGTCGAGAATAAAGACGAAATGCAGTTTCCAGAATTCCAGAATCGGTATATTTTCTTTTTCTGAATAGGCAAATAATAAGTACAAATACTTATTATAATACTGTGTCTATGTGATAAAAGCACAGAGACACAGACATTATGTTTGAAGAGTAAAGCTGGTTTGAATAAATCTTTAAGACAACTTTATTCTGGAAACTGCATTTCAACTTTATGTCATGGCTGCATTATGTGGTGTTAGGTTTGAGATTGGTAGGCTCTGTTTCTCTTTTTCCCCCACCCCTTTTTCTCTCCCTGGCAGCAGGTGCAGCGGAGGGCATGGTCAGGCTGACAGGCTCAATGAGGCACACCTGGTTCTCATCTTGACACACTATAAAGCCTGGCCAAGACACCACGCCGGTGCCAGATTATTTCGTCGTATGATTGTGGCTCCCGTTTCCTGTGACTTTTTGTGTGAAATCATCACTCGTGACCCTTCCTGGGATTTTTGTGCAGATACCGGAGTGCCTCTCTGCCGTGCCTGATCACCCTGCGTTTGCCTCTACGTCTACCCGTGCCCAGCCCGGTCCTCCGCCGCCTGCACCTGCCTCGTTCCCTGTTGTTTTTGGGAAACTCCGTGTTTTATAAATAAACACGTTAAAACTGACTTGGTCTCTGTCTCTGCATTCTGGGGTTCCAAAACACAAGAACCGATTCTTAACACTTTATTCTCGACATTTCTACTTTCTTCTCATAAGTGAGGAATTAAAAAAAAATCATTGCCCACAATTTTTTTTTCAGGTTGGCCCTAATACTCCGTCGTACTATAGTAACATGTGACTTTAAGCATTTTTTTTTTAATCCTCAAAAGAACAATAGTTGACAGACATAGGCAATGAAATCATGACTTATTTCTAATGGAAATGTTAAAGTTTTAGTAGTAATGCAAAGAACAAAGATGTTGTGCAATAAGGCGTATAACGTGCTCGTTTAGTCCAAAAAGGGTTATTACCAACCGTCTTGAGGGACGGCTGCTAATAACCAGAAAGTTAATAAAATGAAACGGGGCCCCACCTGATAAATCAGGAAAAAGGACTAAATTGCACAATCAGTCTCAAAATGGCTGTTGTTCTATGCATGCCAGCCTGTGACCAGGTGTGGCGCTACAGAACAACAGAGAAGGTGTGAGTCCGAGCACGGACCTCTTCAACCAGCCAATGTTACAAAACTTTGTTAAATAACCACAAACAACTTCTCTCATTAGAATACCAGAATTTATTAACACAAATATTCAAAGAAACAAACACTTGAATTAAGATCCTGATATCTACTAACTGAAAGATGACTAAAACTAACATAAGCAAATGAAACATTCAATGGACCAGTGTAAACTTATATACACGTGTGTGTGTGTGTGTGTGTGTGTGTGTGTGTGTGTGTGTGTGTGTGTGTGCGCGTGCGTGCGTGCGGTAATGTGAAAGGGGTGTCTAAAATGGCCGCCGGCTCTCGCGATAGGGCACCAAAGATGGCGGATGGAGTCACGCTGTGGTTCCGCCCTAACCAAGATGGCCACCGACTCTCGCGATAGGCCGTCACAAGAAGGCCTACGAAGTCACGTGGTGACGTCCTCACAAAGGTTGTTGGTAGGAAAGGCAATGCAGAAAAGGCAGGGTAAAATCAACAACGCGAGGGTGATTCCTAACCACGATGCCGTGATCGCTCCGAGGATTTCCACAGAAGGGAGAGTGTGGAGCTGGCTCCCGCACTCTCCAACTGATTGTTTATCTGAAATCACGGCGCGATCAGCGGTGGTGAGGAAACACTGCGATCACGTGGGTAAATACCGTAAACACTGTCACAGAAAGCACAGAGATATTAACTAAGCTAAGTAACTCTGCCCAGACACAAAGTCCTCTTATGTGGATCGCTCCGGAAGCGATCAGTGGCGTTGTTGTGTTCTGGGGGGGGTTGATCAGGCTGGGATGGCGGCAGCACCGCTGATCAGTTACGCTCCACGGGTGGTCGCAAGAGCGGCTCTCCTCCTCCTCTGTCTCTGTGTGATTAACGTGGGTATGCGGCGTTGGGCAGCAACAACAGCCAGGCGTCCATCCCGGTTCGTCTGAGGCCGTTCACGCGTCCGAGGCGCGCGGGTGATTTCTACGCGTCGTTTCTTCCGTACGTCGCGGCTCACTCCGTGTGGCGCGTCACGATCGGACAAGGCGTGTGATTGTCGTCGACAACCAGAGGGATCTCCTGCAGACAGGTCGCCAGGGAAACAGGCATTGGGCTGTTTACCTTGCTGGTGCAGGCCAGAGAGATGAGCACCTTTTCTGGGTGTCGTGGAGGTCAGAGAGAGTGAGTGGGAGGAGGGAGCCGGTACTTAAATGGTCAGTCTGCGATCCGCCTTCGTTTGAGGAACCCCGCTGTGAGCCGGGGTCCCCGGGCAGTGGGAAACAGAGAGAGAGGGGAACGTCATGTTTCACACCTAGGTGTGAAACTGAAAACCGCTAGGAATGCTGGGGACTTGAGTTTTATGATTTCCTTTGTCTTTCTTTGTCTCAGAAAACCATGCGGTCTTCTGTAGCACATGGTATGGCCCAACAAAAATAATGTTTAGGCTTCTAAAAAGAGCCTTTAGCTGCATCAGAGTCGGGTCGGGTCGGGTCCTTGGTCCGAGTTGGCCTATTTGTCACGTGCTACAAGTTAATGGTAACAGATACGCTGGGATCCAATGCGTTTTGGTGAATTTATTGGACCAACACAAGCTATAACAGCGCAGCCAAGATGAATATGACAAAATGAAAACCAGTGGATTTGCAAATGAAAAAAATAAATAAGAAATTAATAAGTAAAGTGAAGTGGTCAAACAAATTACGGCTATCAAACCCTAACTCTCCGTACCACAGGTGAGCGCACACCTTTTATGTTCACTTCCATGCGTCCACACGCCCACTCCCAGGTGAGCCTCCACCTCTTCAGCACACGCACATCCAAGCACACCATGCACATAAACCTCAACATGTCTCCTACAGATAATATTGATTATTCATTGGCAGGTCAGTGTATCATAGGAGAATGGGATGCCATGTGATCTCCTTTTAGAGACCACTTTTACATTTAGGTTTTTATAAGTTTGGTGTTTTGCAGAGAAACAGTCTGCATATATATCATGTGTAGGGCTGGGCAACGATGATTTTAATCGCAATTAATCACATTTTTTCCCTGATTAATCACGCAAAATCAAATAATAAGTTCAAAAGTAGTGTAAAATGCACTTTTATTAAAATGTTCTGCTGCCATATGAACTAAAGTGTTATAACATTTGTTGTTCAAACACTTAACATCAGCACTTGTCAGTAACACATATTTAGTGTAAATCTCATCTTAAAAAATGTAAAATAAAATAAAGCTTATTGCCACTGCCAGGGCATTAATGTCATCCTCTTTTTATAATTTTTTTTTTTTAAAGTCTACAAACAAAATCCAACAAAATGATTGTGGTTCAGCACAATCAGAACATTAAAACAGGTCATTTCTGAGGTAACAGCAGAAACTTTTAACGGGGAGTTAAACTTGTCAGTTATTACAAATAACCTTGTTTCTGTTGAATCCTCCGTCTAGGAGAACTTTAAAATGAAAATGTCCATATTAAAGTTCAGTAACTTTATCAATCCGTGTATCATTCATTCTTTCCATATTCAATTGTCAATCAAAAATTTTAAAAAGTAACATTTTATTACGTTTTTTGTTTTTTAATCTAACAAAAAAAAAAACGAAAAAATTTGGTTTTTTTTCTATATTTCAATTTTAGACTTGGTTAAAAAATCCATCCATCCATCCATTTTCTATACCCGTTTCATCCTTGAAGGGTCGAAGGGTCACGGGGATCTGCTGGAGCCTATCCCAGCTGTCTACGGGTGAAAGGCAGGGGTTCACCCTGGACAGGTCGCCAGTCAACCGCAGGGTCACACATACAGACACACGACGTTCACACTCACATTCACACCCTATGGGCAATTTGGAATTATCAATTAACCTGACATGCATGTCTTTGGACTGTGGGAGGAAGCCGGAGTACCCGGAGAGAACCCACGCAAGCACGGGGAGAACATGCAAACTCCACACAGAAAGGCCCCGAGGTTCAATCCAGGACCCCCCCCCTGCCGAGGTTCGAACCAGGAACCTTCTAGCTGTGAGGCAACAGTGCTAACCACTAAGCCACCGTGCTGCCTGGTTAAAAAATACGATATGAAAAAAACGGCCACAGAACTGAATTTGTTTTATAATTGAGGACTGGACTTTCTGTTGTCATTACACATCTGTGCCACTATTACCACAATTTCCCTGACGGAGACCTCCCAAGGGATTAATAAAGTTCTATCTTATCTTATCTCTTATCACTAGATGGAGCCGCACTGCAGTAACCAGCTAGAGAACAGCAGGACAGTGAACACATGGAACAGATCTGATGGAACATGGAGGAATGACACCAAAGTTTTGTTGCAGTCCAAAATTTTTTTTCCATTCAGAATTGTTAATATTGGTACCTGAGTTGCTACCCGAACTGTTAAGTACACAGATTTTTACTGTTCTCCATGTCTGTTTTAGCTTCCATGTTTACCTGCCAATTCTCTTCCGGTTCCGCAGCAGCTAGTAACAGACTTTTCAAAACAAAAGCATGTGAGCAACGTGTGTTAACGCGTGATAAAATAAATGTAGGTGTTAATAAATTAATGCGTTAATGCGATAATAACGCGTTAACTTGCCCAACCCTAATCATGTGCCAAAACTGGCAAAAACTTTTTATGAGTGAGATACATGGTGCTCCCCCCAGCTCCCCCAGTACAGTAACAAAATCTAAACAAAGTTACCCTAAAGACTTTTTCTATCTGGTCACATGATCCATAGGTTTGCACAGAGAGCTTCTGAAGTCCCCTTTGCCTCGAACTGTGCAGCGCTTCTGGCTCTGTGGCTGAGCTGCATGCAACAAGACGTCCCATCATCCACCTCAGCTCCGGAGCCACATATCATTTCTCTTCCAAGCAGCTGGCTTCGCATTAGACTTGCTATCTCAAAGGCTTGGTGGAAATGGCTGCTGCTGTTGGCAGGGCTAACATAAGCTAAGCTCCATCCTCAGACCCTTACAACCACAGCCAGTGAAGGTGTAAATTAGAGGTGGGCGATAGTGGGGATTTTAGTATCGATCCGACACCAAGAAAATACAGGGCCAGTATCGCCGATACTGATACCAATACTGATACTTTTTCATATTAAGCTTAATCTATCATGAAACTGCTGACCTTTTGGTGTTTTTGTGATTTTTTTGTCTTTGGATTATTTTGTTAAAACCCAAGACAGAATTTCGGCAAACTTTACAGGTGACTGAAAAATACTTTATCACAATTGACATTTTTGTGTAAATGTTCCTTGGAGTTGAATTGTTCTGTTCATAATGGTTTTTTCTGAGTGGGCGAGCCTGGGGGGAGGGGCCAAACTGAGTCTACCTGCATGCTTGTTTGGCTGACACCACTGAGACACGTGATGATGCAATGTCAAAAGACGAGACGACCCCCCGAGGGGGAGGAGGACACAGCGACAGTGTGTCAGGCACAGACTTTAATGAATTCTTACTCAGTCAGTGCTTGTGGGAGAGAAAAAAGCTTGAGTATTGATCTTTTTACACGAGTATCATTCGATATCAACACCAGTGTTGGTATCGATATTATCGATATTTGGATCGATCCACCCACCTCTAGTGTAAATTATGTAAAGGCAATATTTGGAATTTTAAGGGTCAAAATAGACACCCGCTGGTCGTGTTTTCCATCGCACCTGGGGGGTATTTATTAGGGGAAATATGGTAAGAAAGCCTGGTTTATGTTATACCATTTGTATGGTCCAGCAACCAGACAAAGAGCAGTGATGTTGTCCTCAAACTCTTGACCAGCATCAACCAGTGACCACAACCAGAACTACAGGCTGAATCCCAGTTGATGTTGGTGTGTTGGGCCAGTTCCATGCAGCAGGCCTTCACCAGTGCAGTGGATTTCCCCCCAGGCCCAAAAGCAACCATCCTGTGTATTGTGGAGCCCTTGTGCTCTGGTCTAGTGATGTGCATTAAGAAAGGAATAGTGTGAACTGACATAGGAAGGGATAGGGCAGCGCCAGGACCCTCAAACCTCCGTTCCCTAGCCTCAACATGACACACAAGGGGAACCACAACCCTGAGCAACCCAGGAACCAACAGCAGCTGCCAGAAGGATAGCAAGTTACAGCAAGACTGCATCATGGACAGCAGGGGGCGCCGGCGCCCACACCTTCATCATAGAATCGTGAACCCTGTGGTCAGGCGTGCCCTGAGCAACCCCAGAGGGCCTCCTAACAAGTGGACTTAAACAGGTTGGCAGGCCCATGTGGCTTGAATGCAGTCATCAGTGCTACCCATGGTGCACTGAAAGCAAATGTTTGTATCTGCAAAACCCATTTTAAACAATCATTCTAAGTGATCTGAAACCTTCAAATGATTTTATATAGAATAAGATGTAAAGTTGTGTTCTTTGTCTTAGAATGTTATTATAATTATCATTTAAATGTTATCACAGATTTTTGTCTAGAAGCTGGGATTGGGAGAAAAAGTTACATCTAGTTCCCATTTAGATATCAGGAGAGTTGTTTCATCAGTCTACAAACTCATGCAATACTGATAGAGTAACACGTTTTTGGGAGATTGTAATTTCCTTAATCTCTGAGGTTTCTGTGAGTTATTAGATGTGCTTATCTTTGATTTCAATGCAGATTTTAACATTATGGCAGTTTGAATGTAGATTGGTTGGCCAGTGTAACAGATTGTACAGGTTGTTGTACATTGGTTTGAAGGAAATGATTATTGGGGGGTCTGGGGGTCCTCCCCCAGAAGTCTTTTATATTCATACATTTTATTTGCTAAATTCTGGTGCATTTTGAAAAGTTGTTAGCTGACTTTACAGATGTAGGTTGAGCAATATCATATTGAATCTTGTCACATCCCTACAGGTGAAAAATGTGAAAGAGAAATGTTCAGTGAGAAAATTTGAAGGCTTGCACAATCTTAAACCAAAACAGCTAACTTTAACTGACATCTCCCCCTTCCCCTGGCTAATTTCTGTCCATAACTGGGAACTATGGAAACTGAACTCACCAAATGCACAGACAGTTCGTTCAAGCTCCTCTTTTCAATGTCTCGTAGCTTGTCTGCCTGCCTCTACTCGCTCTATGCCGTGTCAACCGAATTTTTAGTAGACAGTCTCAACTACCACTGAGGAGAACGGAGCCTATTGAGGAGGGAATTGTTGCCAGACAAATAAGCTACCTGGACCTTAAAAAAAAGCCCCAAACAACTGACTAAGGACCCAAAAAAAAAAAACAATATAAAACATATATTATAATGGCCAATGTCAGAGACAGATCGTCCGTAAAGGTGAAGTTCAGCAATGTCAACAAAAATAGTTTATGAAAAAGGCTGCTACGAGATGCTCCCTCCGACTTTCTCTGCCGCGCGTTGCCAGAGCTGCGCTGTGTGCCTGGTGCATCACTGATGGATCAACGTATGCAGGTAAAAGGGGAGATGGTGTACGCAGAAAATTATAAGTCACAACACTGAAATACAAGCCCCAAAACCTGCAAACCATGACTGCTGATTTTTTTTTTAAAGCGAGCTCACAAAAAAAGAGAACCCCCAAAGTCCCTTATAAAAAGCGGAACTGGCAACCCGGGCAGTGTTTCGGAAACCAGAATCTCTGATCGCAAGTTCTGTTCTAAATAGCTTTGACAGGTCGTCTTGTTATCAGGAAAACTATCTCATAAAAGTCATGGGTTTATTGATTAATAAAAAAATATTTAATTATTCAGAACTGAAAATCGTGAAAAAGGTTTGTTGCTTTTGATGTGTGCGTGATCATATGCCATCCGCTCCGAGCTTATGTGCCGGGGCTCAGCCCCGGACAGCCCTGGCACAATTTAACCCCGAGAGTTAGTACCTTAACACCAACTTAGTGTAATTATTGACTCTTTTTTAAGTTAAAATTTAACACTTCTTAACACTAACTAGTGTTTATTTATCTTAACACTTTTATGTAGTGTTAGACATTAACTCTCTTTTGGAATTGTTGGTTAATTATACAAGTGTTACAGCCATTTTAACACTGTAAGGTGTAAAATTAGCTCTTCTGAATTACTAAAAAAAATACTTAGAAAATAAGGTTTGCTAAAAATAATGCCATCATGTTAAGTTGAAACCCATTTATTTCAAACATACACCACAAATTAACATTTAAAACACTTTATTGGACACAATTCGTTGTCAGCTAACTTAATGTAAGTGTTAACATAATGCTAACAGCCCACAACCAATACACTGCTTATTCAGCGTTAGCTTGCTTAGCCGAATTAACAACACAACAAAAATACGGCCTAAACCTTTTTTTTTACCATAGCAGATACAATCTTTACCATCAAATTACAAGTTTTAGCGAACAAAATGACAAACTAAAATCATCACTGCTTCGTGCGGCTAATGTGGCGACATAACTTTACCATGAGTGTCTCGCCATTGAAGACAGACCAGGTGCCAGAGGGGTGATATAAATATCAAAACCTAACGTGAACATGAAGTTAGCTCATTTTACTTATCGAACAATATCGATATAAAACCACGGTGAAACGCACAGCCTGTAGCACAGCTGAACGAGAGGCTCCTCAGTTGGTATTTCGCTCCTGTCACTGTGTAGCACGGTGGGGGCGGGGTCTGATTTACACTTAAAATGTCACATCCCTGTTTGGAGTTAAGAGTTAAATAGTACAGAGTTGATGTTACTACAATGACACTGTCAAGTGACCCGGAGAAAGTTGGAATCATCATCTTTTGATGAACTTTGTGAACTCTGAAGACAGGTGTGTGTGTGAGGGAGAGCTAGATGTCCTTGAAGTCAGTATGAGCGGGGGTGTGTGTGTGAGATATGAGAAGAGCACCTGTGGCTCTGTTATGCAGTGTGTATGGGGAAAATAAGCACCGGTCAGCAGATTTAGAAAGTCCCCATTTTCCCCAAGAAAACGATAAGGAAAATAAAAGAAAATGCCTAGGAAAAATAAAGAAAATTAATTAGACACAGGTGGTACCTTTAGAGGTGCTAAATTATCAAAAATGCCAACCTCAGCTGACCAACCACAGTTAGATATTTAAATTCCATCCTATCAGAAGAAATCCAAAAGAGGGGCAAGAGGCGATGTGGCCCTCCCCCAATTGTATAAAAGGTGAATCATTTTTACTGTGAAATCAGATTGCCCGGGCTGTCTCACGAAGGGGCTATTGTATTGTCAATAAAACCTTCATTTAACCTTTAACCAGTCTGTTTGACTTTGTACTTTTTTAAGACTTTAAGAACTTAGAATATTTTTGAGATCATTGGCGAACCAGACAACACTTTTGTCACTACATTTGGCGAGCCAGCCAGGAGGAAAGCCAGCCAGGACCGAAGGCCACGGGGCTGGCTCTGAAGGCGAATCCTAGGGCCCATTCACCAAAACAGGTGAGATAGTAATTTATTTTTTCTTTTTCTAAATTTAACAAAAGGGATCCAGCCTTCATCCAGTCCAGTGGTCAGAAGGTACCATAAAACTTTTCCAAACAACCTAGAACTAACTGAAGAGTCAGATATGTAAAACAAAGCAATGAAACTGGTTGAAGGTTTAAGAGTCTGACTGTTTGAATATGTAAATTGAGTGTGGGATGGATAAACTTAGGAAGGTAATACTAATAGTATTAATTGCAGGTTGGTTAACAGTGGCAGGTGTAGGTTTCTGTGTCTTAAGTTACGCTTTAATACGACAGATAAAAGGACAGATAAGTCAAACACTCAGTTATAATCAAACACTCAGAAAATAGAATAGTTTAGTGAAAGTTTAAGTGTAACAAGAAAAGAGAAATAAATGACTGCAAGCGATGCAGATTAAAGAAGTGATAAGAATAAAATACTGCCCGGGGGCGTCACCACTGGAGCCTAGCGAGGCAGTGGGCCGGAGCAGAGGAAAAAGCTGTAGGGAAGCAGCAGAATAAGTACAGGAGTACTAAAAGATGAAATAACTGCAAGCGATGCAGGTTTACAAGTAAAAAAGATATGTTCGTGAAATGTTTTGTCTAAAAGTGAAGTTTTTGTGTAACTGGAAATATAAAGTTCTGGTGTCGTGGTGCGGGGTTAATCCCAAATCACCTAGACTGGGTACCAGGGACACAGCGTGCCATAGCTCCCAGTCGGCCAGAACTTAGCATAAGATTGTATAAATAACTTAAAACAAACGTAAGGTAGATAGAAAACATATATGAGAAGTTTTGAGACGCGGAAATAGAAGTTAAGACAAGCCGTTGGAATTAGCAGTAAAGTTACGAATGTGGACGAAGTGATCCACACAAAATTTAGGAAGTGACAAAGAACGGCAAAAGCATGCTTAATAGGACTGTATGAATGTGTTTTTTTTAACCCCAAATGTAAAAAATTAACAGGGACGCCTGTTCTGTTCTGTTCTTGTGAAAGTTAAGGATATCGTGTGAGAGAGAGAGACAGAGGTGCTGCGAGGTGCTGTGCTCCCCGTCGGCTGCGTTTGTGTGTGAGAGCGCGTTCACGCGGCAGCCTCTGCATTTTTTCATCTAGCTGAGAGCTGGACGCACGTGGAGAAGTGAGCTGACTGAGTTTGTAGGAGAGAGGAGATGATAAGATATGGGACAAAGTATGTGTGTGCGTTGGTTAAATGAAAGTGGAATGAGAAAGGAGTAGGAAGATATTAAACTGTAGAGATAAAGTAATGAGTATTGTATTTTAGTAGTATAGCTGAGTAACTGTTGTTAATGCTGTATGTGTGGGCACGCGCAGCCCGATTGTATTAGGAGCAGAAGAAAGTCCGTTCACGGACGGCTGTGTGAAGTCTGATACTTCTTTGTGATCAGTTAATTTTTTAATGAGCCTCTCTGTTGACGTTTGTTAAGAAAAAATGAGAAATGAGCTTCTGATGAAAGAAGACAATAAGTAAAACAAAAATAAAGTTAATGAACTTATGAGCTTCTTCTGGAAAACATGGTTTAGTGTTTGAAAGAAGGAGACTTTCTGCTAAGGAGTAAAAAAAAATAAAATCATGAGCTCTTTGAGGACAGGTGTCTGAAAAAGAGACTTTTTGTTAAAAAATTCAGATAAAATCATGAGCTCTTTGAGGACAGGTGTCTGAAAAAGAGACTTTTTGTTAAAAAATTCAGATAAAATCATGAGCTCTTTGAGGACAGGTGTCTGAAAAAGAGACTTTTTGTTAAAAAAAATTCAGATAAAATTCATGAGCAACAGAGTGGACGTTTTCAGGAATGTGTGTGAAATAAGATGAAAAATTTGATATAATAATATAGACATAGAAAGATGCATATTGTATTAGTTAAAATAGAGGGTTGGTTGTGTATGCAACTCTGTCTGTCTAGGGCGTGGCATTTTTCCTGTGAGGAGATGTGCGCTCTGTGACTGTTACAACCAGACTAGCTCTGGGCTGAATTTTTAAGGGCGGTGCTAGACGAGTAGGTGTATTCGTACGCCAATAGTCTTTTAAGCACCCGCCCAGGAGGCGTGCCTTATCACGCCCCCTTCCTTTTGAGGAGGAGACTGGAGACTACGTGTTAGTGTGTGTTTATTTTATTTTTTAAACTCCCGTTTTGAAAAAAAAATATATAAAAAAGGTTGGGAGATAACCACAGAGTCCTGGGGGGCACTGTGGACTGCCATAAAATATGGGGACGGGCCTCAGTAAACAAAAAGGAGTAATAACGCCTGCAAAACTGGTTATTGTTACCCACCCAGCAAACAGGAAGAAAATTCAACAGTGCATGAGAGACTGGCATAAAATGACGTCAGGAAGGAACCGATGGCCTATAGGAGGCAGTTTTGACCCACGATGTTGTGATACAGTGGAAGAGGGGTTAAGAAACAAAGATAAGAAATATGACAGGATGCACATGAAGAAAAAGCAGAGAATTGCTGAACACAGGGACATCCTACAATATTTTAGAACGGAAGCAAATAAGCACTTAGTATTACACAAAGAGACAAACCCCCCTCCACCTCCTTATAATACAGAAAAAGCAGGTCAGTATGTTCTGGGGGAGGATAGAATGGATGGAGTGATAACAGGCCGACTCAAAGTTGTGATGAACACACCAGGAGATGAAGCAAACAGGGAGAGTGCAGGCGAAGTGCCAAATTTAATAGAGTTTGAAGACACACCAGTAACTGCACCTCCCGCCTATTTTGACCCAGAAGATTATAGGGCAGAAATAACAAGAGTGGTACAGGTAGTTCCTGAGGCTGTAGAGGCAGATGGGGCCAGGAAAAAATATGAAGAAAGATGGGAGCAGGTGACACTGTCAACGGGGGAGGGAGCAATACGTAAAGTACGTATAAACCCACCAGAATTAATGGAGAGAGAATATGACAAACTGTATGGGAAAATGACATGGGAAAGTGCAGAAAAACTGAAGGAACGAACGGCCAAAAGATCAGAAAGAGGCCTGCAACAACTGGAATCACTGATAAAGTATAATGAAGCACAATCAGCATGGTCACCGAGAGAAACATCAACGCCTAATAAAGGAAGAAGGCAGTGTCACTCATGGTCAGAAAGAGCACCTACAAATGCAGGAGAACCAGCCCAGAAAATGACTCAAAAAGGAAAAGTACAAAGAGAAAAAACATTGTCAAAAAGCATAATGCATTGTGACAGGGAATCAGAGCTGGAACAGGATGAGTATACCCAGTCAGATGCCTCAAGTGACGGGGAAAATGATGGGAGTGGAGAAGAAAGTGACAGTTTAGAGAAGAAAAAGCAGGATACAGCAGAAGAACGGCTGAATAGGATGACGCAGCAGATTGTCCAAATACGAAGACAAGCAAATGAAGAAACTCATGAATTGCAGAGGCAACTGAGGAAAATAGAGGAAGAACAGGAAAAAAGAGTAAATCAGTCCCAGGCTCAAGCTATGAAGGCACTGGAACTAAGCAGAGAAGAACTGAAAAAAGAAGTGAGGGAACAGTGGCAAGAAGCAAAAGAACGGTTCGAGAGATCTCGAGCTGAGAGAGAGAGAAGCCATGAGCCAGGCCCCGCTGAGAAGGAGCTGACATTTGACGTCAACCTCACGGCAGAGGTAGAGGGACCTCTAGATGTCATGCAGCTGCGGAGTGGCCGACAGTTACAGCGACAATTACCCCTGAAAAGACAAAGACCTGGAACAGACAGAGTAATGATGGCTCCTTTACTGGCAAAAGGACCAAATGATGATTACCGGTATATACCATGGTCATTTATGGATATGATGACACTTGCTGGGAAGTTGACTCCTCTGACAGATGGCGCTGACAAATGGATCGAGAAGCTCGAGGAGCTTACAGGAGGGATCAAGCTGGCAGCAGGAGATGTCAAAGCACTGCTGGTGAAAACAGCAGGACAAACAGCCACTGTAGAGATCTTCAGAGCGGCTGAAATGGGAGGAGTGATGGACGGGCATCAACATGACCAGGTGCCCTTTGACCTACTGAGACCTGATGTCTGGAAGGCCTTAAGAGAAAAGTATCCATCATGCATGAATCCCGAAAAACTAGGAGAAAGAAGTCTGGAGGATAGTGATAACCCATCACAGTTTTTGCATGATTATCAGAAAATGTGGAAAGATGAAACTGGAAGTGCATGGGACAGCAATAAGTCAACAAAAGCCTTATTCAAGCTGTATGTAAAAAATGCCATGCCTAAAGAAGTACAGTCCAAATTGAGTGAAGTAGTGGGACTAATGAAAATGGAATGGCCGGTGTTTTCTGAACATGTGGTTCATTATGTAAATGCATACAGAGCTGAGAGGCAATCTCGTGAAGACCAGAGTAAAATGTTGGCTAACAAGCTAACCCAACTACAGATAGGAGAGCTGACCAAGAGCAAAAAGGAACGAGACAAGCCTAAAACCCTGGCGGCGGTAACAGTGACTGCACCAGGGCTCGAGGACGGATACGGAGAAGGAGGGGTAATGCAAGCTCCAATGATTGCACCAACAATGTCGCCCCCTGTCCAACAGACACCTGCTGTGCCCAATTCTGCTCCTGTAGTACCGGCTCCACAGATCCCACCCATCCATGTGCATGTCAATCAAGGAGGAGGAGCACAGCAACCACTGGTTGGACGGGGACGAGGCGGTCCACCCATGCGCGGGAGGTGGGGCAGACCCCGAGGAGGAGCCAGAGGGGCCATGACAGGACCACAGCAACAGATAGCTGGCGCAGCCCCACAGTATCAATCAAGGCTGCAATGTTGGGGATGCGGGCAGATCGGACACCTGCAGAGGGAGTGCCCAACCAATCCTTGGACGGGTCCCCAGAATCCGATTGCTGAGTTTCCTAACTCAGGACAGGGCCCCGATCATCAGAATAATGGACCCTGGATGGGCCCAGCAGCATACTGGCAATAGGGGGGGTGCCCAGAGAAACCTGAGGGGGAGACAATTTTGCCTATCCTAACACTACGCCCCCAAGCGGAACCTACAATAAATGTAACTGTGTGTAATCAGCATCACCAATTTATGATTGATACTGGAGCCACATACTCCTGTATAGGAAAAAAGGGAGCCAATCTTCCCCTCTCAGCTTCAAAGATTCGAACTGTAGGTTTCTCTGGGAAAACACAAATAATACCAATGACTGTTCCAGTTCCGCTGAAGATAGGAGACAAAACAATCTATGCTTCCCTGCTATACTCAGCAGATACGCCAATCAATCTCTTGGGGGAAGAGATGTGTGTTATGCCAACTGAATGCAAAAATTAAATGTACACCAGATGGTATCTATTTTGATGTGATGGATGATAAAAATGACAGTTTGTCTTTCCCTATGATGCCATTAATAGTACCTACAGGACCACCGCGGACTCCCGATCATGGTCCTGAGGCTCAAGTGTACTGGCTGAAGCTGACAGCACATAACTCTTTTCTTCATCAGCAATGGGAAGCCTGGCGACCACTGGTAATGAACCACTATGACATGGCTAGAGAGCCAACACTTCCACTCCACTGCACCATGTTTTATGACAGTGACCAAACTCACGAGGACTTTGAGACCAGCTGGGATGAAAATATTAATGGTAAAACCACAGTGATCCAGTATGAGGATATCATAGTAGGACCCCAAGGAGCAGCAGCAGCTGTGAACTTTGCAGATAAGAACATTGAGAACTGGTTCTTAGGCCCTAACTCATCACCACATGTGACATTGTTGATTGCTGACGGGTATGAGTCACATGACCTAGGCCCCATGGTAAAAGCGGCAAGACAAGTTGAGAATTGGACTCCCACAGACTGTCCCCAAGTGAGTGTCTCCCTAGATGGACTATTTTTTAAGATCACCTGCCCATCAGCTGATGAAGCAGTAGCAGAAAGGGTTAAGGTACCTAGGGGAAAGGTTAAAAACATGGTAATGACAGATGAACATGTAGCTTTACTAGAACAAGTCCCAACACAAGTATGGTCCCAACACAAAACAGATGTAGGGCTAGTAAAATCAGCTGAACCCCAAAGGTTTGGTGTAAAACCAGGTGTTAGAATGCCATACCAAAAACAGTACCCTTTAAGGCAGGAATCCATAGATGGCATAAGTTCTATTATAACAGGATTAGTGGAGGCAGGAGTTTTGGTAAAAACAAACAGCGTATGTAACACCCCAATCTTTCCCATTAAGAAACCAAATGGAAATGAGTACAGGCTAGTACATGACCTAAGGTTAGTTAATGCAGTAGTTGCTGAAGAAATGCCCATAGTACCTGATCCTCACACGCTGTTATCTAACATCCCACCAGGAACAAAATGGTTTACGGTGATAGATCTGTGTTCAGCATTTTTCAGTGTACCAGTTCATCCTGATTCACAGCACTTGTTTGCATTTACTTATAAAGGGCAACAGTACACGTATACTCGGTTGCCACAAGGGTTCGTACACTCTCCTTCCATTTTCAATCGAGTTCTTGCAAATGACCTTAGTCATCTAGATGTGCAGTCAACCACCTTAATGTATGTGGATGACATTTTGATTTGCGCTGAGACGAAGGAGCAATGTGAAAGAGACTCCATCACTGTGTTGACAGCTCTGGCAGAGGGAGGACACAAAGTAAGTAAAAAGAAACTCCAATTCTGTCAGACAATAGTGGAATATTTGGGTAGGCAGCTAAGTGGGGATAAAAGACAAATTGCACCTTCTCAGCTGGAGGCCATAAGTAAAGTCCCAAAACCTTTGACTGTAGGTCAGATGTTGTCTTTTCTTGGTATGGCAGGCTACAGCAGACCGTGGATCTGTGATCACGCTCTCAAAACAGCCCCTTTAAGAGCCCTGATCCGAGCAGCAGGACAGGGACAACAGTCGGCCCAGTTACAGTGGACTGATGAGGCAGAAGGGGCATTTCAGCTATTGAAAAAAGATCTCCAAACTGCTCCGGCCTTGGCCAATCCAGACTATGGTAAACTATTCCATCTATATGTGGCAGAAAGACAAGGGTATGCATGTGCAGTATTGATGCAAGACACCCCAACAGGTAAACAACCTATTTCTTATTATAGCACAAAGTTAGACAGTGTAGAAGAAGGGCTGCCACCCTGTTATCAGGGCCTGGCAGCAGCTGCTTTTGCATATAAAAAGGCATCAGTGATCACTATGGGACATCCAGTGTCACTTTACACTTCACATCAACTACATGCTATGCTCACAAGCCCACGCTTTGTGATTACCCAAGCCAGAAGAACAGGTTATGAGATCCTGCTCTCAGGACCAGACCTGACCATAATGAGATGCACAACCATAAACCCAGCCACAAGAATGGTACTGCTAACAGAAGGTGAGCCCCATGATTGTCTCAAGGAGACGGACACCTTCATGAAAGTAAGGGATGATTTGTATAATCACCCAATTCCGTCCGATCTGACCTTGTTCGTTGATGGCTCATGTGTCAGAGGTGAGACTGGAAATAAGGCTGGCTATGGGATAGTTCAACTCAATCCCGATCACACATTCACCAAACTACAATCAGTAAGCCTGGCCCAGCCTTGTTCTGCCCAATTGGCAGAAATAAAAGCACTAACAGCTGCCTGTAAATTAGCTGCAGGAAAAAGAGCCACAATTTACACACCGATAGTGGTTATGGTATGGATACGGCGTGTGCCACATAAATGCCAGCATTTGGAAACAAAGAAGGTTCGTGCGCACTGACGGCACCCCTGTAGCACACGGGCAGGCCGTAGTAGAGTTAATACAGGCTATGCAACTTCCCACGCAACTAGCGATAGTGAAATGCGCAGCTCATCAGAACAATGCAACACCAGTTGCAGTAGGAAACAACCTAGCTGACGAAGCTGCTAAAGAAGCAACAGGTCAGGCAATACAGGGACCAATATTGTTTGAAGAGGATGCTGTTCCCATCACTAACTTAGCATCATTAATAGAAGCACAAAACAATGTTTCTCAGGCAGAAAAAGACCTGTGGAGACAGAGGGGTGCTGTACGCACCCAACATCCCCACGCGGGGTTGTACAGAAGTCCCAGTGGACATTTTGTTTTACCACTTTCCTTACTACCCATGGCTATAAGAAAAATGCATGAACCAGATCACTGTTCACGAGCCCAGGTTATTCGGAAACTACAAGCTGTATGGTGGTCCCCATACATGACCTACATGATTGACAGAGAATTAGCAATGTGTCCTCATTGTCCGAAATACAATGTTCGCAAAATGTTTACCCACCCATTGGCTCACATACCCATGCCAGATGGCCCTTTTCGCCATCTGATGATGGACTATGTAGACATGATTCAGCGAGTACAGGGTAAAAGATACATGATTGTCATTGTATGCAGATTCAGCAGATGGGTCGAAGCCTGCGCCGTCTCAAAAGCAGACTATAAAGCCGCAGCGAGGTTTTTAGTCAGAGAAGTATTTCCCAGATTTGGTATGCCAGATACTATATCAATGGACAATGGCAGCCATTTTGTTAACAATGCTATCCGGGAAATGTTTAAACTTTTAGGTGTCAAACAGAAGTATGGCTGTGTTTACCACCCTCAGTCACAGGGAGCGGTTGAACGTGTTAATGGTATATTGAAAACTAAGATTGCCAAAATTGTGGCAGACAGTGATGGTCGGCTGACATGGGTGGATGCATTGCCAATGGCATTGATGGCCATGCGCTCTCAAACTAGTCGAATAACCCATTTAACCCCACATGAAATGCTTACAGGTCGACCAATGCCCCTCCCGCAGATCAGAGGACCGCATGAGGGGGCAACGCTGGAGCAGTTGGACCGTGAACTGGGCAATTATTTGCGTGCTTTAACCCAAATTCACAGGCTTGTGTTCCAACAGGTACAGGAGGCCCACAAGAAGGACGAGCCTCGCATTCCAAGGGACGTGCGAGACGTAGAGGTTGGGGACAAGGTGTACATAAGGGTGTTTAGACGGCAGTGGAACGAACCTCGTAGAGAGGGACCGTATAAAGTTGTATTAACCACTCCCACTGCAATTAAAGTAGAAGGTAAGCCCGTATGGTTTCATAAGAACCACTGCACCCGCTACAGACCACCAGACCCTCCTGGACATTTTCCAGGACCGACAGGGGCTGAGCATGTTGACAGGGTGGCGCAAGGTCCCCCTCAGCGCACTCGTAGCAGCACACCTTCCCAGTCCCCTGATGGGCAGAGACGGTCGGCCCGCCTGGCGGCCCGGCGCCGCCCACAGAGGCTGCTGTCCACTGACTCTGAGCACTCTACCACTCCCACTTCGCCTGATGGGCGCACTGATTCTGCTACTGACATGGGTGGGCCTACAGATCGGGACTCGCCTGGGGAGGGCCCGTCATCACGTAGGGACTATCCTCCGCGGAGCCCACAGGACACTGATGTCGCTGTGGCAGGTTCACCTGATGACCTGACACCTGCATCTTCCTGGTTTCATGGGCCGTCCTGGTTTAGTGACCTTTCACCTGATTCGTCAGATGACCCCTCACCTTCCCCGCCCGCTCCCCCTCCCCTCTCGCCGTCCGAGGCGGCACCGCCCACGCCGCGTTATGAGGGCTCTGGCTCTGACTAGTTGCTTGATGGTGTTAACCCTGTGCGGATTAACAACGGGGGAAATTATAGTACTACCAACTACCTCCGACATAGCCGCTTCACAAAACACAGTAGAAATATGTGCACTAGCAATGACCACATTAGCTACTAACAAAGGAATAATAGATGGGGATAAAGGGGAAATCAAACATATAATGCATGCAAAAGCAGATATATATGATCATGTGCTGACACAAGAAATATTGGAAACCGGCTCTATTGGTAAGCATTGGCTGGGCTACCCAGAAGACGCGGACTGTCGTGGGGAAGGGATGGTGATCATTCAGGTAAGATGCACCAAAACACACTGTTGCAGAGAGCAGACAGGACAGAACATGTCAGTAGAAGAGGCTAGGACCAAAGTAAGGTTAATGACTACCAGGCAGAAAAGAGATGTGACTAAATTAAAAACGACGCACTGGGGCACTAATATGTATCAACAGTGGGTCCAATATTCGATAGACGCCATGTTTGCAGCAAAAAAGTCAGAAAAACGAGATTGTATTGCGTGTTATAACCGCAAAAGCTTGCCCCAGATACGACAGCTACCGGGAAGTGAGATAGGAACCTGCCCAAACATCACTAAGTGTTTTGCTGCCTGCACAATGTACATGGCAGGGGGAGGAACAGGTTGGAGCAACAACAGGCAGGTCTGCCCATACCGCCTATCAAGTAACAAGTCTAGCATAACAAAAACTCTTCCCCCGGTAGTGAGTAAACCTAATGACCATAGTTTTCCTTTTTGTATAGTGCGGGGAGAACTGGAAAAAGTTGTCAACAAAACAAACAGGTCCATAATGGCAGACCCGGAGGGACTGATAAGATGCCATATCACCGCCAAAATGAGTACTAAGATATGTGAGACCAACCGAACAGCTCCAATTCGGTGCAAACAAGTAGTGCCAAACGCAGGAGGAGTAATTTACTTTCGTAATTCTACAATGATATCCACGTATATGTTACCAGACCTGAGAAACGGAACCAAACTACTGGGAGATATTTTTTGGACATGTGACAACGACACCGCCCTGATACCCCAGCTACCAGCAAATTGGACAGGCATATGTGCCCCAATGATGCTAACAGGGCAGTTGTCTCTGATTGTTGCCCATGAAGCCCAACAAAATAGAACGGTTAGACGGAAACGAAGTGCTCTCGACCCTTGGAATTGGCAGTGGAAAGCGTCCAATGAGACATATATTACTTGGGACCAAATCCCTATGGGGGTGCCTGAGAAAGATCAGGCCTTGGGAAATAAATGGATAACCGCTGGAAGAGTAGCGGGAAGCGTACCAATCGCAGGGAATATTCTAAACGCCCAATACATAGCCCGAAATAGTCGCTGGGTTAATCTTCTCTGGTACAACCAGCAGAGGTTCATAAATTTTACCATAAAAGGAGTACAGGCAATCAAGGAACAACTGCATGCAACGTCATTAATGACCCTACAAAATAGGTTTGTGATAGAAACACTCATGGCAGCAGACCAAGGAATCTGTGATTTAATAGGTGACGAATGTTGTTCCCTAATACCAATGCATACAGGCCCCAACGGCAGCTTAACGGGGGTCCTGAATGAAATGAAACGACTAAGAGATGAGCATGTGAAAAATTCTAATTGGAATACACAGCTTAATGGTTTTTGGGATTGGCTGGGAAAATTGAACTGGTGGAAATACTTGAGAGCAGCAGGAATAGCACTTGGAGTTCTTGTACTGATAATATTGTTGGTGATCTGCTGTGTCTTGCCATTGCTTCGCGTTTTGATATCGCGTGCTTTTGCAAGTATAGCGGGTCAGTTCCCCCTTGTAGAGATACAGGTCCATTCAGAAGTAGCAGAAGCACCTAGGGAATGGCAGGAAAAGTATGGATAGGTAAGATTGCAGAGGTCACCGCCCCCTCCCCACAAGGTACGTGTTGCTTTAATAATGTACATAATATAGAAGTCAGCAATGAATATATATATGCACATAAAATAGAGTAGCAAAAATCGAATGTAAATATGATTACTTACTGCTGCCATATCTTCACCACAGACTGTTAAAATGGCAGAGGCTTACTTTGCTGAACCACAAATGGCCCCAGATGAATGGCAGGAGCACAGTCACTACGGAGGGGACAACATGCATGCGCCATTAGGAATACATCTGCGTCTAGGTACGCACGCTTTCATCCCAAACAGGCATCCAGAGGGGCCCTAGCGGATCGAAGATCGCCCAGGGGGGTCAGAATGGACCCCCTACCGAGTGATGTCCAGCAGGGGTCTGGCGGTACCATCTACGGAGCCAACTGGTGTCCAAATACCGTCACCCAGGACGCCGATGTTCAGCCCGGGGAGTCCAGAGACCCTAGCAGATCGGGGACTCCAAGCCCGAATACCACCAGCACCCAGAAGCATACCACCTTATCTACGACTGGCAGCAAGTGATGTTGAGCACCTCTCGCAGTTCCTGCTCCACCCAGTGGAACACTTTACCATCAAGAACGAGTTCCGCGATGAAATAGGCAAATTGCCAAAAGCAGTGTACTCATCCCTGACGGCTGGGCTCACCCCAATGGCCCGTGCACAGATCAAAAGAATCAGAAGCCTGACCTACAACCACACACAAGTGCAGGCCCTGACCCGTTTGAGAGAGGACAATAACCGACTCAATCGAGAATTAACCCAAGCCCGAGCCCATATTGATTCGCTGCAAGATCAATTGCAGCAACTAAAAACTGTCCATGGTCAAACTCAACAACAGCTGGACTATTTGAAACTGTCCCATACGACCATGATCGACCTCTGCCAAGGAAGGTTTGGACAGCAGATTACGACCACCAATGGAATGGTCCTATTGGGAAGTAAGGAAGAACGTCCCCCTTCCCCGCCGGACGCACAGGATTCTCCATCCACGGACGGATAGACTGTTCTGGCATATGATGTATTAATGTGTATGTGATATATGTCAAATAACAACCTAAGAATTCATACCTGCTAGATAATTATTCGAGACATGTGGGTATGGCCCAATGATGTATTCCCGAAAGCATAGGCCCAGGAATTAGTATATTGTTTCTAACAATAATTGTTTGTTTTGGTGATTGACTTACATGGCTGACAATAGTTTGCCATATTAAAAGTTCGGGAGGTTCCCACCGTATTTGTTCTACAGTATTAGCTAATGTCTGAAGGACAATGCTGCTATGTTAGCGATGTCTGGATGACAGTGCAGCTAAGTTAAAACAAGACAGGAAAGACCAAAAACAAAAAGTGAAGAGGGTTGACCCTCACAAGTATGCCAGGGGCTTTCCCCCTTGAACAAACTAAGGTAACTAGCTGTTTGGACAGAAAAGACCAGGTTTGGAATATATCAGTTATGTTTTTTCACGAAGTGTTATTATGTATGTGCACGGAACAACAGTAGTAACTTTCACGAGTGTTTTATAAAATTTGTGTGCTCACGTGTGATTTATATTACCCATGGTTTAGCAATGGAATAATGTACTACTGACGCTGCCATCTGGCAAGGGTTTTACCCCCTGTTAACCGATAATCGGGGGGATGTTTCCCTGGTCAGATCTCGGAGTCAGTTAGGAGCCTATCAGCAACGATCATAGGGCCATCAGGATGGGCAAAGTCCCGGGGTGGTTCTAAAATGTAGCTGCAGTTGTCATTACAGCTGCAGCGGCATTTTGCAGTGATCCTCACTGATAGAAGTTAGAAGTTGATTTGTACACTTGAGTCTGTTTTAATCAGTCACTGAAGTTGATTAAGTGTGTGTTGAACTGTTTAATCACTCACTCTGTTAATCATGGAATTAGCCTTTGCCTATCAATCAATGTGTTTATCACCCATGGTTGAATAAAATAGAGTGGTCCTTTTATCAGGACCACAGGGGGGAATGTAGAAGTAAAGAGGGCCTGAACTTTTGATGAACTTTGTGAACTCTGAAGACAGGTGTGTGTGTGAGGGAGAGCTAGATGTCCTTGAAGTCAGTATGAGCGGGGGTGTGTGTGTGAGATATGAGAAGAGCACCTGTGGCTCTGTTATGCAGTGTGTATGGGGAAAATAAGCACCGGTCAGCAGATTTAGAAAGTCCCCATTTTCCCCAAGAAAACGATAAGGAAAATAAAAGAAAATGCCTAGGAAAAATAAAGAAAATTAATTAGACACAGGTGGTACCTTTAGAGGTGCTAAATTATCAAAAATGCCAACCTCAGCTGACCAACCACAGTTAGATATTTAAATTCCATCTTATCAGAAGAAATCCAAATGAGGGGCAAGAGGCGATGTGGCCCTCCCCCAAATGTATAAAAGGTGAAGCATTTTTACTGTGAAATCAGATTGCCCGGGCTGTCTCACGAAGGGGCTATTGTATTGTCAATAAAACCTTCATTTAACCTTTAACCAGTCTGTTTGACTTTGTACTTTTTTAAGACTTTAAGAACTTAGAATATTTTTGAGATCATTGGCGAACCAGACAACACTTTTGTCGCTACACTGGTTATTCAAATTAATAAAGTAAAGTAAATAAAGGATTAATAAAGTATTTTTGAATTTGAATTGAATTGAAAAAGTTAAATCTTTTTCCCATTTAGATATCAGGATAGTTGTTTCATCAATCTACAAACTCATGCAATACTGATAGAGTATTGAGTGCCAGCTCAGAGCTACCGAAGACACAACAAAAGCAGGAGAGGAGGCTGTCATTGTAAACAATAAGTTTCCTTTGCAATACACAATACTGGAGCAGGTGTAAAAGATGTTGTTCTGGGTCAAATGTTGTTATGGTACCAGCTCAGGGCAACCTTGACAGGGCGGCGAGCTGCAAGAAGGAGCTGCAGGCTGTATGATCACGCAAAAGTTAAAAGAATGCTGGGATTAATCAATCAATCAGTTAATGAAGCTTTGGGACATACATTGGTACATAGATCGTTAGATAAGGGTTAGTTTTAGCTGATTAGATTTAGCTTAACGAGCTATTTGACCAAATAAACAAGGTAACCTTAATATATGGAGGAGCGGTGTGGTTGAATTGTGTATGTCATGATAATGATGTAACGCCTCTGCTGATATGCCTGTACCTATCAGAATGACTATGTGACACTGTCTGTGAATTATGTATGATGTATAGCCAAAACAAGGAGGGTTATATAAATTTTTGAATAATTATGTACACCCCTGTATATGTGGATAACCAATCAAAAGTGTTATGTGAGTTTTGGGAAATTATGTACGCCTATGCAAATGTGAGTCGACTGATCAAAAGTTGTAGGAGACCAAAACAGGGACATTTTGCAGGCTGATGCAAGCTGGATGAGAGAGAGAGACAGAAGCATAAAAATTGAGGAGCAGAATAATTCGGGGTTTGTTCCTGGGGCGTTTTCAAAGAAGAAGAACCGGCTTGGGACCAAGGAGAGCTGACCACAATCCGAAGGAAAAACCTGGGGGAATTCTTCAAGAAAGAAGACAGAAGATGCTCAGAACAGGATCAACCAAGCTTCCAAACTTCTTGAGAATAGTTAGAGCCTTTTTGGGTTAGCCTAGCTCACTGCTAGTAAGGAGGAGGGGTGCCGGAAACCAGAGTTCCCGGGGCCTGATCATGTGTTCTCTCTCTCTACCCTGCATCAGCAGCCTTGACAACGCAATGTGGCCATTTGCTTACATCCCAGCCTGTCCTTGGATCAACCAGATGAATCGATTTGTAAGCCACAGCTTAATTTGTCTTTTCCAAGTAGAATTAGAGATTGTTTAACCAATGAATGCTGCTGCTCAACCCTGCTAATCTGCTTTAATAAATATAAAATTATCATAAGACGTCGTGGTGGAAATTAAATCTGTCCTCACAATTGTGAAGATTTGGGTATGCCTCCGCACTAGCAACACAGGTTCTTAAAGGTTACTCTAGCCCAATATTGTCACATATCCTTGGGGCTTGCTGTCCAAGCCACTAAAACTTATCCTAGTCGGTAACAAGAGCCCAGATCATAAGAGGAGAGCTGCAGTTAACAAATGTGACCGATAGCTGGACTTTGAGCCACCAGGCTATTCCTCTTAGGTCAGTTATTGGAGTAAGCAGGGTAGGCATTTGGATGAAAGTATGCAGTGAGAGCTAGGTGTATCTCCTCGACACCAGCTTAAATAGGTTGAAGGAAATCTAGTGAGGTGAACCCCCCTAGACCGCAACTTCTGACCCGATAAGCTGGTCCCGGTGACAGACTCTGCTAGTCAGAGGCTGAACCACACCTGGGGGATCTGACAACACTTACAGATTTGATCTGAAGACACTTTATTTTGACACTTTGTTTTGACTCCAACTATTTGTAAACTTAGAGTTACATATAAGAGATTTGACTCTATTCAGAGTGGAATTAACTCTACTTTTGCTTAGATTTCACCAACACCAGAATATATTCTTCATTGCATTTGGAAGGGAAAGTAAGTCTAAAGAAGCATGTTTGCATTGATTTTGTTCTTTTTCTATCAATGTTCTGTTATGATTTTCAGTTTGGATCCATTTCACTGAATATTGTAGTTGATTTGGTAAGTAATAATACTAAAGGTTCGGTGCTTCTAGCCCACATAATTGTATTTTTCTTTTGTAGAGTTTGACAAATTAGGGTTTTTTTGTTTTTTCCAGTAGAGCTGTGTTACTAAATAATTAACTGAGTTGAAACAAAAGCTTTTCCCATTAAAAAATAGTACAATACAAATAATCATCCCTTTGAAGTAAAGACGGACTTCTATGCTGTGATTTCATTAAGACTGGGGCTTACAACTACATATAACCCAGGGAAGCATCACATTCAAATGGTCTTAGCCTTTAAAATACAGAATATTGACTGTGTGTTTTGAGTGTTCCCTTCCCTGTTTATTATGTGATCAGATGTGTGCTGAAATGTATTACTTTGTGGTTGCTGCTCCATCAGCTCTGGAGCGCAGAAGAACTAAATTTAAGATTTCTCAGTTAAGGAATGATGTTCAACCTTCAGCACAATATGAAACTTTGGCTTAGTCACTGTGCTAAATTTGTTTAAATCTATTCAAAAAGAATAAAGACAAAGCAGGAGCAGAAGTGCAAAGATAAGTGTGAATTAGGAGTGTGAGGGTGTTGAGGAAAAGAGGTGTTACTCCTCAGGAGATTACTAAAAGCAAAGCAAAGTGCCGCTGCTCTGACAGCCTTCAGGTCGCCTCTGTGGAACCACAAATGAGAGCAGTCTGATGCAATTAACATCTGATGCATCACTGTATTCTGTCCCATCTGTATGGCCAGTTCATTTCCTTGTGAGGATGAGGGGCTCTTGATGTCACAGGAAGTCCTCTGGGGTCCTCTGGTCCTTCATTCATCATGACAAAAATGACCACAGAGACCCTTGTTTTTAAAAACCTAAGAATATAAAATGTAAAAAGCGCATGTCAGATTTTTTTTCTATTTAGTTTTCAGTGTTAGAAAAATAATTGAAAAAGGAAAAAAAAAGTGATTGTACATGAACCCACATGGCAGGCATGGCTGTATTTTTGAACAGGAAAGTGCCAGCATGTGTTCACATTGATTTATTACAAAAACAATGGTTGACTGAGAGCATGTTGAAATCCTGTCTGTAATTTACATCCATCTTATGCCACCGATGCTGGAAAATGAACAAGCTCCTGGGGGAGGGCATTCCCTAGCCTTTAACGAATAATTGATCCAAGTGAGTGCTTCCTTATTATGCTGGAGAGAAAACAGAAGAAATAAAGGAGTGGGAGGGAGGCTTTGACTCTTATTTACAGCTTGTTAGCCAGATACAGGGGGGTGTGACTAAAGTCTGTGCTGCGTGGTCTGCCATCTTGACTGGAACCAGGACCCTCACCGTAGAGTCATGGACAACATGTAGATTTCTTTGTACCTTCCTTCTAGTTAACAGCGCAAAGTCGTTACTACCTCTCTAAAGATGGAGAATGAACAGGTTTAACTAAAAGTCTAGTTCAGTGGCCCATAGTGTCTGATGCATAATGTCCCATCTGGTACCAATACGGGCAACCCAATTATTTCAGAATATAACATGTAACATGCAGGATCCACAGTCTCCTGTGCCTTTCTGCGCTATGGCTTCCTCCAGTTATTCCAGGCCCGCCACTTGTCTCGCCGTGAGTGCTGATCTTTTCCTTGCCAAACTGATGGGAACACAGTCTGGAATTTCTTGTTCGGTTCAGCACACTGACATTCTTCCCCATTTTGTCCTGACCCTCAAGCTAAATCAGCATCTTCCGAATCACTGGGAGTTCTGTATTGTGTTTTTCAAAACCGGATGTTCTTCCAAAAGCAGCAGTAACAACCGGTTTCAACTGGTCTTTGGTAGGTGTTTGGTAGAAGGTGTTATAATAGTTTTGGATTTTCCATAAGTTTTAGTTTTTATTTAGTTTTTAGTTTAGTTTCCAAATTCAGTTAGTTTTAATTCGTTTTTAGAACAGTTTTGCTAGTTTTTATACGTTTTCGTTTTGAAATACTTAGTTTAAGTTCAGTTTTTATTAGTTTCAGTGTTAGTTTTAGTTTTATTTTGTAAATTAGGGTTGTAATTTTGGTTCGAGTGAAGCACTGAACTTTTTTAAGGCTATCAGTCACATAGTCGTGTTTACAATCCGGTCTCAATAAACATATTCATTAATGCATCTTCCCTCTTGTGGTGTTCCTGTGTATTTACTGACCAGTAGCTATCTGGTCTCCAGTGGAAACAGTCCATTATAGTTGCAGTTTTCTCCCGTTCCTTCCCAACGCTCACTGGCCTGCAGCTGTAGCTTCTCTTTCCAGGGGGCTAACTTAGGCTAGTTTAGCTAGGTAGTCTTGGTTAGCCTTCTTTCCAGGGGGCTAGCTTAGGTTAGCTTATCCAGCTAGTCTTGGTTAGCCTTCTTGTGCGAGCTTTTCAAATGGACTTTCAGATTCGTGGGTTTTTTTCTCCTTGAGAAGTATTCCACACTTTGTATCACCTGCTTCTACAACAAGGCACTTATTTTTATCGTTAACACAGTCATAGTCAAAGAAATCCCAAATAGGACTGTGCTGCTTTCTCCCAACTTTTGATGCAGCCATCACTGCTGATCACTTTTTTTTTTTTTTCTTTTGCGGTTGTTGTTATACGGTGGAGCGAAGTTAATAGATTTCAAATGCTTATGAGGAAGAAAAATGACAAACACGAAAACAAAGGATGTTCTTGACATTATTATAGTTAATTTTAGTTTGTTTTATAAACACATAATACAGTTCCAGTTAGTTATCATTTTTTGTAAAAACTCTCGTTTTTATTTTATTTCAGTTAACGAAAATATTTTTTCATAGTTTTCATTATTTTGTTCATTTTCGTTAACGATAATAACCTTGGTGGATATTCTAGAGCAATAAGATTACATCATGATCTCAAAATCAACCTCCTAATCCCAACAGATTATTTTATTTCCTGATGTCTTAATGAAATAATTCCTTAATGAACATGGTGAACATACCACTGAGATACAGTACAACAGCTCTGTTTTCCACCATGTCTTTACAACTCATTTCACAGCACTTCATACAGGGGGTGTGTCTGTATTCAAATGAGTGTTAAAGCTTTGTTGCGACCCACTTCTGCAGTGAATGCAGCTGGAGCTAAAGCTGGATGAAGATAAATATGGGAAGGCTGGCTAATTCTGCCTTGATCTGGGTCTAAACAACTCACTGAATTATAGGTTTTTTGTTTCTTTTGACCCCCCCCCCCCTCCAACTCCCCGCCATCTACCACCTGAATCATGGTTTATTATTTTTGTACTTATTTTAAATTGTGACAAATTACAAAAAAAAAAATCTGGATGATGGCTAGTGTTGCTAGTATCACCATATGTTCCATGTCTGAATCTCACCTTTTGAAAAGTATGTATTCAATTCAAACAAGGTTCAGTTATCATTCAAATTGTTGCCATCCTAGTATGATAATAAAAACTGTGACAAGATTTTCCTAAAAATGTTTAATGCATAAGATGATGAAGGTTGGTTGTGATTTTGCTTGGGGTCTCCTTGGACCGGAAGGTCGTCTAGCTTGAGAGACCCAGTGATTTTCATCAGCCACAAGGTTATTTCCCCAGATCCATGTAATCAAAGTATCATCTTGGAGGCGGATTTCACAGAGGTTTTGTTATTTTGTGGATGAAGGTGACGAGGCATGACTGAACTTCATCAACACAACATCAACTAAAAGACAGAGCAGAGCTGGACATGTTGAGTGGCACCACACTCTTCACCAAAGTTTGATCTCAGTAGCATTAACGATACAACACAAGAGCGACACTACGACTAATTAAAGCTTTATTCAGAATCTGAAGTTCAAATGAAAAATGACAACAGTAATGCTGGATGAATTCATTAGTTTCAGTGTATTTTTGGCTTGTGGACAGCTGCTTTTACTTTATTTCAGGGACACTGCAGATGGTTTAAATTAACTCACATATTGCACAGTGCATATTTGATATTGTCGACTTTGATCTACCAATGCTATATTTATGTTTTTCAACTTTGATTCTTTAGACAGGACAAAAATAAAATATGTGCCAGTCTAAGTTACTGAGGCCGACTGACAGCTGATCAGCTCCACCACTGGTTCATATTTACTCATGGATGAATCATCGCGGATCTTTTATCTGTCCACTTCAGGTCTTTAATTTCACAATGCCATCTCAACTGGAGGAGGTTGTGGACAGATCAATGTGTGCAATTAGACACACAGAGCCCAGCAATTAGCAGTTGTGCTAATGTGCTTTAATGGATTTTCTGATTTGGTTGGAGGAAAGCAATACTGTACAACTAAATCCCCCCATCTGGCCTCAGTCAGCATCTTTCAGACAGTGCAGACAGTGCAGTCAGAGAAGAGCACACAGGAGTGTAGCTTTACGCCCAAATGATTATATCTGCAATGGCAAGGCACAGTTTTACAGTTTTTGTTTTTTTTTTACAGTAATTTTGCTGTCTTTACTGTCATCTTGGTATCTTAAAAAGAGAAAAACAATTTTAGCTTTGACTGTTAAAAGGATGAATTTATCAATGAGTCAGAACTTCAGTGTCCCTTTTGTGTCCATCTGTCTGTTGATAAGATGCATATAGCACACTTGTGTCTCCTAACCCTGCCAGCACCTGATTTCCACAGAATACAAAGGACACAACGGGGACAAATATGCTGCTGGACCGAGAATATTGTTTAACTCATTACTCCCCGCAGGCGCTGAAGCGGTGATACTGGTCAATAGCATTTCACTGCACTGGACAGGCGAACATCACAAGTGCTCGGGGGATGCACCTCATTTAGACGAAGAAATGATGTAGTGGGTCACATGACTTTTTTCAAAAACTCCTTTACAGAGTTGATACTGCTAACACAATGCCAAACATAAACCCAGCATTTATTGATCTTTAGAAGCTGGTGTGAATCAGAAGCGTTGATATTGTCTTGTGTTCTTCTAAATAGGGGAAACCTGAGTACGGCGAAAATAGTATCCTCTGGGTGGCAGCACCAGTCGAAACCAGTCGTTACGCTAGTGTTGCATTTGGGACTTTTGAGAAATTCGTAAATTTCCAGTTTCGAAAGTGACTATGAGAACTCGCACGGATTCAGAAGGCGCCGATTCAGCATGAAGGTCAGGACAAAACGAGGAAGAATATCAAATGTGCTGAGCCTCGCAAAAAATTTCTAGGACATGCTCACCTCGAATCAGACCAAAAAGGCAAATAAGAAGATGCAGTGAATCTTACATCTACTTTTATTTCTCTGCAGAGTTTAAAATCTACAGTCTGAATTTAATTTGGTTATAAAATATCCCATTTTCTGCATTTCAGACCTGCAATACGTTTCAAAAAAAGCAGGTACAGGGTAATTTTATACAATAGGTTATTTTAATGAGGATTTGATCTAGGGATGCACAATAACTGTTTTTTAAAACCAATACAGATAACCGATAACTTTCAGCTCCTAAAGGCCGATACCGATAACTGATAACACACACATATACCTAAGATCACTGCATCAATACTATGATCAAAACCAATAACAGTTTTGACTCTTTAAATGAACAGATACTTATTTTTTCCATTGAAAAACTATTGGCAAGCCTCTCAAACATTTTCATAAAGCTATTAAACAAACCTATTTTATATCTCACATTAACTTAAATAAGGTGTATTACTGACTGATATAAAAAATAAAGGCTCCTTGAACTGATGGAAATACATGCATCAGAATTACTAACTGAAAAGGATTTACATTTAAAGGATTTTGGCTTGTGGTTCCATTTAAATTAATACCTTTAATTAAAGTAAATGAGGTTCAGTGATTTTTTTTTTTTTTTATCTAATGGAAGCTTTAGATGAGAGGGATGAGGGAGAGGAGAGGGGAGACTGCTGCTGGCTTGCGCACGTTAGCATTAGCTTGCATTAGCTCGCATTAGCGCGATTTCAAAACTCCATTGAAGCGATTGTTATGTTGTAGGTGGCTGATCAGGTTTTTCGTATTAAAGCTTGTGCTTCCCTCCTCGTAGACTTCGCTTGGAGGATTCGTCACAAATAACCACCAAACTATCTTCTTCTAAAACTTTAATGAAGTTCCATGCCATCGCCGCCATGTTTGTTGTGATCAGTACAATGCATGCTGCATTCAAGTTGTAACGTAAATTCTGACGTTCCCTCGTTTGCTAGTTGTTCTTTCAACCTTTTCTATTTTTTCTTTTTTATGTGTAACATGAGGGGAAATACTGCGAATATCAATTCAAGTTAGCAACTACTAAAATTATGACCGAGTTAACGAGTTGTTTTCTGGCATGAGGAAGTATTTTTGATTCTCCTGATTGAGAAATCGTTTTTCTGATTATGCCGACGTTACTTGAACATAACATTCACTGACGGTCATTTAAGACTCAGAGGGAGAGGCACTGCCGTGTTGACAAATATATATATGTTATCGGGGCTATTTGTCATGATATCGGAGTTATCAGAATGACGTCATAATTTCCTGTTATTGGCCCGATAGTGCATCCGTAATTTGGTCTGAAAACAACATTCATAAGAGGGTTCTTTGACTTTTTGGGAGGGAAAGATGCCTACACAACCTCTTAAGTGTTAACAAATGTGTGAGAAAATCATTTATCTATTCTATTTTTTTTTAAATAGTGATATCATATCTGGCTTCTTTAAGGTATTTGAATCCTTTTGGATTTGTTAAAGCTCAAACTTGGATCAGATGAGGTTAA
The DNA here is from genome assembly GCA_018398805.1 of Hirundichthys speculiger. Taxonomy (NCBI): domain Eukaryota; kingdom Metazoa; phylum Chordata; class Actinopteri; order Beloniformes; family Exocoetidae; genus Hirundichthys; species Hirundichthys speculiger. Next base: position 2,099,467 of record JAGFBZ010000110.1, read on the forward strand.
CATACATATATACATAAGTAGAAATTGAAAGTTTCTCTCCGTGTTCTTTTTATCTGGTGCCTAAATGACAAGTCTAGAAACAAAAATCAATCAAGAATTTAATACAGTCATGAATACAAAGAATTATTATACCATGCAGAATATTTTAATCGGCCGATGGTACACCTCTTGACACCACGGAAGATCCAGTCCAACATGCTATCATAGTGATAGTTTGTTAAGAATAGGAAAGTGAATGAGGAGCTCACCAAAGAACAAGAAACAAGAGGAAACAAGAAGAAGAAGAACAGTGATTCTGGCTCTGCACTCTTTCAGAGTATCATTGAGTGATGTGTCCGTGGACCAGGGTTAGTCTGTGGATTCAGGCAAGTTCATGTACTGCCAGATGGGAAAAATGAGGGCTGAACAACTGGAGCAGAAAACTGAAAGCTGGAAGTGGTTTGTGTATGTTGGACTGCACAAGATTGAAGTAAAGTTGTGAATAAGTCAATAACTTATGCAAGCAATGTGCAATTTGTACCCCCCCTTCCTCAGATCCAAGTAATAAATTTGGATCTGCAGGAATTGGTACATCGCTATCGTCACAAAAAAAGATGACATGAAAAAAAAAAGACACAAAAAAAAACCCTTAAAGAAAGATTAGAACAGAATTGCATAATTCCTACTTCCGCAGTGCACTATATTAAACGATTCAATAATTCTGAAGAGATTTCAGTGTGTGAAGAACACCTGCCTCTAGTCCTCGAGAGGTGAAACCCTGCATGTCTTAGATCATATGTGTCAAACACAGGGCCCGCGGGCCAAATGTGGTCCATCACATCATTTTATGTGGCCCTCGAGAGCTTGGACATTATTGGCTTAAATTTTAAACCAAAAATAAGCTTACACCGCTTTAAAGCGCATATTGACTATAAACTACATCTCCCATCATGCATTTCATCGTTACCCACAACGATAATGGCAGCTATGAGCAAGACATATTTTCAGAACTGATGGATTTAGGAAAAACCTTTTACTAACTAACCCCAACATATCCAAGAAAAGAAAAACTGATGCACAAAAGTATAACTTTTGTGTAACGTGTGTCAGTCGTGACAGAGTTTAATATACGTCGGCATTTTGACAGCAAACACGGAGCTAAATATGCTAAATTTAGCCTGCAATAAAAACAAAGAATCGCTTCTGCTTCTGAAACCAAGGTAATGGATACTCTTACAACCACAAACCCTGAGTTTAATATAATAATGACTTAAATATTTCTTGTTTATTTCTGTTCACTCAAGTGATATGTCTCTTAGTTCATTCATTTCTATATTAAACTGCAAATTCTAAGACAGAGTGAAACTGATGCACTAAGTTTTGGAGAACGTATACGCTTTGCTAGCATCCAGTATCAGCTGGCACAGTGACATAACAAACCTATTTCAGTTGTGAAACTGTAAAGGCTACTAATGCAGGCTGTTAGACAGAAACAAGATAGATTTTTCTTCTTTTCCCCATAGCAGTAATGAGTGTTAATTAACAACATTAGCATAATTAGCATAGAGCCAACCCCTCAAACTATAGCTTCCTTGGATTGAACAGCAAGAGAAAAGACCAGTTTTTTATACAGACTAATGAAGGACAAGTGGAAAAGAGACATGTTTCCAGCAAGAATGGGAAAAATAACAACTGAAACATATTGATACTGATATGACATAGATATTGCTATTTATTTACAAAAATACAAAGTAAAAGTAAAATGCTGCACTTTTTTTTTCTTTTTGCATTTCCATATTGTCCCGGCGTTTTGAGATGTAGGTTGTATAACTAATGCGTGAAAAAGTATTAAAGGGTGTTTTTATTTTTAAATCACTGTATACTTGCCAATTTAAATCACAAGCCACTAAATGTAACCACATTATTACTTCCACACTTTTTTTTTAATCAGTCAGTGGCTTATTGACATCCAGTGGATAAAAATCACACTGAGATTCATTTTGATCTGACCACCCAGTGAACGTGAACCCAACATGCAACATCTACCCTTTTCCTTTAGCTTGCAAATATCAGGCAGCGTATCTGCTAAAAGCTCAGCAGAGTTCATTTGCAGGATGCTACTGCTGTTTGGTGCTGGCCGTGCAAGCAGCTGGGTGTTCATGCCTGCTGACAGTTTAACCAAAGAATTGAAGCTGCAAAGCAAAAAAAAAAAAAAAAAAAAAAAAACAACGTGTAAAGCTCAGCAGCCAGAGGAACCAGAGGAGAGTGTTTGAATGTATTTGTCATTACATCCCGACCAACAACCCCTTTCACATTACATTTTTGATCAATTGCTATCATAAGAATATTGATTATGGCAGCTACATGTGTCCAATAAAAGGTCATTTGTCTGTGTTTCCTGTTTGAGGAAGACAGAAGTAGGATTGATTCAAAATAAATTGAGCTTAATATGCCTCTATTGGTGACTTCTCTTTTTAAATCCACACTTAAATGGCTCTGTGTGTGCATTTGTTTCTGTCTGTGAGTGTCTGTTCAGATAAACCCTCCACCGTCAGGCTCTGACCAACAGCTTTTCTTTTCCTCTATCTTGCTTTAAGAAGATGCACAGCACCTGAAGAGAAAGTGAATACTGCCTTCTGTCCCTCTGAAAAAAAATTGATTTTTTACTTTGCATCACCCAAGGTCAGCGCAAAGAACAAGCCGGGGGGATCTTATCCCCTGACAAGTACAGACCTTCCTCTCAGTCTATTTACTGGAAAGAAAAGAACCACAAATGAAGTTGACAAATAAATTCTGTTGTAAGACATTTGTGTTAGAGCTTTTTAGTCCATCTGTACCTGCCTATCCTTTGTTTTCAGACCACAGTCATGTTTTTGCTGGTATAAAGGGAGGACCCTGGACCAGGAGTATAAAACAAAAGGGGTTTTATTTACAAAAAAAAAAAAAAAAACATAAAATCCCAAAATCTAGAAACAAAAAATGCCACAGAGTCCAAACACAAAAGTCCTTAAATACCTAAGTCCAAAAAACACAAAAATACCAACTTAACTGAAACTTCCGGGACGACAACGAGAGGGGAACAGGCAGAACGGCGAGACATGTAACATAGACTAAAGACTAATGGACCCACGCAGGCAAGAGAGAAGACAAGACTTAAATACACAGAGGAACAGACGAGAAGCAGGTGCAGGGAATCAAGGTAACAAGAGGGAGGAAGCAAAGCAGAAAACAATGAAGACAAGACAGACCTTTCAAAGTAAAACAGGAACCACTAAAGACAGGGAGAGACGCCAACTTGACAGACACAGACACACACAGGGCTGACATGGCAACCAGGACATGACACACATATGTCTCATAACTCCAGACCAACAATTCTGTTGACTGTTATTTCATACTGGAGCTTTGGTGAAAAGCTTGAATGCAAAAATGAGGTTGCATTAAAAAAAACAAAACAAAACAAAAAAACAAAAACAACGTAAACGTTACTAATTAAATGGTGGTTTTATTATCACTTGGACACATACAGCAGTGTTATTACAGTAGGCAGGGGATTTTTATTTTATTTTTTTATAACCAACTGCATTCTTTTATTTTCCCAGATTAAATGAAAACTGAACTCCTGGTGCACCGAGAAAAAAGATTCCAACAGTCCATTTCTCTCACTTTGTGAATTTCATGGTTTGGATTAAAGTTTGCTTGTCAACTGGGTTTTTATGTTTACAGCAAATCATCATATCTTAACTAATTCCTTAATCTATAATTGTCTAAAATGAAAGTTTAGAATTGAAGCGGTCGCTGTAATTTTAAACATAACTCGTATTTTTATTTTTTTTTTGTTATTTCTCTAATCCAAATAAGTAAATTTAAATTTAAAGAATTCATGTTTTTAAATATTTAATGGGAAAATGGATGGCTAAGCACTTGGACACAACGTGCCGTGAAGGGCAGAGGTATGCCTGTACATTTAATATATTTTGTTGAAACCAATTCGATGTTTTCCTCAACTTAACTATATAGTTTTGCTGCCAAAACCTAACCACACATTGACTGAAACAAGTCAACAATCACATGAACTTTAATTATTTCTTAACATTTTTCCTTGATGTCCTCGCAGCTAAAAAAAAAAAAGGGTTTTAACTTCCTCATTTCTATTCATGTGTAAGTCTGAATGCAAGAGTTTAAAGAGTTAAAGAGTTTTCCTCTTCAGCCAAGTGAATTGATTCTCTCATGGCAAACAGGCATGTATTTGCATATAATTAACTGTATTTTCAACTCTTCTTCTGCCCCTCGCTGCATGAATCGTGCTCGCTGTTTATCGCATGTGAATTATTTGCTGGCTGGAAAAAGAATGCAAGCAGAATTTAATTTTTAGTGGATTGTAAATGGTCTGTAATCAGATCAGTAATGATCCACACTACTTGTCGTGATTATACTGCAAAAGAAGTGGAGCCAGAGTGCCATGTACAAGAATTTGAAAAAAAAAAAAAGAGCATAATTAGAAATTTAAATACAATGTGTGGAAAAATGTTTCATACAGTCACAACAGACCCTTCAGTTTGCCGTGTGGCTCTTCATTTTATAATATTGTTAAAGAAAAAAAAGAAGGTGAACCCAAATGCCTCAACTTTCGCTTTAAAGCTGTGAAGTCATAATCCAAACTACAGACCAATAGATAAATAACAGTCATCAATCAAGGAACTTTTAAATGTCAGATTTGTGAATTGAAGGGCTTTGTTCAACATTTAGAAAAATCAACGAACCAGCTACATGCTGCTCTATAGATTCAATATACAGTTACTTCCATCATCCATTGAGGTAATTCTACTGGGGTATCTTTGCAATATCAATACAATCTTTTCATCTAACTCTTGTTAAGAAAGCACACAAGTTTACTTTCCTAAATGTCAAGCTTTTCCTCCACAGACTAACGATCAATGAATGTTTTCAACTGGCCTGTTTAGGTTTTGTTTTTTCTTTCTCTCTAGAATACGGCAAAATCTTATTTCCAGGGAGCATAACTCAGTGGGAAGCTTCAGTGGAAAAAGTATAGTTTTTATCATTCACAAATCAAATAATGCCCATTAACAAAACAACAAAGTCATCAGTTTGCAAACTACACAGTCCGTTTGTCATAGAGTCAGTACAATATCCTCCTGCTGCCACCATGATGGCTGTCAGACACCGTGTTGCTCTGAGTCATTTAATCTAATTGCAGTATAATGTTACTGATACTGCTAAAGCATATGGGAAGTGAGCCTAGAGGGAAAGGGGCGTACATAATAAGTTGACTGCCGGCGCTGTGGGCAGTCAGAATCACATGAAGAAACTCGGTCAGAGCGGTTGAAAGGATGTAACTTCAGGAATGGTGTGTCTATGATTTGTCGACTGCACAAACAAGATGGATGAAAATGCCCCAGGCTGAAATTTTTTTGCTCTATCTGTTGTCATAACTTTTCCGCTGATAAGCACTGGCGCACACTGTGTCCATACAGGGAGATGTCAGAGCATGAAACAAGATAACGTGCACTTGGAAAATGCAACCACATGGATCCATGCGTGAAAATGAATTTTGGGTGAGATGAGTTATTTTTGCTGTAAAAGAGGAAAAAAAAGAGGGGCAAATAAGAAGTAGAATAAGAGATGGGAAGTGTGTTATGACAAACCAGCATTTACAGACGAGGGCTCTTTCTCTAGGAGAAAGATATCAAAGTATCCTGGTATCGATTCCTCGGAGCAAGGATCAATACGAAGCCATTGCACCTTAGTATTGTTGCTCAGCGGCCTGGCTTCCTCTGCAACGGCTGATCATGACATCAAAACCGATGGCTGGGAGTGGATGCAGGTGCACTTACAAGCCGGTGTGGATTTAAATGACGGCTGTTGAGCAGTTTCTGCAGGTTTCTGTGCATGCCAGCATACATATGAGCAGGGATGGGAATTGATAACATTCCATTCCATTATCGATACAGTTTAACGATTCAATTATTTATCAATTCTACTTTGAGGGAAAAGGAGAACAATTATTAGCATCAATTTTTTTTACTTAGAAGTCACGACCTTACAAACTCAACAGCGAGGTCAAAAGAGGCCCAAAGCCTGAATAACGTGTTAACTGTTGTAATATGTAACTGTGCAAATACACAAGAATGTGTAACATTTTACTAACAGATTTTTCCTAATAGAAATTTAAAAAATATCTCTTTTAAAAGGATATATGAGCTCACTAAGCACTCAAAATAATAATAAAGAAAGATAAATACTATCAAATACAACGGAACAGATCATAGTTCAAATCTGCAAATACTATGAAGAATTAACAATTCTTTTGCAGAAAAATAATCATGTCTTCCAGCCTCTGAACCAGCCAGACTCTCTCTCCTGTCACGGTCATCTTCTAAATGTAATGCAGAAGGCATTCGTTTAATAGCATAGCGTTAATGTTATAGCGTGTTTTACAAAGAAGCACATAGGCAGCGGGATAGCTACTAACCAGAGTTACCAGAGGTGATCTTAGCTTGGCTACTGCTGCTGGGTTGAGATCCATCAGTCCGAAGCGTCAAAAACACGACTCGCATATTGTGTGCGCAAATGTTTCTGCATGTTAGTCGTGTTCCCTCCCGACGCTGTTATCTCCACTTTACAATGACTGCTAGTTGCCATCTTTCTTTGGTGAAGTGAAGCCAAACTTTGGAGCGTTTGAACCTGGTGGGCGCCATTGTTGTTTACAACTGCAATTCGCGTGCTAAACCGACGTAACTTTATCACGTAAGTGCTTTCTGGAATTGACTGTGCGTAACTTGCATAAATTACATGAGATTCATGCTGGTTGGAATCGATAAGAGAATCGCTGGATAAACTGGCAAACAATACCATGGAATTGAAACACACGGAACCGGTTCTCTACAGGAACCGGTTCTCTACAGGAACCGGTTCTCTACAGGAACCGGTTCTCGATTCCCAACCCTACTGATGAGCATTGGAGGTTGTGTCTTTGTGTGTTTGCATGTTAGCTGAAGAGCAACCTGACAGGTCCTGTAATAGTGACAGGATGCAGGCGGCTCCCATGAGGCCTTGTACACTGACAGGAGCTGGCCAGGAAAAAGAACAGCTGCTGATGGACTTCCAGTACAAAGACATCTCCTTCTCCCCTCTGCCTCCAGTTCTCTCTGAATATAATAATCTTACTTCTTTTCAACGAAGATCCACAAATACGCACACACATGCCATGAAATGAGAAGAGGAGGAAAGAAGAAAGCTGGTTTTCCACGACTCATCTCATTATCCAAAATGATTTGGCTGCGACTGAACACACCATACTTGACCAGCTTCTGCTACTTTTCCAACAATCTTTCTAGCCTTCATTTTTATCTTTGGATTTACCCAGAATGCTGCCATCTGCCCTGACTTATTTGTGGCTCCAGCCCCTTCACTACACAAGTAGATATAGATCATGGGGGGCTCGATGTTGGAACTAGATGGTAATATCAGTTTACAGTTTACAGTTGTGTAAACTGTATTGTATCCGTATACATAAATCAGTGATTGTATAAAACAACTGAAGAGCAGTTGACTTTCATGCAAGTGAACTTGACTTCTGGTAGTTACAGACTCTTGCCTTTTTATGAACTATAGTGTATGGGTAATATCTGACAACATATTAGCCTTTGGTAATACCCCATAACCCTCCTCTGACCTTAAACATACTTGAGAAATGAATAAAAACAAGAAAGAATAATTAGCCTGCATGACTCTGCATTAAGAAGAATCTAATAATTCTATATTACAGAATTACAGACCTATACTTCAACTCACTTATAAAACTTTTAAAGGCCAAGCTCCATTTGATCTTAAGGTCTACACAGTTACATTTAATAGCAGTACAGCACTTTGCTCTAAGACTGGAGTTACTTGCAGTTCCTTGAGTTTCCCAAAGTAGAGCGGGAGGCAAAGCCTTCAGTTATCAGGAACCAGCTCCCAGTTTGAGTTCAGGGCACAAACACCCCTTTACCTTTAGGATTAGTCATAAAAAATGACTGGACTTACAGTCTGTTGAACTTGTTTGCTTTCTTGTAAAGTACCTGGATGACTTTTTTTTTTTTTTTCGTGAACTGGTATTAAACTGAATTGAATGGAATTTGGAACAAGGTAATTTTTCCTTGTAAAATCATTTAGTATTTAAATATTTCATAGTAATAAACATGGAAATGATATATTATTTGCCAACTGGTGCATGAAATAAATCATTCCCTCAAGACAGCTATTATTTATATATTAATTAGGGCTGGGCAACAATTAAAAATTTTAATCACGATTAATCGCATGATTTCCCTGATTAATCACGATTAATCGCATTGTATACGCAAAATCAAATAATGAATTCAAAAGTAGTGTAAAATGCACTTTTATTAAAATGTTGTGCTGCCATATGAACTAAAGTGCCATGACAACATTGTTGACATTGGCACTTGTCAGTAACACATATTTAGTGTAAATCTCATCTTAAACAATGTAAAATAAAATAAAGCTTATTGCCACTGCCAGGGCACTAATGTCCTGTTTTTATAGAAAAAAAAAAAAAGTCTACAAACAAAATCCAACAAAATGATTGTGTCTCAGCACAATCAGAACATTAAAACAGGTAATTTCTGAGGTAACAGCACAAACTTTTAACGAGGAGTTCAACTTGTCAAATAACCTACAAATAACCTTGTTTCTGTTGAATCCTCCGTCTGGGAGAACTTTAAAATGAAAATGTCCATGTTTAAGTTCAGTAACTTTACCAATCTGTGTATCATTCATTCTTTCCATTTTCAATTGTCAATCAAAAATTAAAAAAATAATTAAAAAGTGACATTTTATTACGTTTTTCATTTTTTAATCTAACACAAAAAACGCAAAAAAATGCCTGTTTTTTTTCTATATTTTAATTTTAGACTTGGATCAAAAATACCAAATGAAAAAACGGGCCACAGAACTGAATTGGTTTTATAATTGAGGACTGGACTTTCTGTTGTCATTACACATCTGTGCCACTAGATGGAGCTGCACTGAAGTAACCAGCTAGAGAACAGCAGGACAGTGAACACATGGAGCAGATCTGATGGAACATGGAGGAATGACGACAAAGTTTTGTTGCAGTCCAGAATTTTATTTTTTTTTTCAGACAGAATTGGTAATTGCTACCTGAGTAGCTACCCAAACTGTAAATTTCACGGATTTTTACCGTTCTCCATGTCTGTTTTAGTTTTACCGCATGTTTACCTGCAACTTGTCTTCCAGTTCCGCAGCAGCCGGTAACAGACTTTTCTAAACAAAAGCATGTGAGCAACATGCGTTAACGCGCAATAAAACAATTGTCTGCGTTAATAAGTTAATGAGTTAATGAGATAATAACGCATTAACTTGCCCAGCCCTAATATTAATGTTATTTCATTATATTTTAACGCAGGGCTGAATGGTTTGAATGGTTAGTCAGTCAATACTGTTGGTAGCTTTTAGTTTCTGGACTAAAACATAATGTTGGAATTAGCTCTGATGTGCAGTGACTGACAGAGGTTAGTACATCATCTCAGTGATAAAGAAATAAATAAAAAATAATACATTTTGAAAAATCCTTGCAATGTATTGTCATTACATAAAAAAGCTATAGTGTGAGAAATTGTCTTTGAGTGATTTCATCTCAATTATGACTTCAGCCACGGAACCTTTTTTTTTTTTTTTTCTGTCTCAAGATGGCGGCGCGCACGGGTGCAGCGGCTCTTAGCTCTCCAGCTCGGTGTATTGTTTTTCTATTTCTTTCGTGTTTACTTTTGGAGTTTTGCAGATCTACCTTCGCATACAGTCGCCACAACCTCAATGACCTCGGTCTGAGGTGCAGTCTGTCCGTTACTTGTGATTGACATTGCCAGCTCTCGCTACCTCAGTAGAGCTGCCAGCATCATCAGGGATGCATCCCACCCCGGCAACCACCTGATTGACCTGCTACCCTCAGGCAGGCGGTACAGGTCACACAAAACCCGCACAAACAGACTCAGAGACAGTTTCTTTCCGCAAGCCATCACTGCAATGAACAATTACAAATGATCAATACTGAACTGCACTACTACTGCACTATTTTATTTTACTATGGGACTTATGTGCAATAAGATTCATCCACTCATTTCAAGTGAATGTCTACTGAACAGTTTTTGAATGTACATATATTTACATAGAACCTGCCACTTTTTATATCTTATATTTTATATATTTTATATCTTATTCCTATTTTATTTTATTCTACACAAAGGCACCGGGGAGTTGCACTCAAATTTCGTTGTATGCAATACAATGACAATAAAGGCGATTCTGATTCTGATTCTGATTCTAATCCACTTATGAAGCACAATATATCTTTGTTGTTACCCTTTATAGCAGCTTTATTAATTTTCACAATCTGTAAAAAGCACATACATCCATAAAACAGGTTCTCTGTGCTGAAACAACCACAATCCTGTAGTTGACTAAAGCTAACTGAAATGATAAAGTCAACCCAGTAGAGACTATGCTCCCAGAAGTCTTTGCTGCATTATAACAGCACAGCATGTAGACTTTCTGAATGAACTCTCTTCCTCGGAAGTGAAGCCTCTTAATTGGGAGCCACCTGGGCTTTTTTTTTTCTTTTTTTAAAAACTAAAATCTATCATTTAAGAAAAAAAACTTGTTGCTTGAGTATCTGCTGTGTTCACCAAGACGAGTCAAATGTCAACGACATGACGCAGTCAGGGATCCTGGAAACTACTGACGCTTGAGATTTTTTTTTTCTTATAGCAGTTCAAACGTCATAAGTGTGATAGAACTACAGAGAAAAACACTTTAGAAAACAATAAAGAGCTGAACTCATCATCCAGACTACTCTGACAGACTGACGCGTCCACTCTTATACATAAATTAAGCTTTAAATGACGACAATCAGATTGATGAAACTGTATTGTCACTGAAAGTTACCTCATCTGACAGGAAGGTGCCTGTAAATCCCAACATAGCTGGTAAACATTCCTTTCAATCAGGGGTGTCAGACTTATTTCCACTGAGAGCCACATCAGCATCATGTGGCTCTGGAAGGGCCAGATTGACAGCATGAATGTAACAAAATGCAATGTAAATCAAAATAAATTAAACTACACGCTAATATATTGTTAAATAACGGCTTCTGTATTTATTATGTATTAAAGTTTCAAATATTTAACTCATTATTATATTAAACTCAGGGTTTGTAGTTGTAAACCCACAGGTTTACAACACAGGTGATGTTTAAATGGTCCGTTGCCATGGTAACGGACTGAGAATCCATTACCTTGGTTTCAGAAGCGGAAGCGATTCTTTTTTTCGTTTTCTCGTGGGCTTAATTTAGCATACTTAGCTCCGTGTTTGCTGACAAAATGCCGACTGACACCGCCTCATAACACAAAAGACATACTGTTTTTTCACCTTGAGGTACAAACTTGTATTCGTTTTCCCATCGTTCATGAAGCTGCCTTCCTTTTGCATCATTTTTTTTTTCTACACATTGGGGTTAGTTTGTTGAGGTTTTTCTTAAATCCATCAGTTCTGAAAATCATATTGATGTCTCATTAATGGTGAGATACCGTTATCGCTGTGTGTAACAACGAAATGCATTGTGGGAGATGCAGTATATTGTTAATATGCACTTTAAAGCGGCGTCAGCTTATATTAAGTCTTATAATATTGGTTTAATATGTAAGCCAATAATGCCCAAGCTCTCAGGGCCCACATAAAATGACGTGGCGGGCCACATTTGGCCTGCGGGCCTTGTGTTTGACACGTGCTTTAAACCATCAATATGCACTCATAATGGTTTGAGCTAATAGTGAGCCTCAAAGATAGGAGGTGTCTAGTTAGAGGAAGAAAATGTCTCCAACTGGTTTCTCATAACCAGTGTTTGATGTTTCCCATGAGGTTACAGTATAATATCAACAATATCTCTCATCAGGAACGCTTATGTTCGGGCATGTCTGCCTGTCCAGTCTACCAACTATAGCACCTGTAAAAACTTGCTGCCAAGTACACACAATCCCAATCTGAATCCCTCATTCTGTGATTCACACTTCAGTCATCTATTGCATTATATATTTCTTCTTGGTCTTTGTTTCAGCTCCAAGTTGGAGTTTTCCCAGTCGCTTTTGGAAGGCCAGCTTTGATATTTGGATCACTTATGGATTTGACTGCACATTTGGATCATGTTGGGTGTTATTGTGTCTCTGATTTCACATAAATAAACTGGATCCAAAAGAGAAAACTGAAGCCTTGAATATAAAATCAGTGTTTAAAAAAAAGAGACATTGCTTGTTTTCCCTCAGTGTTGTATTTACCATTGCTCAAGATGAAAACAGATCTGTGAATGCAGAATTATTATTTTTCTTTTAATTAAAAAATGATTGAATAAAGAAGGGTATATTCTTCCACATGAGGGCTTTAAAGGCAGCAGTGGATACAAATGTAGATGCCTCTAAATCAGGGGTGCCCAATCCTGGTCCTGGAGAGCCCCTATCCTGCAGGTTTTAGATGTTTCCCTGCTTTGGGACACCATGATTCAAGTGGCTGTCTCACCAACAGACTTGTGCAGACTTTGATGATAACCTGATAACGATCATTGATTAGAATCAGGTGTGTTGAAGCTGGGAAACCTCCAAAACATGTTGGATAGGGGCTCCCGAGGACCAGGATTGGGCACCCCTGCTCTAAATGATGTGCACGTAAACACAAACAGACACCCACCTATCCACCCAATTATGTGTATGCGAATATAAAATGATTATCATTATTGTGTTTCAATGCCATTGTCTATGGAGCCCCATTTGGGTCATAATTCAATGAATTAATGAGTCTATTATTATGAAATACAGGTGTTTATTATTATGAAATACGTATCCATTATTATGAAATACATGTTTATTATTATGAAATATTTCCCATTATTAGGAAAAAAATGTAAGTATTATGAAATATATTTTTATTATTATTTAATCTTAGTTTGATGCATAATAGTTTATTTCAAAATGTCTTTTTTTTATCTAAGAATGAGTTTTTACATAATTGCTTCCTGTAAACTGCCTGTAAACTGAGGTGCATTCACCTCAGTTTACGGTTAAAAGTTGACATCGACTAAGAAACATAGCGCGAAATGTAGGGAAAACTTGATTTTGACGGCATGGCGACAGGAGAAAGATCCTTTTCTGACTTACTCCGAGAGGTAGCCAATAGGCTCGATGTGAGTCCCCAACCAACTGCATGGAGAAGGATCAGCCAATGAGCATGCAGGTCAACCACTGGCCCCACCCACTGGCAAAATGTCATTATTATGTAAAAGCTAATTTTTATGAAAAAGGAAGCCATTATGTAAAAGCTCATTCTTATGAAAAATGAAGCCATTATGTAAAAGTTCATTCTTGTGAAAAAGGAAGCAATTATGTAAAAACTCATTCTTAGATAAAAAAGACATTCTGAAATAAACTATTATGCATTAAACTAAGATTAAATAATAAAAAAAATATATTTCATAATAATTACATTTTTTCCTTACGAATGGGAAATATTTCATAATAATACACATATATTTCATAATAATGTGAAATATTTCATAATAATAAACATGTATTTCATAATAATGGGAAGCATTTCATAATAATGGATACGTATTTCATAATAATAAACACCTGTATTTCATAATAATAGACTCATTTATTCATTGAATTATGACCCAAACGGGGCTCCATAATTGTCTGCCTGTCCTGTGTTACTTTGTACAGTCTTGAAAACTACAACATACCCCACATCTTATTTCTCCCCACAAAGCTGCTTCCTTCTCTCACTTTTCAGCTTCATAAAATGGGATACAGTTCCTTTTCATTTGTCCAACATCTTTTTCTCTGAAAATGTCTGAAAAGCAGTGTCCCATGGGGGCTGAGCTACAGCTCAAGCAGATGTGCTCTGCGTGCTGTAACATGGAGGAAGGCTCAGAAATGCTAATGACCACATTGAGCTGCTCTGTAGCAAGACGCTGGACTCTGTCGATTCTCCGTAAACAATTGGGTTCTGTTTTTACAAGAGTGAAAAGCTCCAGGCAGTTTAGTTTAGGTTCCTTTCAATACAGTTAGTTATGACCACTGAACTGATAGTGACGTGTTTCTGCCAGTGAGAAATCAATCAAGCTCATTGACACGTTGTGCAGTGTGTGACCCCTGTCACTGGGTTGTTTATTGTGGTTTGTGGAAAATTATATGATGATGTATGTAAATTAGCTGGTCTCTACTGGGCCCAAACCCATGCCTCTTCCACTCAACAGTCTATCTCCTATCTCTCATCCTAAACTTTTCCTCTGCACCTACTTTCTAGTTTTAAGTCCCCAGTCAGCCTTAAAACCTGCTCCCAAGAGCCACCCTCCCCCACCTCCCCCTACACAACAGGGTTACAGGGTTATTCCTGTGTTCACAGGTCTTAGAGAGCAAGTGGTGCATGTGTTTTTTTTCACATTGAGCGGAGGTAGCTCCGCTCGATGTTCAACCTCATCACAACACGACGCTCTTAATCAATTATTTTATTACTGAGCATAGTCTTGATTGTATGATTTTAACTAAAACCTGGTTTGGCAATAGTGACAGCACACCGGTTCTCATTGAGTCGACCCCTCCAAACTTCAACTCAATGAATGTTTTTACAGCAAACGGATATAAACAGGAAAGGAGGTGGTGTTGCTGCCATATTTACACTCGTTTCAGTGGAAACACTTAGTGAATTTGATTCATTTGAAGTTCTGTGTATTGCATTGAAAGGCTTTTCAAAATCTTATTGTCTACAGACGTCCAAGGTTCTCTACCCGTTTTTCAGCAGCGTCTGCGCTGCTTGCTGTTATCACAACAGGATTCAACCATTTTGGCATAGTTGGTGATTTTAACATTCATGCTGATAACCCCACAGACAAAACTGCTGGTGAATTCTGTTAGAAATGTTCGATCTGTTACAGTATATGAAAGAGGCCACACACAAACGAGGCCTTACGCTGGATTTGATCATTAGCATCTGCTGTAAATGATGTTGTCCTTTTAGAAAAGAACTGTCTTTTCTTTGAATAACTTTGAATGGAATAAAAACTTAAAACTATTTATGTTAATGCACCTGAAATAAGTAAAAAATATTGTCTGGCAAGTAGGGGTGAGTATTGGCAAGGACCTCGCAAAACGATATGTATCATGATACTTGGTTCACGATATGATATTATCACGATATCATGACATATTGTGATACCCAGTTAATATCAAAATTAAAAGTAGAGATGAAAAATCAAGTTGCTGTATATGTTCATCAGATGATATTGATCAATCAGAGGACAAATTGAGTCAAAACTATTTGCTTCAAAACAACCTATTTATTGTTTATTACTAGTGTTTTTGCACATTTAAGTAACCATTACAACATACTGACAGCATTGTAAAAAAAAAATAGATATTAGGAGCTGAAAAATCGATATTATATTGGGCGGCTGAAAATCGTGATATATTGCCAAATCGATTTTTTTCACACCCCTACTGGCCAGCAGAAAACACCATGAAGAAACAGCCACTTGTTGCAAATCAGAAGAGCGACTGCAGGAGTGGAAATGGAGAAAAAGCAATGTTCAAACTCACAATGAGATTTTTAAAGAAAACTTTAACAACTACAATACTGTTATAAAAAAAGGCAGGACAAGCCAACTTTTCCTGACATGATCAGCAGGAATATCAACAACAATCAGCCGCTTTTTGCCAGTTGAGAAACTAACCAACCCCCCAGCACACTTAGCTCCTGATTTCACATCTCAGAACAAGTGTAATGAGTTTGTATCTTTTTTTTAATGTAAAAATTAAAAACACAATTTCCATTAAAACATCTACACCAAACACTGGGCCTCTAAATACTGCAGTGAAGGTGATCAATTTCTTAAACGCAAACGGTCTTTTAGACGGATTTCAGTCTGTCTCAGATAAAATCAAAGAACTGAGACAACACTGATCAGGTCTTCAATGACATTTATCTGAACAATAATTCAGGTAAAACATCCGTTCTGGTGCTGTTGGAGTTCAGCCTTTCAGTGGACCATGAAATCTTTCCAGATACGACTGGAAAACTAGGTGGGGTTATCAGGTCCAGTTCTCAGTTGGTTCAGATCATATCTTGAAGGCAGGAACTTTGTTGTTTATGGGTGAGCATAAATCTGAACTTATTCCCATGACCTCCGGAGTCCTTCAAGGGTCAGTTCTTGAAACACTGATTCAACCTCTACTTGCTCCCAGTGGGTGAAATAATATACTGAAGGAAAAAAGAAACGCACCATTTTCGTTTTCTCAATTTTTCCAAAAATATTATAGACAGTGAAAAATTACAGACTACAATGAGTTTAGTACAATTTTGAAATTTTCAAAATGAAATCACTGTTTTCCTGGTTCCGGTTGATTGATTTTGGTCAGCAATAACAATTGTAGTTTTGTATAATCACCTATGTCTGGGTCATGAGTAAAACTCAGAGATGAATTGGACCTGTCCTCAATTGTGCACAACCATTCCCTATAAAAAGACACCAAAATGGATAAAAAGCACATTTGTTCACGATGCCACGACTACAGCAACCAGAGAGAGATCGTGCCATTGGCATGCTTCAAGCTGGAAGGAGCACACGGGCTGTAGCCAGGGTGTTTGGAGTCCATCACTCTACTGTTGTACGCCTTGCTGAGCGTTTCCAGACCACTGGATCCTCCAATGACCGTCCAAGATCTGGTCGACCACGTGTCACAACGGCCGCACAGGACCGAGCGAATCGGCTGTCACATCTCCGTGACAGGTTTTGACCAGCAACAAGAACTGCTGCTGAAACCATTAGGACCCATCAATTATCAGTGTCCTTGAGGCGAATGGTGGTCATGTTAATTACTGACAATCGAATCAAATAACTGTGTTTTTGTTTACTGTGATGCTTTGGTCATGTTATTGCTATTGAAACTGTCACAAGCATTGATTAATTGGGTCTGAATATCAGGGACAGCTATATGGTTGATGTGCACATGTAATATTTCCATTAAAAATAAGTAACCAAAAGAAAATGTGGTAAAAAAGCAGTGGTGCGTTTCTTTTTTCCTTGAGTGTACATGACAACAATGTTGCTATGCAGATGACAGTCAGGTTCAGGGGCGCCGCTGGGGATTTTGGGCCCCATGAAAAGAATCTTTACCGGGCCCCCCAACACAGCGGCGAAATTTGTTGATGCTATTTTTGATCATCATTAGGGGCCTCTCTGGGCCCCCCTCAATCATGGGCCCCTATAATCCGTATCCTTTACCTTCCCTTTTCGGCGCCCCAGGTCAGGTTTACTTCACTCATCCACTAAATGACTGGTCCATTGGACTCAGTCTGTCAGGGCTTGAAGCAAGTGAATAGCTGGATGCAATTAAGCTTCTTTCAATGAAATCAAGACAAGACAAAAATAACTTCATTGGGTAAGAAATTGAAAACAATAAAAACTGCTGGTCTTTCCAAAAAGATGACTAAACAGTTTCAGCTCATACTGCTGCCACAGTTCTGACCAGAACCAGAACCAGGGAAACTGAGCATGTCACTGTCACTGCTGTTCTGGGATCTTTAGCTACCAGTTTCTTACAGAATAAACTTTAACGTGTCGTTGTTAGTTTACAAATCAATGAACAATGTGGGGTCAGAATACATTTCTTATCTTCTTGTGAAATATTTAGCTACTATGCTGCACATAGATGGAATAAACTTCCTGTTGAGATTAAATATGCCCCACCTCTTGCCACTTTTAAAGTTAAACTAAAAACTTAGCTTTTTTCCCGTGTTCTTGTTTAGTCTAATTTTATGCGGCTCTTATAACTGAAACATATTTACTTTCTATTCTCAGCTTTGTTTTATTCCTTTTTTAAAATCTAGATCAGTTTTTTGTGATTTTATGCTGTTTTTATTCATTTATTTCTTTCTTTTCATCATCATGTATTCATCAAGCACTTTGAATAGCCTTCATGTATGAAATGTGCTGTACAAATAGATCTGCCTTGCCTAATAATAAAAACCCTAATTAAACAATGAGATGGGTAAACTCAACCATAGTGTGAAATCATTATCTCGAGCCAGACAGCAACCATATACAGAAATTACACAAGAAGACAGCTGCCATGAAGTTTTGAGAACAAAGTGCCAGAATTCTACATATCTGTGAAAGAGACAATGGTTAAAATAAACTTGAAAATGATAGCTCTTTTTGAGATTAACTCAAAACTTCTAATTGAAATTTTATATATGTCCTTGGTCATCCAAGCAACTCTCATTGAGCATATGACCAGTTTAGGAGCCACTACACCAAGAGTGAGTAGGTTTTAAAGTTTTATCATTTTGATTTGATGTGAAAACGCTTTGTATAAAAATATTTTATTTGACTCATAAAACACTTAAAAAACCAAAAGGTTAAAACAGAACATATAAGGTATCCCAGTGTAAACTTTTAGGATCCTGTTTATGTCTGTTTTTGTGAAAGAAAAAATAAAATAGGAAAGTTTAGTTTTTTTTCACTGACTAAGTAATGTCTTTAAAGGTATAACATTTCCAAGTAACCTATGGTCTTGTGTACACAACTAGACCTTTAAGACTATTAGCATTGACATAGAGGTACAAGCCTTGGTATCACTTGGTATCAAAACGAAATAGACGTCACAGTTGTCGCTCATTTCTACTCTTAAGCCAAAAAGAAAATTGTCAGACAGTAAAAACCCATTAGATCCCTTATTTATGTAAGTACCCATTAACATTTTCATTAATGCTAAAACATGCTCGTCACAGTTTAAACACAAATCAGTTCTACTCATGTTTCATAAATGAGGCCCAGTAACAAAAAAAATAATGTTCTACTTTTTTTTATTGCAAGAATACAACAAAATTATATACAAACAACATGGCTTACATGCAATAGTATAATTTTTCTAGGAACCTGTGCAAATACAGAAAAGGAAAATAGAGACTTAACAACAACAACAAAAAAAAAACAACTGTAAAATAAACAATAATGAACAAACGTTAGCTAGGGCTTATTTTGTAAATTATATTTTTCAATTAAACTAAAAAGTTTCATTGCTTTTTTGTTCTTCATTGACTTAAGGGCCTTGGTGAAATGCAGGAAATCATTATGAAAGGCATTAAAACTGGGTCTAATTTTCATATATTTACATTATATGTATAAAGAATTTATAGAGAATGACAATGTAATTAATTAGGAAACCACATTCCTTGTTGTTTATGACAAGACCATAAATAATGTCTTTTTGAGAAAAAGATTCAAGATGAATCTCATGAAGCCAGTCATGTACATCAGTCCAGAGTGATTCAGAAAACATACATTGATAAAATAAATGTTCTGAAGTTTCAATATTATCACAGAAAATTCAGTTATTAGTTTCAAACCAAATTATTGTTTTAGTAGTTGATTGGATGGATAAACACGTTTAAGGTTTTAAGGTTTTAAAATGCATTTCTTTTGCCTTTGGATTTATTGGAAATTTTAAGTATTCAGAGCGAAGCAAATAAATATCATGTTTAGAGAAGTTTTGTTTAATATAATTTTCTTTCGAATCTTTTTATTTGGGATTTTAATGTGCAACTTATCATTAGACTGAAGTGGTACAACGTGGGTCGCGTTTGAATGTGGGAGTTGTAATACATCTTAGCAATGTAGGGCGCTTGTAATGTGTAAAGGAGAACTACAAGTCCCAGACTCGTGAACGCGGAAGTGACGTAATAAAACACTGGTTGCTACGTACCGTTGGTTGTAGTAGAAATATGTCTCACGCTGGAAAAAAGAGAAAACTGGATAAAACCCGACAAGACAGGCTGTACTTCGATAGCTACTCCGATGTGACTATCCACGAGGAGATGATAGCGGATCACGTCCGAACCAGCACCTACCGAACGGCGATACTGAGGAACAGCGAGTCGATACGCGGGAAGGTGGTGCTGGACGTGGGGGCCGGAACCGGCGTCCTGAGCCTGTTCTGCGCTCAGGCGGGGGCCAGGAGGGTGTACGCCGTAGAGGCCTGCTCCATAGCCGAGCAGGCCGCGAAGATAGTCAGACACAACAACATGGAGGACCGGATCCAGGTCATCCGGGGAACCGTGGAGACGGTGGACCTGCCGGAGCAGGTGGAGGTGATCGTGAGCGAGTGGATGGGTTACGCGCTCCTGCACGAGTCCATGCTCAACTCAGTGCTGTACGCGCGCGACAAGTGGCTGAAGCCCGGCGGCGTGATCCTGCCGAGCAGAGCTGAGCTGTACATCGCGCCCGTGTGCGACCCGGTGGTGGAGGACCGGCTGTGCTTCTGGTACACGGTCAAGGACCAGTACGGGGTCGACATGTCCTGCATGGCCCAGTTCGCGCGAAAGTGCATCATGAACTCTGACATCATCGTGAACACCGTGACCGGGGAGGACGTGCTCTCCCACCCGGCCCGCTTCGCGGAGCTCGACCTGCACGCGGTCACCGTGGAGGAGCTGCGGCAGGTGAAAGGTGCGTTCAGGTGCCAGTCCTTCGGCTCGGCGGCGGTGAACGCGTTCTGTGTGTACTTCACGGTCTCTTTCCCGGGTCCGGACAAACCGCTTGTGCTCTCCACGTCGCCGTTCAACCCCGAGACTCACTGGAAGCAGGCGGTGCTGTACCTGGACTCTCCGGCCGAGGTGGTGCAGGACACGCCGGTGACCGGGGACGTCCGCATGTTTCCCTCTGAGGACAGCGCGAGACATATATGCATCCAGGTGGAGTACAGTATAGGAGAGCAGAAAAGACAGTCGAAGACTTTTAGCATCCCGGACTGGACCTCTGATAACTCATAGTTACAGCATCAGTGAAGTTGTTTCTGCATCCTGATGCTCCAGAATGATTTATTAACCTTCACTCATTACTGAAGCGTAGGATTGTTTAGACCCAACAGTTTCACACAGGCCTGGACAATATGAACAACATTTATTTTGGCAGATATGTTACAATTCCAATATTGATATAAATAATATGAGAACCACAGAGAAACTTCTGAAGAAGTCCAAAAAGGATGATCGTGTCCACAAACCTCTGTAAAGTGAAACTATTCATCCTATAAAACCTAATCATACAAAATGTGGTATTTTAGAAATGGAAATGGTAAGATTAAATAAATAAATGTTCAGATTTTATTCGAATTTACAACCGAGAAACACGATATTGTCACTGAACAAACTTCTTGGCATTGCCATAATAATAATAATAATAATAATAATAATAATAATGAATATCTAAATGTTAAAACCCTCTCCAGTCCTAGTTTCACATGAATCTAAACAGATTGAGAAACAATGAGAAATTTAGTTCATTTTATGGGCTGAAATCCTAGTTACTGGGGTTTAGTGACGACAGCGGTTGACAGTTTCGAGTTTGTGTTGTGATTATGCTTGTTTTTGCACCTAATAAACAGCTACGACAGGACATGGAAAATGCGTTCCTGTAGCACTTTCTTTCTGAACTTTAATGGACGTCAGCCAACCCACTGATGTGAGCTTTTCCTCTGCTGCCTTACTGCCAGTGCTTTACGCACGTTCAGGATATATTCTGGAATAAATATTTACTCATATTGTTGCAATTTTATATTTTTATTCTTAAGAGAATCTGAAAAGAAGCTCAACATCCACAAATAAAAAGTATTTTTTTTAATTAAATAATAGAAAAGTAATAGACAAAAAAAATGAACAACTTGTGATTTGGTCATTTATTTATTTATTTATTTATTTATTTAGTGTAGAGGGACATTGTATATGAATAAACATTTAAAATGTAAATATACCCAATTATAGCCAGAAGGCTAATTTGCATTGGCAGTCCCCCTGTAGGAATCAATAAAAAGCTACATACAACATTACACAACACACAGTATCAATAATATAAAACATAAACATAGTCTAGATCACACATTTGTAACAACAGAAGAAAGTCAGAATGGAACAAATAAAAACATGGAAAGTACATGAGGACATAAAAAGTGGGCTTGGGTAATTAATAATCCAGATAAAAAGCTGGAAGAATAGTTTGGCAGTTTTAGAATGATTAGGCCTGCTGAGAACTGACGTACATCAAGAACATTGAGTGAAAAAACATTGACAGTGAGGAAGACCATATGTTCAGTTAGATTTCTAGGTTCTGTGAGCAGCATGAGGCAGCTTTCCAGAAACCCTGAACATTCAACGCCATGCTGTGGGTGTATCTGGAATATTATCTGGACTGTAGTTAAAATGCTGCATTTAAAAAGAGTGTTTTCCAGATAACAGGTTTTATTACTTCTCGCCAGAGAGCTGGATACCTGTGTTTTTGTTTCCCAAATCACCGTGTGTGTTATTCACCATGGCAACACAGCATCCGAGCATTACCTGGTTTTATCCAGGTTATGTTGAACCTTAACCCGGGAGTATTCAAGGAAGAAGACTCCGTTGCTCACCAGGTTAAATAAACTCAATCACTTGGGTGATTGAATCACTTTTTGCTTCCAGAACGAGTTTGTTAATAAGCATGGAAACATACGTTCTCAACCTAACCTGGCAGGGCCTGGATCTGGTCACGGTACGTTCAGCATTTAAGTCCACGTTCATTAAAGCTACGAACAAAACGTCATTTCATTTTGAGTGTGTATAGAAATTATACAGAGGCACAAATAATGTAGATACTTTACACCGTGACAGGATGAGATGACCACAGACTGATGTTTCACCTCACCTTGACAGTTTTTTTTTTTGTTTGTTTTTTGGTGGAGCGCTACCGTTTCTTTTGTCAATATTTTGAATGTACTGAAGAATATTCTGCAGATTGACACTTCATATCACACAACTGAACTGCCCTGATGTCTATGCAAACATCCCATAAGGAATCACTTTCATTTGTTCATCACAAACCGAAATCAGAAGTATTTTACAATACTCTCATTGATATATATTAGAGCTGGGCAAGTTAACGCGTTATTATCGCGTTAACTCATTAATTCATTAACGCCAACATTTATTTTATCGTGCATTAACGCATGTTGCTCACATGCTTTTGTTTTGAAAAGTCTGTTACTGGCTGCTGCAGAACAGGAGGACAGTAAACATAAGGAAAAGCTAAAACAGACATGGAGAACGGTAAAAATCCGTGAAATTTACAGTTTGGGTAGTAACTCTGGTAGAAATATTAACTATTCTATCTGAAAAGGAAATTCTGGACTTTAACAAAACTTTGGCTCATTCCTCCATGTTCTATCAGATCTGCTCCATGTGTTCACTGTCCTGTTGTTCTCTAGCTGGTTACTTCAGTGCGGCTCCATCTAGTGGTACAGATGTGTAATGACAACAGAAAGTCCAGTCCTCCATTATAAAACAAATTCAGTTCTGTGGCCCGTTTTTTCATTTCGTATTTTTGATCCAAGTCTAAAATTGAAATATAAAAGAAACAGGCATTTTTTTCATTTTTTGGTGTTAGATTAAAAAACGAAAAATGTAATAAAATGTCACTTTTTAATTTATTTTTATTTTTGATTGACAATTGAAAATGGAAAGAATGAATGATACACGGATTGGTAAAGTTACTGAACTTTACCATGGACATTTTCATTTTAAAGTTCTCCCAGACGGAGGATTCAACAGAAACAAGGTTATTTGTAACAACTGCCAAGTTGAACTCCCCGTTAAAAGTTTCTGCTGTTACCTCAGAAATTACCTGTTTTAATGTTCTGATTGTGCTGAGCCACAATCATTTTGTTGGATTTTGTTTGTAGACTTTTTTTTATTTTTTATAAAAACAGGATGACATTAATGCCCTGGCAGTGGCAATAAGCTTTATTTTATTTTACATTTTTTAATATGAGATTTACACTAAATATGAGTTACTGACAAGTGCTGATGTTAAAAGTGTTTGAACAACAAATGTTATGACAGTTTAGTTCATATGGCAGCAGAACATTTCAATAAAAGTGCATTTTACACTACTTTTCATTATTTGATTTTGTGTATACAATGCGATTAATTGCGATTAAAAATTGTAATCGTTGCCCAGCCCTAATATATATATATGTATATATATATATATATATATATATATATATATATATATATATATATATATATACATCCAGAGGTTAAATTGGACCGGGGCTGTCCGGGGCTGAGCCCCGCCACATAAGCTGTGACCGGATGGCATATGATCACGCACACATCAAAAGCAACAAACCCTTTTCACGATTTTCAGTTTTGGATAATTAAATATTGTTTTATTAATCAATAAACCCATCCCCATGACTTTTATGAGATAGATCATAGTTTTTCTGATAACAAGACGACCTGTCAAAGCTATTTAGAACAGAACCTGCGATCAGAGATTCTGGTTTCTGGAACACTGTGTGGGTTGCCAGTTCTGCTTTTTATAAGGGACTTTGGGGGTTCTTTTTTTTTTTTTTTGTGAGCTCGCTTTAAAAAAAAAAAATCAGAAGTCGTGGTTTGCGGGTTTTGGGGCTTGTATTTCAGTGTTGTGACTTGTTTATAATTTTCCGTGTACACCGTCTCCTCTTTTACCTGCATACGTTGATCCATCAATGATGCACCAGGCACACAGCGCAGATCTGGCAACCCGAGGCAGAGAAAGTCAGAGGCAGCCTTTTTCATAAACTATTTTTGTTGACATTGCTGAACTTCACCTTTACGGACGATCTGTCTCTGACATTGGCCATTATAAAATACGTTTTATATTCGTTGATTTTTTTGGTCCTTAGTCGCTTGTTTGGGGCTTGTTTTCAAGGTCCAGGTAGCTTATTTGTCTGGCAACAATTCCCTCCTCAATAGGCTCCGTTCTTCTCAGTGGTAGTTGAGACTGTCTACTATAAATTCGGTTGACACGGAGTAGAGCGAGTAGAGGCAGACAGACAAGCTACGTGACATTGAAAAGAGGTGCTTGAACGAACTGTCTGTGCATCTGGCGAGTTCAGTTTCCATAGTAACCAGTTATGGACAGAAATTATCCAGGGGAAGGGGGAGATGTCAGTTAAAGTTAGCTACTGAGATTGACCAAAAGTTGAGCCTGATGTTGCCTCAAGTTAGCTACCTTTGGCAAACATCAACAAAACACATCTTGTGCTCTAGCTATAATTAACTGTCGATACAGTCAATTTCACTTTTATACAAGAAGGTTAATAAATTGTTTTGTTGTCTTGGATTTTTAGAGATCAGCAGCTAAAGATTAAAAATGAGGAAAGCAAAGAGGAGGAAGCTTACAGATTTCCTCAAAAGATGGGCAGCAAACAACATTTTTGTTAAAATGTTAATTTAAGGTAGTGTACTGGTAGCCTGGTTAACACCAGACCAGATCACCCTCCTATTCTAAATCCTGTAAGGGAGTGTGGTTTGCCTAAACCATAGACAATTAATGCATTTTCATTCACAAGTGACAAGATTTAATATGATCTTGCTCAACCTACATCTGTAAAGTCAGCTAACAACTTATTAAAATGCACCAGAATTCAGAAAATAACATGTATGATAATAAAAAGCTTCTGGGGGAGGACCCCCAAACCCCCCACTAATCATTTCCTTCAAACCAATGTACAACAACCTGTACAATCTGTTACACTGGCCAACCAATCTACATTCAAACTGCCATAATGTGTGTGTGTGTGTGTGTGTGTGTGGGGGGGGGGGTGCACTACAAGACACACATAGGCCTACAACACACAGATAAGGTGTATATCTCTGTGCAATATGATATGATTATCAAATTAGAGGGTTATTTTCCAAAAGGTATATTGGGGCAGGGCGGCGGGGGCAGGGGGAGTACGAGGCAAAGCCCCCACATAACCAATCCCAATTTAACCCCAACAAACTCAACATTGTAAAGCACAACATAGCACAACATTGTAAAAATGCTGATGACAGTTTAGCAGTTACGGTCAAAAGAAGCTGCAGTTTAACTGAAGCCTGTGATCATAAGTGTCATGTCCAAAAAAAGAAAGTGTTCATTTATTACCTCCGTCAAGGAGGTTTTGTTTTTTTCTTGTATTTTCTGTTTTTCTTCATGTTGAATATTGTTCCTGGCTGGTGGAACCGAGGACAAGATCCTTGTTAAACCTTTATGTAACAGACTGGTGTTGGCTACATCTTAAATTACTAATCTTTAGGGCTGTCCCGATCCCGATCCCCTGATCGGATCGGCCTTCGATCTTAAAAATTTAAGGTGGATCGGATCAGCCGATCAACCTTATTTTAACACACCGATCTTTTTTTCATTATTTTTTTTCTCAAAAAGTGATCCTGATTAACACAAATCAATAAAGTAATCATATTACACAAACAAAAATACTTTTTTAAACTATATACATTTAATAATTTGCACTGAAATGAGGTTTCCCAGCAGAGCTGTCTTGTATCCACCTTAAAAGTTTTAAGACCGGCGGCGTCAGGCTAAACTTTAGCAAAAATGTCAGCAGTGTGGCAGCACTATAAAATTACAAAGACCGACACTTCGACTGCGACTCGAAATGTGTGGAAGGCTGATATATCATGAGGGGTAAGTAAGAAGAGAGTTTACAACACCACCAATTTAATCAGACACTTAAAAAAGCACCAGCACAAGCACGCAGCCTTCTGTCAGGCGTCGGCACCAGCTTCAAAGCTGCTGCCGACGGCACCAGCTTCGGCAGCAAACGCTCTGTGAAACTTTTAAAAGAAAGGACAAATTCCCGAAAGACTCGGAGAAATACAGAAAAATTACCCAGCTAATCGCGGAATGTATTACCGAGGACGACCAGCCCATTTACAAGGCATTTAACCGGCTCATTAATTACC
This sequence comes from Hirundichthys speculiger, assembly GCA_018398805.1. NCBI lineage: Eukaryota > Metazoa > Chordata > Actinopteri > Beloniformes > Exocoetidae > Hirundichthys > Hirundichthys speculiger. Next base: position 2,126,353 of record JAGFBZ010000110.1, read on the forward strand.
CCGAGCCTCGTTCCCATCATTACATGCACGACAAAGGACACAAAGGTGCGCGAACATGTGCAGCGGGTCTCGAAGAAGTTAAGTTAATATTTTATGATATTTTTTCTGATGTGATTTCATTGATTCATTGTTTTGCTAGTGTTTTCATTGCCTTAAACTGCTAGCCAAGTTCACCTGCTGCTATTTAAATGGAAGTGCTATGTTCTTTAGTACTGAGACTGTTGAACAGTCACTGTTCTGTAACTAAATGTGTTTTATAATAATTCTCCCAAACAAAAAGAAAGAAAGAAGAGTGTTTAAATAAGTTATTGTTTTTTTATGAGATGATAAAAGCTATTAATCTCAGCTTGGATGCAGGCCTATTTATTAATGTACACAGGAAATAAAATGCATGGGAAATTAAACTCTGTTTGCCCACTCAAAAAAAGTGAAATCGGATCGGGAAAAATCGGAAATCGGCCAGTCATCAAAATTAAAAGATTGGAATCGGATCGGGACCCAAAAAACGTGATCGGGACATCCCTACTAATCTTCCTCTGCGCTCCTTTTGTCCATGTTTACTTATTTGAGAAAAAGAAAGAAAGAAAAAGACTGAGTAGCACATGTCCAGCATACACTGCCCCTCCTTTTCTTTTATTCCATAGAGTCTTGTTAGTGTGGCAATGTTTTCTTGATTTTAATCACGCTGCAGTAATAGATGTTTATAGATTCTCCAGAACGTTAGCCGGCATCATAAACCTTTCCTTTTATGACCCAAAAATGATGGTTATTTGTTTTAGTGTCTTCAGAGCAACCGACTCTAATTGTGGGATTTTATAACAACATCGGGTCAACGGGAAGAAATGAATAAAAGCTGGATCACATTTTAAACAACAACTATAAAATGTTTATTTCTTGATATTTGAACTCTGTACAGCACATCCTCACATACAGTATTTTCCCCTCTGAGCCATCATTCAACGGGGTTTGATTTCCAGGTTCTGAAGTCGGATCCGCCTCTGGGTGTCAACCCGCTGTCGCTGAGACACTTCTCTAATTCACTTAGTTGTTTTTAGGATGGTGTAATCCAACATAATCTATTCTGAACATGCTCTTCCAACAGCCTGAGAACGCTGGATGAGGACTTAACAACCATCATGTGCTGCTTTGGCTCCTCAGTCTGTAAAACTGCGCTTGTTTTTTTTTCTCTTTTTTTTCAGCAGACTATTCAGAGCTTACAATGACAAATTATAGTTTGATTAGATTTCAAAACAGTTTCATCCTTGTTTAACCGTTAAGACATAAGTGGAATCAACTAGGCCTGGGCCAAAAAAATCGATTTTTATATTAATCGCAATTTTTTTCTAGGGATTTTCAAAAATTGATTCTCGTACAAGAATCGATTTTTATTTATTTAATGGTGGGTAAAGAGTTTGGGTGGCTCTGTGGAAATACTCCGCCAGTCTCTTTTGTCATCTACACTTCCGGAAATAGAAGCACGTGTGTCACTATAGTAACCAAATTGCAGGCAAATTCACGTGACAAAATGGCGGAGTGCAGCGAGCTGAGTACTTTCACAGAGCCTGAACTATTTCCCCCACCGCCCCACTTCAAATCAAACGTATGGACTGTAATTGGTTTTTATAAAAGCATGGGGCAGGAGAGCTCGATATGAGGAGAGCCATATGTAAGCTTTGTCACAGTCAAATCTCTTACTGTGGTAACACCACAAACATGACGGCGCACATCCTTCACCGCCACCCAGAGAAAACAAACGATGTGAGGAAAGTTAAACAGCGGCCATTGGCACTGGCAGTGCAGCAGACATTAGATTCAACTCTCCACAAACTCCCAGCTGGATCAGACAAGGCGTCCAGGGGAACTACAGTAGAGGTCTTTAAAACAACCCGAAAACCAGAGGTTCCGACCCGACCAGAATCGGGTCTCGGGTCCATTCAAAAGACGTGACTCCGGGTTCGGGTCAGAATCTGTACAGTTAGTCTCGGGTCCGGTTAGTGCTCTCTGACAGGCTGGGTCCACGTTTACTCCAGAGAGGTAAAGATATTGGCAGTGGCAGCCAATGTCAGGACTTGGGGCAGTTTAATTAAATATTCATTAACGTGGCATGTTTGTCATGAAACAGTCGTGTTGCCATAGCGTGTTATTAGCAGTTTGCCCGGCAGCTGTAAAGCACAACGGATCACCAACATGACAACGCTGGATGAGAGAACATATTCATGATGCGTCCTGACCGGTGTAGGCTGTTAGCATTAGCAGTTGCTACCAATAGCAATCGCAGAAAATAACGATGTGGATTTATTGTCGTTTCCATCACGTAGCCTATGTAGTAACTGAACCGGGTAAAAGAAGACAACTTTAGGGAAGAAAATCAAGTTTTATTCAACGCTAGACAACTTTAACATGAGCAACTATGGGCTGGATTGTCTCGGTTCTATTCAGGTTACTCAGTTCAGTTTGTGGTCGGAAACTAAAGACTCGGGTCGGGTCGGTTCCGAGTCCAAATATTGCGGGTCCATTCGGGTTCGGACTCCCGATCTTATGATAATAGCTCAGGTTGGGTTGGTTTCAGGTCGAATTTTCAAGATCTCAAAACTACAGCAATTGCGCATTTTTTTAAATTGTAGGAGCCATGAATGTGTTAAGATGTATTTTGTAGGTGTATGATGGTTTAAATTTGAATAATGGTGTTTGTTATGTTTATGATATTATTTAGGTTTGTTGTGATCACATGGAAGAGGGAAGTAGGTCAAATGGATATGGGCGGGGATACGTTAATATTGGCACCTGCTCACCTGTGTGGCCAGAGAGACAGGGAGAGGGTGAGCAGGGTCGCCGTATTTTTTGTTGACCGCTATTTTCCTTTGATCACTGTGATTACTTTGATTATGAGTTTGTGCACGGTATCATAAGTTGATCGTTCTTTTTCGTTAATAAAAGGTTAAATATATTTTTTCGTATCTCAGTGATTTTTCTGTTAAGCGCGTCAGACAAGGGAAAGGCCCGGCTTCAGCCTCTCAGCGACTCTTTTGTTTGGTGAAGTCGCTACATTTTTGTCAACAAAAAAAGGCAATAAAAGGAAACATCATCGGGCAGCGTAACGGATCAAAGGATCAAGAGGAAAAAAAGAGGAAGTTGATTAAATCCAACAACCATCGGACATAAAGTATGGAGGTAGGCGCTGGCTGTTAAACAGATTTGGAGCCGCTGGCAAAGCGAACTACAGCCAGGTAAGCTCACCTGTGGATGTGCGCATGAAGCTTTGTGTCAAAGGAAGAAATTCGGCTTGTATATTGACGGCTGTTCGTTCATTGGGAACAATGGCGCGATGGATGGAGGACTGAATTCTTCGGGGCACTGGCGTTATTTATTGCAATACATCCTGGTGTTGAGTTGATCTCCGCTATAAATGTGTGAAACTTCGCTCTGTCGCTCCGACGTTGCTGCTGCTCTGCTGTTACGTGTGATGATGATTACTGGATGAATTTCCTTTTCTTCTGTGGATGCGATTTAAATGGACATAAATGCTGCTGTCGCAAGTTTTGAAGTCCGTGTGTTTAAAGGTGCAAACTGATAAATCAAAGGGATGTGTTTTTAAAGGATCAAAAGGAGAACAATCAAGTGAAATCAAAATACAAAAATGAGCGAAATAAATGCTGGTGTTGAAATGGAGTGTGGGAAAAGAGAAATTAAACTCACAGCCAAGGCCCTGGCAAATAAAATTGAAAACCTTCAGTATGAACGCAAAACCTTTGTGAATAAAATTAAGGGCTCATACCTGAAATGAAAACGCTTATGAAAAGCAAAGGAAATGTCTCACATGTTCAACCTCACCTGGAGAATTTAATTCAACTTTGTGAAAATGCTATCACATCACATAATGTGTTGATTCCTCTACTGCCCGAGGACGAACAAAACAAACAAAATTGAATGGTTTTCCGACATCATGAAATACAGTAACACTTTTGAAGAGGATGTTAAAAGGTGGCTGAGTGAATCTGAGGAGCCACAACAAAATAACAGCCTTGGACAATCAGATCCTGCTGCAGTCAGGGAAGAAGTGCTTCATTTTCCAACAGAGGAGGAACATGAAGCACCAACTCAGGCTGTGTCCATAATCATGTCAGAGGACATGCAATAACATAAAACCAAGTGACAGTGTTGTCAAATATGGGAAGCAAAAACTCTGTTACTGGAGGAAAGTCTTCTGTCTCTACTGCTTCTTCTGCACGTCTTAAAGCTGAGGCTGACTTGGCAGCTTTAATGGCAAGACGGAAACTACTGAAGGACAAACATGAACTGGAGGGAGCAGGAGGAACAACTGAGGAGAAAGAAAGAGCAGTTTAAAATTGGATGAAGACCTTGCAGCACACATGGCTAAATTAAATGTGTTACGATCTCACAGCATCTTAAGTGGAAAGAGTTCCTTATCCAAACGCTCTGATGGAATGAACTCTTACCTGGAGAAAGGAAAATCTAAAATAAAAACTCTCGATGCTAATGCAAATTCATTTATTCCACAAATGTCACTGAAACAAAAGGAAATCGAACATGATTATAAGGATCCAGGAGCAAGGCCTAAGGAGAAAACTGCACTTCAGTTCATTCATTTTGAGTCTGTGTCACGCAATGAACCCAAACAACGTTCAGTGAATCACTGCGCTAATGAAAACACCCAAACTCAAAATGAAGATTTATGGAATGCGGGATTTGAATCAAAAAATGAGGATCAAAACAATATGCTGGGAATTATGAGGAAGCAAAATGAAATAACTATGCTTTTGATACAACAGCAATGCCTCTCATCGTTGCCAAGGAGAGAGATCCCAATTTTTGATGGTGATCCATTAAAATATCAAGCGTTTATTAAAGCTTTTGAGAATGGTGTGGAAAGAAACACACAGAGCTACAGTGATAGACTCTATTTCCTGGAGCAATACACTAGAGGTCACCCTAAGGAACTGGTTAGAAGCTGCCAGCATTTTAACCCAGAGAGGGGCTATGTCAACGCCAAAGCTCTTTTGAGGGAGCATTTCGGGAATGAGCAGAAAGTAGCCGCTGCATATATGGGAAGGGCTCTTTCATGGCCTCCCATCAAAACAGAGGATGTAAAGGCTCTCCAGGATTACAGTCTTTTCCTTAGAGGCTGTTCTAATGCCATGGAAGGGGTGGGATATTTGCATGAGCTAGATCTGCCTGCCAATATGATCTCCATTATAAGGAAGTTGCCTTACAAATTCAGAGACAAGTGGAGAACCATGGCCTGTGAGCTGCAGGAGAGGAGCAATCAGAGACCTACCTTCAATGACATCACCAATTTTATCGAGAGACAAGTGAAGATCTTGACTGATCCAGTGTTTGAAATATAACAGGATGCTCCCCCAGCGACAATAAATAAAGGTGTAAACAAATTCAAGCAACAGCCTCGTTCTGGAATGAAAGGAACCAGCTTCGCCACCACTGTAGCTCCTGTAGAAGTCAAAACTCGTTCTAAAACCAAAGAGAAGGAACAATTTCAAGCTACAAGGAGGACGTGTCTTTGTTGCGGAGGAGGACACATATTGGATTCGTGTCCCCAGTTGGAAAAAAGACCCCACAAGGAGAGATAGGCTTCTTACGAGAAAAAGGTGTCTGTTTTGGCTGTTTGTGTATAGGACACATCAGCAAGGATTGCAGAAAACGGATTTCTTGTGTAAAGTGTGGTCTCTTACATCCAAATGTTCTTCATATTCCTCCAAAGGCAAAGTTAAAGGACTCTGATCAAGCAGAAGGGAAATTGGGAAAGGCAGTGGACAGCACATTGGTGTCAAGTGGTCTCACTGGGGCTGGTGATCACGACTGTAAACTTCCCATAGTTCCTGTGCAAGTTAAGTCAAAGAAGGGTAGCCAAATTATTATCACCTATGCTTTCTTGGATCAAGGAAGTACAGCAGTATTCTGTACAGAGGTACTAATGCATAAGCTGGGCCTCACAGGAAAGAAGGCACGTATCTCTTTGCGAACTATGGGCCAAGAAAGGGTAGTGAGCAGCCATATTGTGTCAGGACTGGAGGTGGCTGGCTTAAACGGCGATCATTTCTGTGAGCTGCCCAAAACTTTCACACAGGAGTATATGCCCGTCCACAGTGGGAACATTCCAAGACAGAGGGATCTTGAGGATGGCCACATTTGAAACATGTTCATTTGCCTGAGGTGGATGCAGGGATTGAGCTGCTGATTGGGACAAATGTTCCCAAGGCTTTGGAACCATTGCAAGTCATTCACAGTGTAAATGGTGGGCCCTATGCAATTAGGACAATGCTGGGCTGGACTGTAAATGGACCTCTAAATGGAGAAAGTGAGGAAGCAATGGATTGTGAGCAGCCAGAGTTAACGGTGAACAGAGTGTCAGTTGTGAATTTGGATGAACTTTGGCAGCAGCAGTTCAAAGTGGATTTCCCTGAATGCAGTGTGGACGAGCAACCTGGAATGTCAAGAGAGGATCAGAAGTTTATGGACTTGGTTACAAACTCAGCAAAGAAAGTGAATGGCCATTACCAGATCAGGTTACCATTAAAGAATGAGGAACTCAACATGCCAAATAATAGGATAATTGTTGAGCATCGTGCCAAATACCTGAAGAGGAGGCTTCTGAAGGACTCATCATTTAATGCAGAATATACAGCCTTCATGAATGATCTGGTTGCCAAAGGTTATGCTGAAAAGGTGCCTGACGAGGAGTTGGAACGCTGTGATGGTAAAGTTTGGTATATCCCCCATCATGGCGTCTATCATCCAACGAAGAGGAAAATCAGAGTCGTCTTTGACTGTGGAGCGAGTTTCCAAGGAACATCTCTTAATGCTCAGCTCCTACAAGGACCGGACCTGACCAGTTTCATTGATTGGAGTGGTGACCAGGTTCGGGAAAGAACCAGTGGTGATCATGGCAGATGTTGAGTCCATGTTTCACCAGGTAAGGGTACCAGATGAAGACGCTGATTTGTTGAGATTCCTCTGGTGGCCTGATGGGGATTTAAATCAAGAACCCAGTGACTTCAGGATGATGGTTCATCTCTTTGGGGCAACTTCGTCTCCTAGCTGTGCCAATTTTGCACTCAGGAAATGTGCAGAAGATAATAAGGAACAGTTCAGCCAAGAAGTGATTGATAAGGTCTTACATTGCTTCTATGTTGATGATTGTCTGGTGTCAGTGGCTTCGGAGGAGGAAGCTGTATCGCTCCATCATGATCTTGTCTCCATCTGCGCAAAGGGTGGTTTCAAGCTTAGGAAGTGGATAAGCAACAGACGTGAGGTTATGGTTGCAATACCTGAAAGTCACCGAGCCACAGACATTAAAGACTTGGACCTGGATCAGGATCAGCTACCAGTAGAGAGAGTGCTGGGTGTGGAATGGTGTATACAGTCAGACACTTTTAAGTTTAAGATCATTATCAAGGACCGACCACTCACCAGGAGAGGAATTCTCTCAACTGTCAGCTCCATCTATGATCCTTTTGGAATCCTGAGCCCTGTTGTGTTATCGGCTAAGAAAATCTTGAGGGATCTGTGTAGGAGATCGCTTGGCTGGGGTGACATCATACCTGAACCAGTTGTCAAAGAGTGGACGATGTGGCTGCAGGAACTGTGCCGTCTAGAGGATTTTAACGTCATGAGATGCCTGAAACCACTAAACTTTGGAGAGATGACCGAAGCACAGCTGCACCATTTCTGTGATGCAAGTAATCCAGCAGATGTGGCCTCTAGAGGCATGAAAGTGGATGCATTCCTCAAAAATCTGACATGGGTGTTAGGTCCACCTTTTCTCCGTCAACCTGAGTATATGTGGCCTGTTAATCCTGAGGATATTCAACAGCTTCCATCAGATGACCCAGAGGTCAAGAAAGCTGTTGCAGTGAATGCTGTACAGGCCAGCGAGGAGGTTGATGCTTTGACTCGCATGATCAGTTATTTCTCATCTTGGACTGGTCTGAAAAGGTGTGTAGCTTGGATGTTAAGATTCAAGAACTGGCTTTTGGCTTGCTGTCAGAAGAGGAAACAGTTGACCACCGAGCTTGCCCAGTCTGATTCGGATGTACAACAAGGATGTTCTGTAAAGAAGAATATGGACGTTTTCAAAAGGGAAGAATTGTTCAAGTTGTCTGTCAGATTTATTCTGGAAAAGGTGGGTCAAGGAATACTTACCACAACTGCAGGAGCGTCAGAGATGGTCCAGCGTGAAGCGCAATGTAGTCCCTGGAGATATAGTGCTTATTGTGGACAACACAGCACCTCGAAACTCCTGGGTTATGGGAAAGGTTCTTCAAACCTTTCCAGATAGAAGAGGATTAGTGCGGCAGGTACGGATTAAAACAAAGAGCAGTTGCCTGGATCGTCCAATAACAAAGATCTGTCTACTACAGGAGGCTGAAGATGGATGAGGCGCGGCTGCTGAGCATCGTGACACTTTGACCCCCAGCTTGACTTTGATTTGGACTGAGAGACTTGCCACAGAATGATGGCTAAAATCCTTTTGACTGAGCCTGATTGTTGGCTTTACTGACTTTTGACTAAAGAAGAAAGAAGACAGAAGACAGAAGACAATATATGTATTGTGGATTTTTAAATATTTTTAATTGTTTCATGTCTCCTATTGATATGAATATGAGTAATTATTATGTGTGATGACCTAATAATTAGGGGCTGGAATGTAGGAGCCATGAATGTGTTAAGATGTATTTTGTAGGTGTATGATGGTTTAAATTTGAATAATGGTGTTTGTTATGTTTATGATATTATTTAGGTTTGTTGTGATCACATGGAAGAGGGAAGTAGGTCAAATGGATATGGGCGGGGATACGTTAATATTGGCACCTGCTCACCTGTGTGGCCAGAGAGACAGGGAGAGGGTGAGCAGGGTCGCCGTATTTTTTGTTTTTTATTTTCCTTTGATCACTGTGATTACTTTGATTATGAGTTTGTGCACGGTATCATAAGTTGATCGTTCTTTTTCGTTAATAAAAGGTTAAATATATTTTTTCGTATCTCAGTGATTTTTCTGTTAAGCGCGTCAGACAAGGGAAGATCCGGCTTCAGCCTCTCAGCGACTCTTTTGTTTGGTGAAGTCGCTACATAAATATTAAAACTTATTTCACTTTTGTATTTTTATATTTATTATTATTCATTAATTAAATAGTAACTATAATAATAATATTATAATATATATTCATATATCTAAATTATAATTGTAGATAATAATATATAATAATTATAATAATATTTATTGTTAATAATATTATTAACAATACATATTATTATATACAATATTATAATATACAATAATACAATAATATATACAATAATATTTGTATATAATATTATTATCATATACAAATTATTATTATTATTTATGATTTTTATATTTCAATAATTGAAATATAAAAATTCCAATACTTGGTAAAATCGAAATGCAATACTTGTCTAATCAGAATCGTAATATAAATCGAATCGGGACCCAAAAATCGTAGAAGAATCGAACCGGCCCAGCTCTAGAATCAAGATGAAAGCCAGTGAATGTGTTTGTGATCAGCAGATCTTTAGCTGTTGCACCCTTTCTGCTCTTTAATGCCAGTATATATATCATCAGGGCCGTCGCAAGGGGGGGGGGCAAAGGGGGCGGTCGCCCAGGGCCCCGCGCTGTGACATACCTATGACGGGCCTCACACTTGACCAATAAGTCAATAGGTTATCCTTAAAAGGGCCTCGCATCTCAAGTCTGCCCCGGGCCCCGCCCCCCCCTGTGACGGCCCTGTATATCATGGTCCATGTTTCATATGTGCATGTGTCTTGTTTCCTGTCGCTGTCCTGTTTTTGTGGAAATCTTTGCATGGATGGAACATGAATGAGAGGTTTGATCTGAGTTTAATACAGCCCTCAGTAAAGAACGGTGAATCCTGGATGTGGTCTTTCTTCAATCAGAAGTCAGCGTGTCAGGCCGCGAGTCTTATCCTGGTTTAATTTGTAATCTTAGATGTCAGAGGGCTTGGGAAAACTGGGTCTTGCTTATTTCTGAAATCAAAATCTAAGTTGAAGTGTCTCTTTACACATCTTTCTTTTTTTTTTTTTTTTCTTTTCTGTTCTGGAGTGAAAAACAAATCCATACTTTCCACTGAAGCAAATTCTTCACTTGTTACTGGCCTGATGTGCAGCCGCATTGGCTCGATATCTTCTCAGCATCTGCAGGTGCCGAGGAAAAAAAAGAAAAGAAAAGAAAAAGGGAGCCCGGCAGGCGGAGGAGAGGAAGGAGTCCAGAGGATGGAAATGTCAAACGCACCACCAGCAGCGACTGTTAAGTCTGGAATCACACTCTCGCATGCATGGCCACTCCCGGCTGCTAGATTGTAAACTAATTGTGATCCATTCCTGCCTGAAATGATTTGGAGACCCTAAGAAACAAGTGTTGAGACTTGAAATGGGATTATTTGTGTTGTATTGCAGAGCAATTTAGGAGCCAATCAATAGACTATGTGCTTAATCTATCTGATTTCAAGACTGGTTGTTCGCTGGGGGAGACTGAGGAAGAGACTCACTGAGCACGAATCACAACATATGCAGCTCTCTTTAGATTTCTTGTTAAAGCAATAAAGTACAAATAATGTTGTGTTGAGAACCAGATACCTGCTGTTCACCAGCTCTTACAGCAGAGTAAGACTGTTGTTGGGCTTCTGATTGTAAAGACCTGTTAATTACATGTAACGAACGCTTGGATTTGGAAATTTGGGTGAATACAAGTCTGTGATGGACTGGAGACCTGTCCAGGTGGATGGATGGATGGATGGATGGATGGATAGATGAATAGATGGATGGATGGGTGGATGGATAGATGAATGGATGGATGAAAGGATGGATGGATGGGTGGACGGATGGATGGATAGATGGATGGATGGATGGATGGATGAATGATGGATGGATGGATGGATGGAAGGATGGATGGAAAGACGGATAGATGGATGATGGATGAATGATGGATGATGATGGGATGGATGATGGATGGATGGATGAGGATGATGGGCTGGATGAATGATGGATGGATGCTGGCTGGATGGCTGCCTGATCTGATGGATGGCTGGATGGCTTGCTGCTGGCTGCGATGGCTGGATGGATGGCTGGCTGGATGGCTGCATGCTGCTGCTTGCTGGCTGCTGCTGGCTGGATGGATGCTGCTGCTGGCTGGCTGGATGGCTGCTGGCTGGCTGGCTGCCTGCTGGCTGGCTGCTGGCTGGCTGCTGCTGGCTGGCTGGCTGGCTGGCTGAGGCTGGCTTGGCTTGGCTGGCTGCTGGCTGGCCTGGCTGCTGGCTGGCTGGCTTCCTGCTGGCTCTGGCTGCTGGTGGCTGATGGCATGGCTGGATGCTGGCTGGCTGGCTGACTGGCTGGCTCTTGCTGGCTGGCTGGCTGGCTCGCTGGCTCGCTGGCTGGCTGGCTGGCCTGGCTGGGCTGGCTGGCTGGGCTGGCTGCTGGGCTGGCTGGCTGGCTGGCTGGATGATGGATGGCTGGATGGATGGATGGATGATGGATGGCTGGGCTGGATAGATGAATCGATGGATGGATGAATGGATGGATGGATGATGATGGATGGATTGATGGATGAATGATGGATGGATGTATAAATGAATAGATGGATTCATCTATCCATCCATCCATCCATCCATCCATCCACCTGGACAGGTCTCCAGTCCATCACAGACTTGTATTCACCCAAATTTCCAAATCCAAGCGTTCGTTACATGTAATTAACAGGTCTTTACAATCAGAATCCCAACAACAGTCTTACTCTGCTGTAAGAGCTGGTGAACAGCAGGTATCTGGTTCTCAACACAACATTATTTGTACTCCATTTGTAGTCCATCCATTCACTCATCCATCCATCCATCATTCATCATCCATCATTCATTCATCCATCATCCATCATCCATCCATCCATCCATCCATCCATCCATCCACCCATCATCATCCATCCATCCATCATTCATCCATCATTCCATCCATCATTCATCCATCATCCATCCATCCATCACATTCATCATCCATCCATCCATCATCCATCCATCCATCATTCATCCATCATCCACCTATCCATCCATCATTCATCCATCATCCATCCATCCATCCTTCCATCCATCCATTCATCTATCCATCCATCCATCTATCCATCCTTCCATCTATCCATCCATCCATCCATCCAATCCATTCATCCATCCATCCATTCATCTATCCACCTATCCTCCATCCATCCATCCATCCATCTATCCATCCATCCATCCACCATCTATCATCCCATCCATCCCATCCATCCTCATCCATCCAGCCAATCCATCATCTATCCATCCATCCTATCCATCATCCATCATCCATCCATCCATCTCCATCATCATCCATCATTATCCATCCATCCATTCATCTATCCATCCACCTATCCATCTATCCATCCATCTATCCACCCATCCATCAATTCATCCTATCCATCCATCCATTCATCATCCATCATATATCCATCCATCCATCCATCCATCCATCCATCATCCATCCCCATCATCCATCATTCCATCATCATTCATCCTCCATCCTCCATCATCATCCCATCCATCCATCATCATCCTCATCATCCTCCATCCACCCATCCATCATTCATCCATCATCTATCCATCCTTCCATCCATCCATTCATCTATCCATCCATCCATCTATCCATCCTTCCATCTATCCATCATCCTCCATCAATCCATTCATCTATCCACCTATCCATCCATCTATCTATCCATCCATCCATCTATCCATACATCCATCCATCCATCTATTCATCTATCCATCCATCCATCCATCCATTCATCTATCCATCCATCCATTCATCTGTCCAGCCATCCATCTATTCATCTATCCATCCATCCATCATTCATCCATCAATCCATCCATCATTCATCCATCATCCATCCATTCATCCATCCATCCATCATTCATCCATCATCCATCCTTCCATCCATCCATCCATCCTTCCATCTATCCATCCATCCATCCATCCATCCATCATTCATCCATCCATCTCATCCATCCATCATTCATCCATCCATCATTCCCATTCATCCATCCATCATTCATCATCATCATCTATCCTTCCATCCATCCATCCATCCATCCATCATTCATCAATCAATCCATCCATCATTCATCCATCATCCATCCATCCATCCATCATTCATCCATCATCCACCATCCATCCATTCATCCATCCATCCTTCCATCCAATCCATCAATTCATCTATCCATCCATCCATCTATCCATCCATCATCCATCATCATCCATCCATCCATCCATCCATCATCCATCCATCACATCATCCACAATCCATCCATCCATCCATCCATCCATCCATCCATCCATCATTCATCCATCATCCACCCATCCATCCATCATTCATCCATCCAGCCATCCATCCATCCATCATCCATCCATTCATTCATCATCCATCCATCCATCCATCCATCCATCCATCCATCCATCCATCCATCCATCCATCCATCCATCCATTCATCTATCCACTTATCCATCCATCTATCTATCCATCCATCTATCCATACATCCATCCATCCATCTATTCATCTATCCATCCATTCATCCATCCATCCATCCATCATTCATCCATCAATCCATCATCCATCCATCTGTCCATCCATCCATCCATCCAGTAATCTATCCAGCCATCCATCCATCCATCCATTCATCTATCCATCCATCCATTCATCTAACCAGCCATCCATCCATTCACCAATTCATCCATCCCCATCCATCCATCCATCAATCTATCCATCCATCCATCCATCTTTCCATCCATCCATCCATTCATCTATCTATCCATCCATTCATCTATCTATCCATCTATCCATCCATCTATCCATCCATTCATCTATCCATCCATCCACCATTCATCCATCATCCACCCATCCATCCATCATTCATCCATCAGCCATCCATCCATCCTTCCATCCATCCATCATTCATCCATCATTCATCCATCCATCCATCCATTCATCTATCCGTCCATCCATCCATCTATCCATCCATCCATCATTCATCCATCCATTCTATCCATCCATCCTATCCATCTCATCCATACATCCATGGATGGATGGATGGATGGATGGATGGATGATGGATGATGATGATGATGATGGATGGGATGGATGATGATGATGGATGGATGATGGAAGGATGATGGATGGATGGATGGATGGATGGAT